>VZDJ01000049.1:3124381-3226442 GCA_008694505.1 Cyanoderma ruficeps
AAAAACAAAAAAAAAAAATAAAAATGGGAAAAAAAAAAAAACCAAGAAAAAGAAATAAAATAAAAAGGGGGCGAGGGTGGAGGGAAAAGATTCACTCAGAAGAGCATTTACAGGAGGAGGAGTTAGTGATGTGGGCGCTGCAGGGGCGGGTCAGAGCAGGTCCACCTGGCGGTAGTAGAGGAGGTAGGCCGTGCGCTCCAGGGCCGCCTTGACCACCTGCGAGTGGTGGATGACCCTGACGGCCTGGTCGTCGATGCGCAGCCACCCGTTCAGCCCGATCTGGAACACGTCCGTCGTGTAGTGCCCGCCCGTCGCGCTGTTGCCGTGGTGGTACACCACTGTGGGGGGAAAACGGGGCTCAGGGTGTGCCACCAGCTCGGGGGTTGGGGTTTGCCTTGGTTTGGGGTGGGCGGGTCATAGGATGTCGGCTTGTTCTATGTCCTGTCTTGGGACACACTCAGCTCTGGGCCATGGAGAATCCATAGGTGGACACGGAATCATGGAATGGTTTAGGATTCCATGCCCTCCCTTGGGACACATCCAGTTCTGGGTCATGGAGCGTCCACAGATGGACACGGAATCATGGAATGGTTTAGGATTCTATGCCCTGCCTTGGAACACACCCAGCTCTAGGCCATGGAGAGTCCACAGGTGGACATGGAACAGTTTGGGATTGAAAGGGATCTGAAAGCTTGGCTTGTTCCATGTCCTGTCTTGGACACCCCCAGGTCCAGGTCACGGAGCGTCCACAGGTGGACACGGAATCATGGATTGGTTTGGGATTGAAGGGATCTTAAAGCTCATCCCATTCCACCCCCTGCCATGGGATGTGGTCCTGAGAGGTTTTTAGCCTGCTGGCAGCTGCTAACTTTTTCCCCAAGGAAAAATTTCTCAAGAAAGGTTTTTCTCCAAACAAATAATAGTGGTTAAAACTCGGCGCTCTCACTGCCACAACTCGGGTTTGATTCCTGAGCAGAGAAAACCACCAAAACACCACCTGAGAAAGATTGTTTTGAGAAAGGAGAGTTGTTTGCCAAGATTGTTTTGAGAAAAATCTTTCTTGAGAAATTTTTCCTTGGGAAAAAGTTAGGAGCTGCTAGCAGGGTAAAATCCCTCAGGCCCACAATGGGACACCTTTCACCATCCCAGGTTGCTCCAAGCCCCAGTGTCCAACCAGGCCTTGGACACTTCCAGGGATTCAGGGGCAGCCACAGCTGCTCTGGGAACCTGTGCCAGCGTCTCCCCACCCTTCTACCACCCTCCACGTGTCCTAGGAGACCAATCTTCATCCCAAATATTCCTGGTGTTATTTCTGATAGTTACTGGGACTGGTTTGCCCACGGGGAACTAGAAAATGGGACTTTCCAGTTGCCATCAATCCCAATGGGATGACATGCAGAGGCTCGGGTGGGATGAACATCTGGGCTTTGTATGGCTCAAATAATCTTTATGTCTGGAAAAAGTGAAGGAAACTGGGACAGTGCCCTGGGATTTGGCTGTAAAACCAAGGAGTTGCTTTAGGTCTCTGTGTCCCACCCCATCCTTAGGACAGGCAGCTTCCCACCCTCCCAGGGAAGGATTTCTCCCAATATCCCATCTAACCCTGCCCTCTGACACTGCAAAGTCATTCCCCTTGTCCTGGCACTCCCAGCCCTTGGCCAAACCAGTGTTTCTCCAGCACATCAAATCTCCTAACTCTAAACAAACCCCACCAAACACAAGAATCTGACACCCACAAGCTACTTTGGTGCAATTTAGAAGAAAGCACCTAATGTAACCCAGCATTTCTGTCATTCCATATGCAGAATCTGCATTTGCAACAGAGGGACCACAGAGATAAAATACCTGCAAAGAGCCGGTAGGTTCTTTGGCCTTTTGAAATTTTACTTTTCACACCAGGAGATAGTAGCTCTGGAGGAGGAAGAAGAGACACACATTAGGAATTCCACATCAAGAGGATCAATTCTTTTTCAGAGAAACCAACACTATCACAAAGGAGAACATTTAATTGAAATTTCTTCTGCAGCCTTTAAAGAACGGCCATGGTTTTAATAACTGGTAATCAAGGGAGTGAATTTGCAGGTTTGCTGAACGCTGTGGTTTATGAAAAGTTTAAAAATATCACCAAAAAATGAAGGGGAAAAAAAGAGAGAGTAAAAGATGAGACTATTCCATTTTTCCCATTTCATTCCTGCTGTTGCAACGACACAATCAATTTCAGATTCCATGGCATGCTTACATTCCTAAAGGAAAATTGCAAAATAAAATATTAAGTAAAACAAAAGGGCACTGCCTGACAAGGTGCAGACCTCGGTTGAGATATGAGTATACACTGATTTTATTTATTCCTGTTTGAGCTACTGGCTGGCTAATAGTCCATTTGTCAGCACAAAACAGAAGGCATTATTTTGGCAAGCTTCAGATGCTGGACAATTTCCAGTCTCACACTATTTAAAGTCACTATCTCCTAGGATACTTGTTAAATAAAGGATCCCTGTTTAACCTCTGCACTGTGGATTGCCTACCTTCAGGCTGCATTTGCAATAAAACACCAGTTTCCTTTCAGCAGCCAAAATAATTTGACACTTCTCTGAATTACATTTGTGATAAAAATATCCAATATTGGCACCACTCTTCTACAGACAGGGACACAGATCCAACAGGATCGCTTCCCATATCTGCAGCAGCCTATATCCTCACTCCATAAAGCCACAGGAAGCTCTCATTTGGCCAACCCATTGTTTAGGAAGTGCCAAAGGCTTTAAGATCTTTCTTTATTAAAAAAAACCCACAAAAATTTACCCAAACGACCAAATTTTCAGACAATGATGAAGACAAAATCTCGCCTGGGAGAAAACTAAAACACAGACACGCATAGGAAACACAACATTATCTTTCCTATGACAGAGAGAGAAATTCATAAATCTTTCACCTTTACTGATTTCCAGATCAACAGTGTACTCAATGTTCTTGATCAGCTTCTGACATCCACCCGTCTTCTCGTACACGAAGCGTTTGAGGTGTAGGACGAGAACGGGGGGCAGCTTTTCTAAGGTGAGCCTTCGACTGATCTCCACCTGACACACAAACCCAGAGGAAGAAAACCTGTCATCTTTCGTTACCTCCTCAAAATAAGGAGTGTTTATTTTTAAATACACTGGCAGCAAACTCTGCAGATTTATCATTATTGCAGTGTGAATCTATGAGAAACGCTCGTTTGTGACAAAGCCCACTGGATCTTCAATCCTAACGTTGTTTCAAAGGAGAACTTAGTATATTCAAAGAGAAAAACATGAGTTCTGACCACACTTTTCTCTACTAAATAGTGATTTTTATATAATTATAACCAAACAATCCACAAAATTTCTGCCTGGAAACCAGGAGCCGAGCTCGAAACTGCCAGGAGCTCAGAACAAAAATGAGCCGAGCTCAGAACAAAAATGTTTTGCCTTCCTAGAAATGAAGACATAAAAATATTTCTCAAAATAACTGCTTCAGCTTTTTCTTCATTTCTAATTGAGAAAAATCTCCTTACTGGTAACCAAGAGCATATTATTTTTCAATACGTGGCTTGATTCTGCTAGAACCTATGTCTTGAGTAGAAACTCATGGGGAAAAAGGAATATCTCTTTCCAAGGTTCTACAGACAATATGTTCAGTGTTTTTACTACATTTTTAATACAAAAACAACTATTTCAATTTGAATTTCTTTTGGAAAAAAAATCTGGAAGGCACTGTGGGTGCCTGTATTTCCATCCAAACTCTGAAATACCACGTAGCACCTAATTTAAACATTCATTTCTTCCAACCCAGCACTGGGTTGTCAGTCAAAAACTTGAAACTATTTGCAATAAAAGGCAAAAAAAAAAGAATGGTTGGCAAAACAAGATCTTTGTTGTAAATCATAATCAGCCTGCTAACGTTTCTTTGACATGAAAAACAACTGCAGAAACATATGCTCTGAATACTCGAGGTAAACAGATTTCTGCTACTCATCTTTAGCTTTTCAAGGGAAATGAACCATCCTTTTGTTATCTAATCCTGTTCTCACCTGGAGGATTTTGAGAACTACAGACCTGAAAGTCAGAGGGAACACCTACAATTCCAGAGTTACCAAGAGTGCACATGGAATTCCCACGTGAGCAATCCCTGCACACCAGAGGTGCCTTTACTGCCACCCGCCACAGGAATCAAGGCAAGGCCTCAGTGAGGGAAGTTTAATTATTATCCTCTGTCACAAGTTCTCAAACTGCCAAACCAAAGGCATGCTTTTCCTCCTTGCAAGTACTTTTCTGTTGTAATTATTATTATAATGTATTATTTGTAAAACCAAGAAGTATTTACTCTGAAGAGCTGCTCCTTTACTAACAGCATCTGGCAATCCCCAGGAATCAATCAGTTATGATACTGAACATAATACTGTGCATCTTCACCACAGCTCAGCCTGTTAATTTACAATATTCTCCATTAAGATCCTTAATAAATTATTACATCAACTCAAACCCCAGCTATTTACAGGCCTGGCTTTGTTTCAGAGCTGACATTTCACTGCTGCAGGACACTCCGGACAGGTCTGCACCTCTTTTGTTAAAGTGTGTTCCAACAACTCTTTGTAAAGTCAGAGCTCTATGAAAACCCTTTTAAATTCAAAGTTTAGCCCTTGGCTGTGAGTAAGGGGTGAAGAGAGCACACCTCTTGCTTGGTTTTTGTGGTGTATCCCTGCACAGACTCCCTGGCCACCAGGCTTTCCAAGGCATCCTGCACGGTGCGGATCTTGTCCGACTGGATGTCCAGCTGCAGGGTGAAGAAAAGCTGCAGCGTGGCAGACTCCTTGGAACTCTGCTGGTAAACAACAGACCTGGGGAGAAACAAAGAAATCAAAACAGCACAAAGTGTGATTTTTCAACCAGAGTCATCAAGGAAGGATGAGTTACTTAAGCAAATCAATTTATAGTTAATTCAAGGCAATGCATACAAATATAAAGGTTAAACACCAAGTTTTAACAGTTTATCCCAAATTAAATGATTTTAACATCTGCTAAGAGTATTCTGAATAGGATTGCAACTGAATTGTTTTATTTTTATTGGATAAGCATCCAACGTTGAAAGAAAAAGACCGCAAATTTTGATAAGCCTTTAAAAAAAAATCACCTCCTGGCTCTTTTTGTTAGTTTAGTTTCCCGACAGCTCTTCACAAGTGCAAAGTGCCAGTGCTTATCTGTGTTCTACTGTAAAAATCACAGCTGATTCCAGATTCTCCAATAAAAATACACAATCTTTTCAGTCACTTCCCTAAGACCAATTTCACAGTGAAACCTGAAGTTTCCCCAGCCAAAAGATGCCAATTCGAATCATCTTTTCCTCGCTGCTCTTCCCACTGGATTTTTCCAGTTTCTGACACTTTCAGTGAGTGGAATTCTACTGGCAGTTTTACATTCAGTCCTTCCCATCTCCGCCCCCAAGGATGAGGCTTTCCAGCCTCCCATGGGATGCTGTTTCTGTGGTCAGCTGTGCCCTGGTGTGAAGGTTAAATAAAGTGGATGTGCTGCCAGCAGATATTGGATTGGATCCTGTGGTTCTGCTGCTCACTGCAAATTTTTGCCTTTTTCCAGTATTACCTTTGCTTTATATCATTTTCTGTGGAGTTCTAAAGAAAACTGCATCATCTCAGTGTTTTTAATATAAAAACTGATGGACTCATGTAGAGATCTAAACAATGGTGAGAAATTCTGGTAAATGTACCAGGGGTATTAACACCACCCCGGGCACATGAACCATCAATGCAGGACTCCATCAATATCCACACACATCTGGTCTGCCAAATCCTATGGAAAATATAATTTTATTTACCAGCTGTCTGGCTCAAACCCCAGAAGAATAAATAATTTCAGAGCATTTCCAAGGCAGAAGGCACTAGCCCACATTATTCACACTTCTAGACTCAATATCTGGCAACACAGAGAGTCAAACACCAGCAATTAAGTGTCTGTCTCCAATTTAAAAATAATTCTTCAAGTCCAGCAGTTTTGTTTTGCTGTATGTTTTTAGCAAGCGTTTACTTTGCTTTCATTTTAAATTATACATCTCTCCAAACAACTCAGGAGGTTTCCCTTCCAAAAAATATTCTTTCAGATTCTACTTTCTGCTTTTGTCTGGTATCAGACCTGCATATAAGTGATATCCCACATTCTTTTCATTCCAGTACCATCTTGTAGCAATTTACATTTTTCCAGACTTCTTTTGCCTGTAACATTTCTTTACTATTAAACTCAGCTTTCTCTGGGAAGCATGAAGGGTCTGAATAACCAAAATTCACAATTTTATGCATCAGTTCATTGTTTTACTGTCTTAACTCTGTAAATCTCATTTTCTCTCAGCATCCTTATTTACAACATCAGATGAGACTCCTCAGAGCTCATAAAAATCAGGTAGCTTTAAAACACTTTGGAATTTTTAAGACAATATTCAAAGCCCAAATATTCCCAACTCCTTTTCCACACGTAATTCAGGGCTTGGGATCTCAGAACAGCCTGTTCATTGAAAATATTTTAAAAAGATTCAGCCACTGCAAGTGAAGAAAAGCACTGTACCTTATGTGACCACCGAAAATATCAGTGATTGGAGTCTGGACAAAGTCAGCCTGGCGAGTGACCGAGGATTTGTTGCGAGGTCCCACCTGCTCCCACTCATCCTCGCTGCCTTCCCCCTGCTCCTCCTGCTCCTCTTCCTTGGGAACACTCTGAGCCTCAGGGCCGTTGGACACCGACATTTCTTCAAGTGACAAAAGTAAAAAAAAAAAAGAACACATTGGGGGTTTGGACAGATAAAATATCCAGGCAGAGAAAGGGTTTGAAAGGTAAGAAACTCAGTGCGAGAGGTAAAAAAAAAAAACAATATGAAAGGCAGAAAAATCCCCAATACAAAGGGCAAAAAAACCCCCAAAACAAAATGCAAAAAAAAATACAAAAGGCAAAAATCCCCAATACAAATGACAAAAAATCTCCAATGCAAAAAGGCAAAAAACCCCCAATGCAAAAGGCAAAAAACCCCAATGCAAAAGGCAAAAAACCCCAATGCAAAAGGTAAAAAACCCCAATGCAAAAGGCAAAAAACCCCAACGCAAAAGGCAAAAAACCCCAATGCAAATAAATTTTTTGAGGAGAAAATGTTTTCATGCATCACAGTTTAATTAAAAAAAGGGAGCAAGCATATTCCAGGTTTGCTCCCAGCATGACACATCCATGTATTAACAGAAGGCACCTCACTGATGACTGTGTGTAAATAGCAAAGTTTGAGATATTTTTAGTATTAAATTTATGGGGTAGAAAATTAGAAAGTCAAGTGTTATTCTAGAAACAGAATTATGGCATTATTAAATACAACTCCCATTCTGCACAGGTATTTTACAGGGAACCCAAGGCTTAGCAAATATTTTCCCAGCCAGTGCCAAAGTCAGGAGGTTATAAACTGAACACAGCTAAGGAACAAAATATGGTATGACTTTATATCCTAAAAAATTTACCCTACTAAAGAGAAACTGGGGAATTAGTGATCTGAATTCTTACTTGGCTAAGGCCTGCAGGAGTTTGTTTGTAAAGCAGGTTCAAGCTAAAGCCTCTAGAAAATAAACTGACATTTTACTTTGCATATAAATTCTGGTAATTCTTTCAAAGTAAATTCTCCTCCAAGAAGTCAGTAAGACTTCTCAAATAATTTAGTATGTTGGTTTGTATTAGGAAAAAAAAAAGATCTTAACAGTTGGTTTAGAGATCAGTGAAAAAGACACTGATAAATTTTTGAACTCCCATGGAGAGTGAAAACCCACTGACATTGCAGCTGTTATAAATGACAAACAAGACTGATCAAGTAGAGTTAGTCCCAAGTAATGCTTAGCTGGGCTCAGTAAAATGTGTAATATTGAGTTTTGTTCAGGAAAACCAGGGATGTGACTTATTCAGAGTATTGACAGAACCAGGATGCCTTTCCAGAAACCCAATAACTCCTCAATCATTCACGAACTGGGCAGAATGGACTCATTCTATCCAGATTTTAACAAAATATTATTTGTTTATGTCCCAGTCCTCTAAACCACAGCATTCTATCCCTATCTCAACACCTACTCCAAGCATTACTCTCTATTATGGAATCATCACACAAAAGCAGTATTTGAAATGAATTGTTTGCTATTTAAAAAAAAAAATCTACTAACTTTCATTATGTGGAGAGAGAAGTTTCTTGAGGGTCAGCATTTCTTCGTGGAGTCCATTGAGGATAAATCCCAAGTATTCCTCAGCATCCTCTTGCCTGCCCTGAACAAAATATTTTTTCCAATTAATTCTATGATATTTTCATGGTTTCTTTTTAATAGAAGGTTCATGACACTGAACGAATCCAGCTTTCTCCTATTAATTTAGCAGCTACTCAGTCTAAAGTTATGTCAAATAAAGTTTAAAGTTCATTATAAAATGAACTATTTTTTAACCAGTTAAACCTGAATTGTGCTAAGAAGTAAATACACACATCAGCTCCACGATGGCTACAAGAATTCTGCATTTTTGTCAATACAAATTCCATTTAACGTGTGAGTTGGAATTTTTTCCCCCCCATTTCTTTGACAATGCCTATTGAAAGCTACTGTCAAACCAAGGCCAAATCAAAGGACAGCTTGAATTATTATCTTTTCTTTCTATTGAAATTAAACCTGAACAGGTATTTTGAAGTTTCTGGACCTTCAATCAGTCTTAGCTGAATTGCTCATAAAAATGAACAACGGCTTGTTTCTTAAATGTAAATCAACTGGTAAGTCCATTACAAAAAGAGGTGTTCCATTCCAACAGTAATTTTTTCATTATTCTGATATATCAAACTGCCAAACCTGTAATTAACATTTCCCTGTAATTCAGATCTCAAGACAGTCAAGCTTTATTACCATGAACTGTCCAAGAGCTGATTTTGGTGGCATTTGAGCAGAGCCTGAGGTTTGGCTTTGCAGAGTTTTAGGGACTGTGAGTGCCCTGCAATGCAGTCCCACAAGTCAAGGATTTGCAGCCCCACCTTTTCTGACAGACTTGACTTTATAACCGTCAAGAGCCTGTAAATGTAGGTTGGTTCAAAGGCAGCCCCTGGTCGGATGTCTCTCACTATTTTATCACCTAAAGCTGCAAGGTGAAAAGAGAATTAATGTGAGTAATAATAAATAAAAGCCTTTTTTACATTATACCTGAACAGCCTCTTCACACATCACTAGTTTTACTCATAGTTTTACTGTGGTTTTGGAGACTTGAGCTCAGAAGTCATAAGACACAGCTTCTATCTGTAAACACCGTTTTAAAACCTATCACCCCGCATAAACATACAGATAGTCAGGAAAAGTTCTAAAAAGATGAATATGAACATCAACAGCCATCATAAAAGAACACTCTTAGTGCTATTTGCATTTCTGCATTTCTTTTGTACTGGAAGAACATTTCAAGTGTACACAAAAGGTCCTTAAACCTTTTGTGTGTTTGCAATTCTAACAGATGACTTTTGCTCACTGCAGAATAAAAACCCCAAGAACATCCTGACAGAACGTTCCACCTAACACGAGGCCTCAGAACTACACTTGAAAGCTACACAAGGCAATGACCTACAAGTAAAATGAGTTGCATAAGCCAGGAAGATTTGTTTTACAGAAAGAAACCACAGAAATGTCTGAACTGTTTGGAAATCACTGGAACCACCAGCTCCTCCTGATATTTCCTTATCATGTTACATAAAGAATAGTTTGAGGAATGTGCTTGTTTCTACAAGTTTGCAATACAACAGACTTGGTTTAAAATCAAGATTAAACAACTGAAACCTTTAAGATAATTTATTTGCATTAAAAAATATGCTATTCCTCACTATATAATCATCATTGAGCCTTTAATATGTATTAGGAGAAATCAGACACGTCTGAAGTTTTCCCACTGGAATCAGAAGCCAGGATAATATTCCTGCAGGCAACCTCCAACTCCTAAAGGGGTCTGTTATGGCCTCATTTTGCTCCAAATCAGTGAGTGTTCAGGATTTAAGGAGCAGAATTGAACAATCTGATAAATAAACAGCTGGAAATATGTAAGGAAGGAAGTGGAGGAAAATATAAAGAGTACCAACTGGTTTTCTTAGAAAGGACATGTTCTTAGAAGGCATCTTCACAGGTAAGTGAACCTTCAACAAAAACTGTTCCTATGGCACTCATACACTTGTGGTTCACCAAACAGAAGAGAAAAAACAAAATCCAAGGTGCAACACCTGCCCCCATGCTGATCTTTACCCCAAAGGGGTAAAAATAAAAATACCCCACCATTTTCTGCTTTGTGCTCCTGTTCCCACTCACCTTGCTTTGCTTTAGGAGGTACAGGCATATTAGTGAACTCATTCATTAAACGAACACTGAAACAGAAGGGAAGCAACTGGACATGAGCAGCAATTTAAGACTTAGAAGAACAAATAATAAAATCAGCTAAGTGTCATTCTGACTGCCAAAACAAAACAAAATCAAAGAGTATCACCACAAAATCTGGGTAAAGTGCAGACATAAAAATCCACCTGATCACTGCAGTGAAACCGAGGTGTTGGTTTGGTCCTTGCACCTCTCACAGTTCATTTCTGCACATTAAACACTACACAAAAACTGATACTTCCAAGGCAACAGGAATTATCTTCCTTGACAAGCCAAGCAGTTGGAAAACACCAAGCTCTTTTATAAGTGTCACCCAAAACCACACACACAAAAAAAACCCCCTTCTGGATACATATCAACTTCTAACAGTCATTGTCAGGTATTTCTGAATGAGTTTACTCAGATCCCAGACTTTTATTCGGTTTTCCCCAAGCTACTTACAAACTGTCTAGCATTGGTGTGGAGGTGCACGGCCTCTGTGATTTGGAATACATTGGAATGGACTTCATTAAATGATACATTGGAGGGCAAGCAACCAAGGCTTGCAGGGTCTGTGCAGTGGCATTAAGGAAATGTGCAGAAAATTGCATCTGGGTATTAACCAAATATTCAATTATATGCAAAACTATACAAAAAACAGCTGTATTTTTATCAGGTAGATCAATCCAAGAATCTAACTGGAAAAGAGGATTAAGATTTATCACAATGTTAACCAATAATGTACCAAAGATATTTAAAAAAAAAAAAAACAGCATCCTGTAACATGCAGCGATTTTTACTGACATTTTAATCATGGCAAAAGCTTTAATTAATGGGTAAGGAAACACTTCATCCAGGAGCAGAAGAGGAAAAAAACTTTCATAGGAAAGACTTTAGAAAATTAACCATTTGAAAATTGGCAGGAGATAACCTAGAAGACATTTTCTGAGAAGAATGGAAGAAACCAGCTGAAACTTCAAGGTGCTGAGTCACCCCTGCAACCAAAGCAAAACCTGCTGAGATGTGAGAGATGCTGCACCGCAAGGAGTTGGGAGCAACCTGGAAAACTCCAGAAAAATACTCTAAAAGCATCACACCTTGGTGAGAGCAGGGAACAGTGGAAATGCACTAAAAAACTGGAGGGAAAGGGAAATGACAAAACCAGGGATCGATCCCAACAGTGTGCAAAAACTGAGTAATAAATTCCAATGTTAAAATTTTAAGATTTAAAAAATGGGAGCTAAGATGAATATTGCATATAACCAAACAAGAGCAGAAAACTGGTTATATACGATAAAAGCTTTATTTAAAGCACAATCAGTTACCTAGAAATAAGTTTATTAGGATCTGCCATGATCAGTCTTGAAACTGATGCCAACGTTTTTCACTGGCAGTACCAGCACTAGAAGTGTCCCAAGTGTCACGTGCAGTCAGCCTTGCTGACATAGGAGATAATTTTTCTTAATTATTAGTATTTTTATTAACATCATAATATAGCACAGAGGGAAGGTGCTTTCTGTTCCTCAGGGTTATTTTTGCAGGGGAATACAACTCCAATTCATTAACAGCAAGCCCATCTTCCATATGTAAGATTGCAGTAGGATTGATTTAAATTAAATGCTGCTTTACACAGATGACACGACAGTGACAACCTGCTCAGCACAAACCCAAATGATCTAAACTGCAAAGCAAAGCCCAAGTGTGAGAACAGTTATTTCAAGTGCAAAAGAGAAATAACCATTTAAATGGATGCACAGAGTCACAGGGATACACTGCTAGAAATTAAAGGGGTTTCAGTCAGGAGAAGTTACAGTTCTGAAATACTTGGACACAGGTAACAAACTGCACACAGGATTGCAGGGGAGCCCTGCACACCAGGTTCAATGATCCAAAATCCCCCTGGATTTCTGGCTGCTACACTTCAGCATTTTAACCACAGGAGCAGGATCTGGGAAAACAAAACACATCCATAAAATACTTACCAGAACAATCCAGAAAAACTCTGACAGATATAATATAAAAATATCAACTTAAGAGCATTAATTTTTTTCCCAGGGAAGGATACAGCATTGATGTAGCACCAGTTTCCTTTGTTGATCAGCCCTCGGGGTTGCAAAGACACTGGTTTATGTATTAGTCTTACATTTTCCAGTATTTCTGCGGAATGAAAAACAGTAAATTGAGCACCAACAAAACTCTCGTGGCCATTAAACAAATATCTGCTGCAGCATCACACAGTAATTCAAATCAATGACCAAGACTCCCAGAACCTTCAGCAAATGATTTCCACTCCATTTAACCGCTGCTGACGTTTTTCTTCCTCCGAAGACATCCCGGGATTGGGATCAGGAGATGCTGATACAAACCTGATCACTGTCACTCCAAAACAAGACCTATTGATTTGGATGTTTGTTCTCCTAAATCCAGATATTTTATTGATATTGCTACACAGATAACATACACAGATATAAAATGCCATTAGCTGCAACCACTTGTCACCAGTTCTATGAAGCATTTCCCACATTGTCCTGCTTTGAAGAGGGATGAAGCCAATGCAGCAGTTTAGAAGTTTCACCATCCGCTATCTTACAACAAAATCATCTCAGTGCAAACACGCAGCCAGATGTTCCCCTGATCTTCAGAACAGGCTGTTTCATTTAACACTTCCAAAATCTACGAGATAACAGCCTTACATAACATAATTCCTACTCTTTGCTGCTTTCAAAACCTTCAGCAATGGCCCAAGTTCAAAACTGAGAAACCACGGCACATTAGTCTGTCCCAGTTATGAAACCAAGAGCAACAAAGGGAGCTTTTCCAGGAATCCTGACCTGTTATTTAGATACCTAAATAAGAACTGTTTAAAGGAAATATTGGAGCTCACAGACTTTAAACTTGCAAAATAAGGTGCATACAAGACAAAATATGAATTGCGAGTAAATATAGCAATTCTGTACCAGTGGAGTCATTTATTTTCATAATAAATGTGAGGGGCTCTAAAGCTCTTATATGCTATAAAGAATTTGAGCTGCTCACTACAGGACTAAAAAAAGAAAAAATAACAAGATATAGGTATAAAAGCAGAGGTACAAAGCTGTAACTAAGCAGAGGAGGTGACAGAACTGCCAACAAAATTCACATCCTTCTACTGCCCAGCTATCTCCCTGTCTATAAAAATCCTATTTCCTGCAGATAACATCACTTCTAAGCAAACAAAATTGACCCAAAAAAAGAGAAAGTGCTTAATTCAGTTGTCTGTTACATAAAGAACGTGCCACCTGAAAGAGCAGACAGCAAAGAAATGTAAAATGGAAGATGATGTAGCACAGCTGCAGGATAAGATTCTTTTCTATTGAGAGCTAAAATATATTATTGAATTACTGCTGAAGTATTTCAGAAGGTATCGTTAGAGCAGCAACATTTGAACTGTGTTCTCACACAATATTTCTGTCAGCATAACTCATCCTGGTTGAAAATAAAAATGGAAATAACACAGAAAGGTTCTAATTTTTGTGTCTATCAATAACTTTTTACATTAACTCTTTTCTTCCCCATTTTTGCATCATGCTAAATAAAGATATTAAGAAGACCTTTAGCATCCTCTTGTGGTCACAAAGCTGCTTTGTGAAGTTTTGGTTCTTTTAACAAAGGCCTGGGTTTGTGTACAGCATTTACATTCAACAGCACATTTCCAGCTTGTATCTAACACACAGTAACTAAAAGTAAATGAAGAAAAACACCTTTCTCCACAGAGCAAGGCACTTGATCACATGGCATTCACATCTTCAAGTAAACATTTTACACCAGAATCAGCAACATCTGAATCACAGGGATTGCAGCAGTAACTCCCACCTAAATCAGCCATAATGTGCAGATAACTTCCTTTTATCTACACTCAGATTGTTCCTCTGCCCAAGCAGCAGGCGAATAGTGAAGGTGCAGAAGAAAACCGGGCAAAAGTTACATTTGTGTTTTACTACACTGAAGAAAAAATAAAAAGCTCTGCTCCCACCTGGTGGCAAAAAATAGTACAGGAACAGTGAAAGTCTAGAAAGTTAAATTACAGCTGGAACAACTTGGACAAGATAAAAAACCTTTTTCCGTTTATGGCAAGCAGTCGTAGCTTTATGATGGTCACAAAATAGTTTTAAGTTAAAAATCATTACCAACTGATCGCTTTAGATTTTAAGACAACATTCTTCATATGAGTTCATACAGACTGTAATTACCTGCTTTTTATATAGATATATATTTATATAGAGTTTTAATATAGTGTTTGTGACACCTAAGTGGAAAACACATTGAAATATAAATTATTCTGACAGCTTTTCTCTCAACAGACCATTCTGAGTAATGAAACCATTGCTGAGTAAGGAGGAGAGGAGAGGCAGCACACAATTCTGAGCACTCTGAACACCATCTCCAGCTCAGCTTCTGTTCAGAGTGAAAATTTGGCTTGAAGCTGTCACATTCAGAACAGCACTGCACCTGTAAATTAGCTGGTAATATAAACAGCAGGACCCTGCACAAAGCCTTCTCACACGTGGACCACTTCACAGATTTAAAATAATTAATCTGGTTCCAACACTCGTGAGTCAGTGACACAAAATGCACCCAAGCTGGGAGAACTTCACAATTTCTGGCTGAATCTGCACAACCAACCTCCTGCAGCCTCCAGCATTTCACAAATATGACAGGACCAGCAGTCAAAGGTTTTGTATCACTTATTCCCTGTCCTGCTGTCCCCTCCGGACAGCTCCTTAGGGTCACTCTTGAACTGGGAACAGCCAGCATTGGTTATGGATAAAGCAATACTGTTTGTAATGGTTAAATTGGAAGGACAGACCCCTCAAAAAGTGTATTAGTAAATATGATATTTCCTGAATTGAAATTTCTGAAGCAAGATCTATGTAGCCAGTACACTTCAACTGCTGTTTAGTGCCCAAAAAATTTCAGCTACTTTGGTATAAATATAGTAATGCTCTTCTTGCAATGGAACACACTACAGAATTATAAATACTGGATAATATAACACACCAACTTCTGAACAAACCTAACATATTCTCCTTTTTATAACAGCACACAGCCTATTTGAAACAGCAGATCACTTCCACAGAGTGTTTGACAAGTTGTTTGACAAGCAGCAATAGCTTCCTTGTATCTGGGATAATGACACGGCAATGCCTGGTTGGAATGTTTACTCAGGGGGATACAAACTGCCTTATTCAAATGCCATCCTCCATGCAGTGTTTGAACAGGCAGCTCATTACCAGAGGAATGTTCTCTATCAATATTGCACGCTGCTGTTTACAGGCAGAGTTAATGCCCTGCCAGCGTAACATCCACTCGTGTGTGTTAACTATACCTGCAATCTTTATGGCTACGGGATCCTCTGAAACTGGAACAGGGCCCTCTTTGACTTCAACCTGTTTTTCAGGGACCAGAGGAGATGTGGCAGGAGGGGTATACTTAGTCTCAACATAGACCACAGATGTGGAAGCAGAGGGCTTGGAATTGTGAAAAAGACTAGCCCACGATTTTGCAGGCTGATTAACAGGGACCGATCCTGCAAGCGGGACCGTCGCCTCAGTAGTAGGTGAAGCTTCCTCAGGCTTAGCTTGGTCTGAGTCAGTGCTTTCCACAGTGTGCAATTCTACCCCATTGGCAGCTGTGTCCTCCCCGGAGGATTCAAGTGTTTGTCCATTAGTAACGCCCAGAGTTTCAGTAGTATCGGCCCCAGCGTAAGGCTGGACACCAGCTGTCCTTAGCGGGCTCTCTGTGCCGGCCTCCGCGGGGAGGCAGAACTGTTCCGAAGGAGCCGGGCCGCAGCCCTCGGCCTGCCCGCCAGTCCTGCCGGCGGCCGCGGCGCCGGGGCCGGGCTCGGCACACGCGGCTCCGCCCAGGAAGTCCACGGAGCTGGCGGGGCTGCCGCAAGTCCTCGGCGTGGCCAGCGACGGGAGGTCTCCGGCCAGCTCCGCGTCCTCCGCGCTCAGGCTGTTGAGTCCCGCGGCCGTGGCGTGGCCGTTCACCAGCGCCTCCGGGGCGGCCACGCCGTCGGGGACGTCTTCCAAGTAACTGTAGTATCCAGGGGGTCTTTTTTTCTTCTTTTTCCTCTCCCTCTGCCCGAGGCCTCCGGCCAAGCCGTCGTTTTCAGCGTTGGAGCCGCTGTCCAGAGCCAGGGTGGGGTCACTGAACTGGCAGTCAATGGAGTTGTAGTTTGTGTCGCTGAGAGCATCTTCTGGGGTTTTCTGAGCGGGTGCACAGCTGAGGATGAATTCTGGAGCCTGAGGATTCAGAGTACTCGAAATGCTGTAGTCGGTGTTATTTAGGACAGATGACTGAGTCTCGATAACTTCATTAACACCAAATTCAATTCTCTGATACTCTTCCCCTGGGCAAGAGAAAGCAAATCTCAGTTAGAGAATCACATTGAATCAAAAAGCTACAAAAGCAAGAAAAACACTCTCTTATTTTCCTGTAACTCAGAAAACAAAGTACACTCCCCCAAAGGAAAGCAATTCTTATTCTCAACCATGACGACTTTCAAAGATCATTTTCTTAAAGACAGCAGAGCATGAGTCAGGTTTTCTTAACTGGAGTTAATGCAATTTCCAAAAAACTGCCCAGCTCCTGCACATAACCCCTATCAAACCCCTGCACATAACCCCTATTAAATTCACCTCTTAAGAAAAACTACTGAAGTCCAATGTCTATGGGAATAATCTGCATTAAATTAATTACTGGATAATTGCCTGTAAAATATGGTGTAATACTTAATTCCATGCTTTTTTCAAGCCAGTCTGTTCAACTGACAATTACAAAATCCAAGCCTTTGCCTTTTTAACTTTCCCATGTGTGAGTTTTGCTTTTTGAGAGGCTGGGTTTAATTTTCCTGGTGTGATTTATCATAATCCTTAGTAACTGAAAAATATATTTATTAATTGCATGGAACACTGCAACTGAAACACTTCAGCCTCAAGGCTAATTTATAACTTCTTTAATTTTATCACAATTACATTTACTACTATGTGAGAGTAATGATATATATGCAAGTCCCAGGATTTTATACACAGGGTTTTAAATACAACACATTCCTTGACATAAATCAGCGTTCAACTTGTACATAGGAGTTGTACTGAAAACTTATGAACATGTTTTTTTGGTTTATTGATTTATTTATTTGCCCTGGAACTAAAGAAACACTAAGAAATATTCTCATGGCAGGCTGCAGTATCACAAAATATTTTCAATCACGGAGTTCTGCAATTTTCTGGAATTTATTTATTGATATAATGTGTGTGTGCTAACTGGTAACACTGAATACTTCAGCTACAACTATTTCTGTAACTGTCCAGTAAAGACATAAAATTAATGAAACAGTTTCAGGAATTTTGAAGGTAAGCTGATATTTTAAAGCTCTGCAGGTCTTTATGATATGTATGTTACTGTTTCAAAGACATCACATTTTAATATTTTGTGTTTCCTCCGTGCTGGGGGCTAAAACACACATTTCCAATTTTTAAGACTTACTACAGACCCAAACAACACCAGATATTAATTCCAAAGGAATTGAGTGGATACAGCACTAAACTTTTAAGATTTTGTGCAACTTACATTACGCATGACATCAAATACATATTTTAAAGTACATCAGAGACTCGCTAAAAATGAGGTGGATTTTTTTTTTTAACACAACAAAAAACAACCAACAACAGTTCCCAGAAAAGAAATTATTTACACACCTAAGGAAATAATTCTATGGGAAAACAATCTAGTAGGGGAAATTTTGATATATGACTGTCAATATAGAAGTTTTGCAACTCTGAATATTTTCTAGAAAAATCTGCTAGCAAATATTTTAGCTTTAAAAAATGTGAAAGGAACATGAATCTGTATTTTTTAGTATCAAATGAAGAGTGACAAACATTCAATGTGTGTTGAGGTCTGACTTATCCATGCAATACCAACATATTGTGATTTAATGAACAAATTATAAAGATGTTAATTGCTTTTCTGCTTTGATCTATTAACCTGACTAAATGAGAAGCAAACATGTCACAAATCAATTTCAATCTTGCTGCCAGTCAGACTAAAGGAGACCTTTTAAAAATTAAAAAAGAAAAAGGGTAAAAATTCCACACACATCTGGTTTCTCTCTTAGGAAGAGAGTGAATTTCAAATTTTTATTTTTTTCCCCTCTGCCTGTGAGAAAGCATTTTTAGCACCCTGTCTGCCATTCACCAACCACTTCTGCAATCACTGATGAGCCATCACCACCCAGAGGAGAGGGCTGAAGTTCCTGTCGGCAGCCTGGAGCCAGGCAGGGGGAAGCTGTGCCTGGTGAGGACTGGCCGGGAAAGGCTGGAGAATCTCCTCTCCCAGGGGCTGGAACTGCCACACAGACCGAGCTGCCTGTGCACACACAGCTCCAAAGCAGCCACTGCTTCATCTGCATGCAAATGCCCAATTCTGGGGGGCTTTAAGGGATATAAATCCACAACAAAACCATTCCTCATTAGTTCATCTGTTTATGGAGCGACTCCTCAGGTCATGATGAACCAAGAGCTGGTTCTTTCTACTCTTTGTTACAACAGCACAAAGCACAGGCAACGATCACTCACACCCAATATTCCTCCAGCCTTGATACAAATTAATTACTGGGCACATCTGAAGTCCCTACCAGTTCAAAGAATCCAGGACTTCTTTTCCAAAAGCCAAGTTTTAAAAAATAGCGATTGTTTCAAAACAAAGAATGTGATTTCCCTCCATGGGCAAGCCCACGGTGAAAGTTATCACCTCTGTCCTGCTCCTCTCTCCCCAGCACTTGTGTGACCAAAGCTAACCTGGCAAAAAAACATCATCTACGGCAGCGTTTTTTCTCGTTTTGGGGAATTTATCAGCTTATTGCACACTAAACAATCACAAGAGCCCACTCAGGGCTCGTGGGGAGCAGAAAACAGAACACATCCCTTACAGTTATGGCACAATGAACACCACGGGCTGAAACCTTGCCAAGAGCACAACTGATGTTGTAGCATTTAACAGACAAATTAGGAAAACAGCTGAGCAATTAATCTTTGCACCTTACAGCAGGATTAGAATACTAAATACCAGTAGCTACTGTACAGTTAGTCCATGGAATGACTGGCAGAAGCTCATTTGCTGTAAGATTGTGTCAAGTTCATTTGAGAAAAATAAGAGGCAATTTTTTTTCTTATTTGTTTTGACTTTCCACTTTGCTTCAGGGCATCTTTGTTTCAATCTGGTTCACAGCTCTATTTTTGAATGGACTGAAACAGATCTCTGTGCCACAAACAACATGGCACACATATTGAAACAAGCACCAACAGATGTTCCAAGGACAGTCTATGTACAACCCCAAAATCTGTGAAGGCACAGTACTAATTAGTGTGAACAGAGCTCTGCATATTAGAGCTTAAGCCATGACTTGATTGCTCCTAGTAGGTATTAACAGATATTCTGATTCTGTAATAAAGTTAAACACTGAAAATAAGCACAGGAAAAAATGAAGACTATGGGGAACGGTAACATGGTAAGTGTGTGTCATTAGATATAAATATAAATATTTTGCACAACCAAGCATTCCAGTTTAGTTTGCACAGCTTCCTATGCAGCCATCGCAGTGATAATGTGCATGCACAGTACAGTGCAAGCTTGTTAAAAGATATTTCTCAAGCAAAACCTAATTTGCTGTCATTACCTAATCTCAGGGCTGGGAGGGGTTCTCTCAAGGTCTAGGAATGATCTGAAAGACATTTGTACAAACCATCTTTCTGTATGGCTTGTGAACATTAAAATCCCAGGCTGAAAGAACAAAACTTAAATCCAGTTAGACAAAGCAACAGATGACTGGATGCCCCTGTCACCAACAGACAATTCACACCATGTGCTCTTCTTAAAGAACCTTTCTGACTCCTACTTGGAACTACTCAGGGCCCTAAAACTGGTCCTGTACTAAATAAAACTCCTGAATTGTCAGAAGTGCTGCTGATGTGCTCTCAAGTGAGACCTGTGATCCTTCTTTCTCACTGCCCATCTTGTTTACCTTTAAAAGGAAAGCCAAAGTCTCTAAGCACAACGATCAGGTGTTCTTAAACACTAATGTGTAGTTTGGTCCTCTTTTGAGCACTTTTGAGAAATGTTCAGTCAGGTACTTCCACAATTTTCTAAGGAGCTCTGGAGTCATTTTCGTATTCATCTGTCTAAGTCTCAGCTTGCTTGCTCCCCTCTGGCTCAGGGAGGGAACCAAAAACTGATTTATTTGCTGCTTAAAATACTGTGGAAGTTTGGTTAAAACTGTTTAGAGTGGCAGCCCAGGACAGCTCCTACCTACCTGTCCACTTCTTGCACCTCCAAAGTAAGGTCAGGCTGTAAGAGGTATGGGTTGAGGCAGAGGAGACCTGTGAGTGTTACAGCTTTAAAGGGGGAACTCTCTAATTTATTTTTACATCAAGTCACACTTTCATCAAGAGATATAAAAAAAAACAACAAACCAGGATTCTCCAGAAAAACAGGCAAGCCAGGCAGAAAGGAGAGTCAAAGGGAGCACAGAACAGAGCACTGCTGGCAGAGCAGTCTTGCTGGAACTGTTAGAAAATACTCATGCTTTGGCTCTTCAGCCCCCCTCATTTTCACACCTACATCCTACAGTGTTTCCACAGGACTCCGAGTGTGTGGCAGCACAGTGAGGGAGGAATAAGATGCCCACTGTAATTAGCTGAAGTTCAATGCAGGATTTTCAAAACCTCTCACAGATATCATTCAGCAAAGTATAAAAAACCAATCTGCCTTATACATGCCCGTGTAGGTACTGAACAAGTTCTAACAATTTTATTTAAAGAGAGGTTACAGTAAATCTCAGGAAAGTGTCACAACCTTGAAGTTTAAAAAAAAAAAAATCTTGATTTCTTACCATCATGAAACTTACCTGTGGATTTAATACCACATGAAACTGTTTCATTGTATGGGGGGAGCTGTACAAAAAAGAAATGAAACTTATTTAAAGGCAAAGCAAATCTATGAACATTTCATATCAGTTTCATATGAAACATCCAAATCCTTTAAAAATATTTTAAAATAAATCATCATTGAGATTTGATTTTCGGAGAGGATGCCTTGAACTCATGCTTCTATATTTATCAAATCCCACACTGCAGCTTCAGGCATCCTTGCAGATTACCACAAGTACTGAAAGATAAAGATTATCTTGGTTACACACTACAGCCTCACCAGCTTCTCAAGCAATTCACCTCCTTTCTTCATCAACTCGTTTCAGGAAGATGAACATACCCTCTGTTTACACAAAAGCTGAAGACAGACCAGACTGGGAAAGGATGAAACAAATTTTTGCACAGCCAACAATCACACCTAAACCTTCTGACTCTCACCCTGCTCCAGTGTGGCCCTTGAAATGTTTCAGCTAAGGTGGATTATTGAACACACTGATCAGCACAACCACAATGTACCCACAGCACAGGGTTTGTAAATACATCTCTAGAAACATTGGCATCCTTTTATGGACTCAGGGTTGACAGAACCTTTGCAATGGTGTAACAACAGGTGGGCAATTTCTAACCCCCCTCACCTGCCCCTAAACCTCCTGAGCAGCTTCTCCTGTGCCTGCAGAACTGGCAGCCACTGCCACGCTGCATTCCAGCAGCTCCTGGACAACGTGGAGCTCTGCAGAGGGACACACAGCACTGAGGGGACAGGGCAGCTCTACAGTGCTATTCCAAACATTAATGGTGTAACAAAGGATTGCTTCACTGAAACTTTCAATTCTCTAAAGCTGTAGATACTCATATATTGCCTTTTTAATGCACTGCACACACCAGTGAATCAGAAACGGCCACAAAAATATTCCTGAAATTCTGCTGCAAAAGTGTATAAAAACCCACACGCTGTAAATCCATTTATGAACCTCAATACACCTCGATATATCATCTTTTCAAGCCAAAAATGAGAATCAGTGGGTCAAGCCCCATATTAATTTTGAACACAGGTTCAATATTATTTTAGAGCTAAAAAAATTACTCTGAATGTCTACAACAAACAGTTTATGATAAATGTTGCAATTTTTGTTTTTATCCAAAGCAAAGACCTTTAGAGAATATAAAGATTTTTTAAAAAGTAGTCAGCCTCTTGGTCCCCAACATATCTGATTAATCAACAGCACCTTTGCAAAGCTGACTTGTTCAGAGCTGGGTCATGTGAACCATCCCAGCCAACAGGTATGAGACAGAACATGTGCCAGAAATGTCACATGTGAAAGGGACATTTTAGATAACAGAATCACAGAATCACTGGGCTGGAAGAGTCCTTCAAGATCATCGAGTCCAACCCAGCCCCAACACCTCAACTAACCACGGCACCGAGTGCCACATCCAGCCTTTGTTTAAACACATCCAGGGATGGTGACCCCACCACCTCCCCGGGCAGACAATTCCAGTATTTTATTATTCTTTCTGTAAAATACTTTTCCCTAATAGCCAACCTGTATTTCCCTTGAGCTTTAACTATTCCCTTGCCAGAGCTGCCCTTGGGTGTGTGGTTAAGGGACGTCAGAGGGGCAGCAGCACGTGTGGGGACTGTCCCCAGCACGATGTGTGTCAAACATCACTGCAGCGTTATCATCTCTGGCTCGTCCTTCTTTTTCAGACTGCCTTCTTCCTGTCTTTTTCAGACCAATTTTTACACCAATTAGCATAAAACTAATAAGCATAGTTTTTATTTCATCGCCCAGGTAATTAAAACATTGAAGTGAACCAGATCAAGGACAAACTTAAGGAGCATCGTTCAACAGCTCTTTATTTTGACAGCTCACCAGTAAGGGGTACACTGAGAAATGAAGTCACACTGGTTCTTGTGCTGCAGGTTCATACTCTGAGAACAGCGTTACAGAAGTCAAGAGGTGACATTTCCATCATCCCCAAAGTAAGAGGTGGAACAGTTGATGGGGGCACTTCAGGTGACACTACATGGGATGAAAATCTCCCACTGCTGTGGCTGCATTTATGGTGGGAGAGCAGCAGGATCATCACAGCAAATGGGTATTACCTAAAAATCTCCTCTGCTTCCCACGAACCAGATACACAGCTTTCCCCCCAAAAAACAGAAATGCTCTTTCTCCTTTCTAAACTTCCCTCACTCCCCTCCCCACCCCATTCCCTTCGTGCCCTTTCATTGTTCAGCAGTTTATTACATTAATTAGGCTTGGAAAATTAAGCTACAGGAAACGAAGTCACATTCACAATGGTTTGTAAACTGTGACAAAAGGATTTCCCCATCTACAGCTCAAGTGTTTGTTTCCTTTATGTCGAGAGGGCAGGATGGAAGCATGACTGAAATGTTTGAATGGAAATGTCTGGAGGAAATACATGGAAACTGACCCAGAGGAAAATTGTTTTTCAAGTCTGGAGATGAGGACAATGGGATAAAACTCTTCCCTATGAAGGAAAATGTTTCATCATTCTCTACCAAGGACTACAGAGAATAAGAGCCTACAATACTGTGTGAGCATGTAATGAACTCTAACACACAAAGACAACTGTTCCCACTCCGTGGTTCTCTCTGTCACTAATTAATTCATTATTGATGCATTTCTCAGACCTCACACACAGCTTTCCCTGTGAGCACAGCTCTGAGGGTCAGCACTGCTCCACCTGGCCAAAAACAATAACAATCCCTGTGCTTCAAAAGGCTCCCAAGACTTGGAAGCCCACCTTACAACCAAGAACTCTGCTGGGAAAGTTCTCAGCATCCACCCCTTAAAAAAAAAAGCCACCAAAGGTACAGAGCTGGAAAATTCATTGTCAACATCCCACCACTACCGTCAGCTAGTCCAGCTCTGAAAGATGACAAGCAGAAGGTGGAATCATTAATTTATATCTAAATATTGACTTAATATCCACACACATGGAAAGAAGACTACTGGATAAAATTTTCAGTTGGTAAATTAGCAAACCAAGTGAATGATAAATATCTGTATTGATGTATTTCAAATTCACACAAAGAGATGGAGCTTTCAAATGTTATTTCTAAAACAAGTTTAAAGTAGGTCTTACCTCAACAGAGCATCGTGGAGTCACAAAGAACTGATTAAATTCATCAGGGCTGAACTCCCCAAAAATATACTAAAAATAAAAGAGAAGGAGCTTTGTTAAAGAACTATTAATATTCAATACAATTAACAAATTCATATTAAACTCCATTAGGATGCTAGAATTCAAGAAGACCCATGTGCTGGGAGTCAGAAACTCTACCTTGCATCCCAACTCCCATCTCGGTTCCTTCCTACATCTTTAGCAAAGAACTTTAAGCTCTGAAACTGCAAACAAAACATTTTCCTTCCAATTCCCACTGGAGGTGATCACAAACTGTTCCTCATCCTGTGACCAGTTTAAAACCACGGTGTGGGGTGAGGAGTTACATCAGCTCATACGAGCCCCAGGCAAAGGCTGCTTTGCCTTCTAAACCCACCCCTCACAAAAGGGGAAAAAACCCCAAGAATTATTTCTCCAGAGTTCTGCTGAACTGAGGAGTTACACCAGACTAAGTGAACCTGAGGGCACAAAGAACTGAAACTGCTCAGGTGTAGGAAAATACACAAAAATCATCAATTCTGCTATTCCTGTGCCTGAAACTCTCCATAACAAACCTAAGATAAAACATCTTCCCCCAGCATTATCTTCCAGCAGCTTTTCAGATATTCTGCATCTGGATACTCAAAAAAGTACCTAACAAGACAGCAAAGAAAATTACACTAAAATGAGAAATTTAATTTGCAGGAAACAAAATGATTCCCAATAGAAAGGCCTGAGCTGCTGGCAGTTCACAGCACCTGGAAGTTTCTATAAACTTCCAGCTCCAGCTGAAATTGAATAGCACCCGAACATTCAGGACAGAGATATCAGGACAGAAAGAAGTTAAACAAGTTGCTGAATAAACTGACAAAACAGACAAAGAGGACTGAACAACACCACTCTTGGCATGTGGATAAAAGCAGGTCAGCCTGGCCCAGCACACCACAGCCCCCACTCCCATTTATCTCCTGTTCTCCCAGGGTCATTCCGGACAATTCTTTGCTCTCCTCCACCCTCCCACCAGAAAAGCTTTTTCAGCAGAGTCCAGCCTTGCTCCTGGTAAATCCTCAGCTTGGCTGTATCGAGACACAACAAAGCAGAGTTTGTGGGAGCTGAGCCAGAGGAAAGAATTCCTAAAATCTGGGAAATCATCTCTTGTGAAGTGCGGGCTGCTGCCACACACTGCACACACAATAGGCCAATCACTGGATTGTTTTCCAGACTTTAGGTGGTTTATTCCAATGGAACTTGCTGTTTACACGACTCACAGCCATCTACATTCATAAACTTCAAAGCTTAACTGAAAGCCAAATTCCCCAGCAATTACAGAGCATCGTTTTCTCACACAGAATGTGATTTATACACACACCGTGTGGCAGAGTGTGCCCATTTCAATGGCCTCCAAACCAAAATAAACTGGAACGTCTGTGATTCACTGGGTGAAGAACACTTAAACATTTAAAGCTTCAAAAACTCTTCCCTCAGCCAACTGCTGAGAATCCAACACCCAAACCCAACAGATCCCTAAACTGTACCCGAGTGGCTTCCCAGTTCCTGGCACAGGACCCAGCCTTGGTTTATACTTTCGATATAACCAAGGCATTTTCATGCAGCAACATATCAACTAGAATTTGTCATATTCCAAAAGCAAACCTAAGAAAATCACTCGCTGGCTCATCACTAAAATTTTGTTTTAGGAGGTATTTTTGATGCTGTGGTGCAACAGAACAAAACAATTATCTCAAGTGTATTCTATTAAAAGTTATATAAATCCAACCCTGATTTCTCCATCTACTAATATAATACATTCATTTCATTAACCAACATTTTTAAGTGAGGCATCACAGGCCTGGTAGTTCTTTCTGAGCTTTTTTTTTAATGAGGAAACACAAGACAAAAACGGAACAAAGTGATCATTAATACTCTATTAATGAACAGTTTTAATGGTGTATTCATACAGAGAAATTTGTGTTTGTGCAATTTTTCCTCCATAATTTAAAACAGGACTTTAAATATTTACCAACATCGCATCCATGTCACACTAAAGCTCAAAAAAAACCCCTCCCATTTGGGCTTGAAATAAACACAACTTGATCTGATTTGTTTTTATTTACCGATGCTTTACACCGGCATTAAGTCACTAGTTAAAAGATCCTTGCATGATAACTGAGAGAAATAATGTTTCAAAATAAACTTCAGGCCATAGGACTGATGCCATTAAACCTGCCCAGTTTAACCAACCTCCTCAGCCTCACCTCTCCAGAAATAACTTCTGCAAGCTGGACAGAATTTTCTACCCTTTTCGAGACACAGCTACGCACTGGAGTGAAAAAGAACTGTGATATCACATCCCCTGGCAAGTATAACAATCCCTGCCAAAAAAAGGATTCAGAGGGGGGAAAAAAACAATGTATTTTGAGCAATTTGAAAGATACTGTAACTCCCTGCCTGCTGTCCGTCCATCCATCCCTCGGTCCATCCCTCCATGCCAAGGAATCACAGTGTAGCTGGCACTCCAGAAGTTGCCTGTGTAAGGAAATACTTGTTCAGCTCCAGAACAGCATCAGCCTGGCTGCAGTATTTACCCTGCACCATTAATTCAAATTTAGAAGGTTTCCCTACATCTTAAATGCCCAAGCAGTAAGAAATTTTAAGCAAGAGCAGACTAAGATCTTATAAAAGTAGCACACCCTTACCAGAATAACCTCATGATCAGCATGAGCTTTTGGGGTCCTAGCTTGTTTGCACCCTCAAAATCACTCCACCTAACCTCAAAATTATCCAAGTTGCCTTCTTTTCCAAACTGACAAATAAAATCTAATGCTTGGAACATCAAACATTCAATTCAATTACTTACACAACTTACCAAGCTACTCACCATCAGCATTAACTTCTCCCCCACTTTATAAATAACATTTTAACACACAGCAGAGAAACTTTAAAAAAAGCTTGGCCAAACTCATTTCAGACAGTTTCAATTCCAATTTCAGTATTTCCAAGTGTGTAAGAAACACACACCCATCACAGCTCCATCAAACTGATGCCTCTAATGCCCAGCTAACCTGCCCCAGGCTGTCTCATCTCTGATCCTGGACGTCACAACACTTCAAGGCCCCAATCAGGGCTAACAGACAGACTCCACAAGCTCCAAGGAAAAGTGGGAGTCAGACACAGACAGCTCAGGGTCAGCCCTGGAGCAGGTGAGAGATTGTGCAGTGCTGGAGATAAGCTGCTTGTCCTGCTCCATCCCTGCTGTGCCAAGGCAGCACCAGCCTCTCACCTGCACCAACAACTGCACAGCCCTGAGGGAAGGTCGGGCACGTGAGCACAGAGCTCACCTGGCCCAGGCAGCAACAGCCAGGCCTATTCCCATCAGTAACACACAAACTCAGGGGATCTGGCAACATACAAACCCAAAATGTTAAAAAGTATTACCTGTGAAAAGTTGAGGTTTCATTAATAGCTCCACACAAATTTCATTTTAAGCCAAAATAAAAAAATTTTAAATTAAAAAAATCAGTATTTCTCCAACACTGTTTCACATTCAGCTGCTGACTGAAGGATTGATTTTGATTTAGAGCCTCAGACAAAAAAATGCAGCTGCTTGAGCAGCACGTTAAACAGCAGTCAGTGGTGTCAGTGTTCACTCACAGGACATCCAGCCTCACACCAAGACTGAACGTGCAAGAAAATCTAAAGAGAACAACTGGGAGAAAGTTCTGAAAATGTCCAAATGTAACGATACCCCCAGACTTACTTTTAAAGACACCTAATCCCTAAGCAGCTTAATTCAGTCCCATCTGCCCTGGCTCTGCTGCTCACACCCTCTCCACAAGCTCTGTGAGAGCTGCCTGTGTGTCCTGGCTGCTGGGAAGGAATCCTCTGGTGATTTTGGGAGCACGAATTTCCTCCCTGGATGGCTGAACTCTGCAGAGCCATCACTGAGTGTGCTCAAGGGTCCCTTGAAGCCGGGGGAGCTCCATCTGTCACACACAAAGCAGAATCACAACAGTATCAAACACATCCCAGTGACCTTCCACTTGCTACTGTATTAAAAAGCAGAGGGGAAATAATCTCCTCTGGGGGGAGGCAGGGGAACAATGAGGCTTTGTGGAATTCTTGGGAAAAGGGGACACACAGGACAGCTCTACCTCTGCTACCTTTCCACTTCCTCATCAGGGCTACCCAACTCCTCCTTTAGCATGGAAAAATCACCCCCAAACCCAAAGCACACTGAGGGATCGATTCCATTCTGCAATTCCCAGCAGGAACCCCATCTGGCCATTTGCCAGAGATGTCCAGTGTTAACAAACATACTAAAACTACCAGGATTTAACTAACCTGAGCAAACATACACCAACACAATAAAATGCTTTGCTTCCACTGCACAATCAAGTATTTATGTATTTTCCATCTTGAGGTTCCATAACCAATCACTTTAAAGAGATGATTTTTCACAAGGGCTGCTTTCCACCCTGCTTTCAACATACACAAGTTCTGAACTTCTGGGAGTTTCCAAATATGAATTTCTTCTTGCAGATGTCACATGTATGAGACCAAGGATGAAAATAAAACTTAATAAACCTTAAAAATGAGGCAGCTTTAGGCAGGACATAACTAAAATCTTTCCCTTTGGATACTAACAACAAGCAGCACATTAAATAAAGAAAAAACTGTAAAATTAAAGATACTTTATGCAATTCTAAAATGGTATCTTTTCTCATAAAACTGCTGGTGACATGGGGGTTCCAGTACTTCAGATTTAATTTATTTACCTTATTTCCACCTATCAAGATTTTGCAATGAAGTTTGGGCATTGAACACAAAATACTGTCATACTCTTGGGACTCCAAAAACCTCACACAACTAAATTCTTAAAAATAACCAGTTAAAGAACCAGTTAAAACTGTAGTTCTGAACTGCTTCCTGTGCAACTGAAGAGAGGATAAAGAAAGAGCTGCATCTTGACTTCCTTCTCAAAGTTAAAATCTTAAGACTAGAATATTACACAAATACTCTGCAGATGTGAATATTCTTTAAAAGTGTAGCATTTTTGAAATATATTTTTCCTATAACACAAGTCAGGAATACTGAATGGATGAGACTATTAAAGCTGGAGCAGTTTCCAGCTCACTCCTGAGCCCGTGTCACCAATTTCCATGTCCATTCTGACATGCTGCAAGGAATCACGCCCCCTGTATTGAATCCCTGCCTCTCAACATTAATTCTCTTTAGAAAAATGTTAAATGTTCATGTTAAACACCTTCCTTAGAGCAAATCCCAAATCCTGCTGGTTGTCAGCTGCTGGTGCTTCCAGTCACAACAAAACTGGAATCAGTTTCTAACTCATCTCTCCGATGTGATTACAGCAGTGCAACATCCAGCCGCACTCCAGCAGATTCCACAACAGATCATTTCATCAATAACATCCCTTCACATCTTCTACCTGCAGTCAGATTTAACACAAATTACATAAAACGAATTAACCAAACAAATCTATCCATGCAGATTTGGTTTTTACCCTCAGAAATGAAAGCAAAAGCACTTATATATTTGTGAAATAACTCTGATCACCAAGCAGCATCTTAACTGTGCAGATAAAAGCAGGAGCAACAGAACTGATTTTCCAAGGAGGGGGAAAAAGACCTCAAAGGGTTAAAATAACCTGCAAGCTCTCCCCATGGCAACTTGGTTTTTGCTGTGGTCTCCTTAACCACTTTAAAAACCAAATGCTGATGTTACCCCACTGCCTGGAATGAAATCTCCACTGGTGTTCCTGTCTAGCAGCACGAACTGTGTCCTGGAGGAATAAAAGGAGGATGATGAGTACGTGTTCTACAGCTGCTTGTCCTAGAAAAATAAGTAGAAATAGCACTGCTGCTGCATCATCATCCTGGGATCACCTGTGCTACAAGAAAGCCAGGAAAATGAAGTGTCAACTTTGCCTTTCAGAATGCATTAACGTGCCTTTCATCCACCACCCAACAGCTTCAGATCTTCAGTCAAATAGTCGAAGCTGCAAATACTCCCACTTCACCTGCTTCTCCATAAAAGAGTTAAAAATGCATCTTTTACAGCTGGATTATTCCTTGCCACCACAAAATGTCTAAGCAGAAGATGGAACGAGTCAAACTAGTTCACATTTGAAGCGAAATGATGAAATAGCTGATGTACCCCCTAAGCTGTACATAAATATATTATCTCTATAATCTTGCCCACCAAGTTACTCCTACCAAGTGGATTTACTCTCACAGCACTGGGATGGGCTGGAGTAGAGCAGGAAAAGGAAGCATTCAGCCAGAAGTGTGTTTTCTGGCAAGGAAAAAAGGGCACATGCATATGACTGCACTCAGGTTTTATTAGCAGAGAAAACACTCTCCCATTAGTCATCCCCCCAGCAAACAAGGCATTGCTTCCTCACCCTTTACTTCTCTCCCAATTTCTCGAGGTTTATCAGCTTTTCTACAGAAAATGTAGGAAAAAAACCAACCTTCCCACAGGTTGTCCTTTCCTCTGAGCTGAAATTCATCAAGCCCAAGTACACAGATGATTATGTAACTGGAGACAAGGTTTTACAAACTAACAAAGCTCAAGAAACTGATTACTAAAATGCTCAAAAAAAGCACAGACAAAATTGTGAAACTGAGAAACAGCTTTGCTGTTTGGGCTTCTTTTTTAGATTTTGAATTTGCAACCAGCATCCCATTACCAGGAGCTATGAAAACCACTGGCCACGTATTTACAGTTGTACCACAGCCCAAACACTACTTTAGGCAAAACATATCTCAATACACCTTCTTTACTAAAAAATAAAGCCGACTTTTCTAGACACAAACGTATGCAAATGAAGCCACACTTTAAGGTGGAGCAGTTGCATATTAAAACTTTTAACAGCTTGAAAATGCAACAAATCACGAGCAAACTCTCAGTGAAGCTGCCAGTCCTTTATCATTAGCCTGCAGCTCCAAACTAGAACATTAACACATCTCCACAGTGCCTGGAGAAAGATCACAGGTAGGTAAATGTAGGTCACCTAAACCCATGAGTCAGTGCAACTCTGCCTGCCCACCATTTAAGTTATCAAAGGCTCAAAAATATAGTGCATGACCAAGCTTTCCTTTTTTTCACCCCAATTCAGGGGTTTTTTTGGATGTTATAGAATTCTTACAGCTGAAGATTTTTCTACATGTTTCACATGAATTAATCTGATAGGTTATATTCCTTCACCAAAAAAAAAAGTAATTATTATCCTCAAAAAGTCATTTTGTGGTCAGAGGAAAAGCCAGATGTGTGGCTAGTAGAGAAGCACAGTTGTGACTGTCACATTACTGGAAGGACAGGTTTCATGACCAAATGACCCCTCACAGCCTGATGCAATTGAGGGAGCACAACGTGGGTCTCAGCAGTTTATCCTGAACATTGTAACTCAAATACTCACAAAAGCAAAGCAGGTTGTGCTCTTTTTACCAATTATATAACGTACTTCAAGTCAAAGCAACAAACTGAACAATAAGCACGGAAAATCCTGCCAAAAGACGAGCCAATTTCTTACACCCAAACAAAGTTGTGTTTATGTATGCTCCTCGTTCTGTTTCCAATAATGAGGTGCCTGTTGGCACTCCTCTATTTCAAACAGCAGCTGCCACAAAGTGCATCCAGCCCGAGGAAATTGTCTATAAAATGGTCACTGTAGTTAGCAGGGGGTGGAAGAATAAAAACCAAGAGAAAAAGGGGGTGGAAGAATAAAACCAACCCATCTCACATATACACCACTGCGTTTCTGAGAGAGCTGTTCCAGAAAAACTCCTGGTCTTCCCAAGGACTGCACCAGCAGAAAACCTCTGCTGCTTCACATTTCTGATTTTCCCCAGCTGCTATTTTTCTGATCCACAAAACAATGAAGAAAAAAGCCCACCAAAACAGGCATGATCTTATTCTGTAAATAATCCCAGCATAAGGAGGGCAATGCAACTGTAGCACTTGTACCTGATGATAAAGCAATGGCCCCTGACAGGAGAACTGTACCCACGTTTTATATACAACTTTTAATTTGCATCCTGTGGCACACCATCAGGTGTTCTTGAGGAGAAAATACCTTTCCTGCACCTTCCCAAGGTAGGAACACACAGGTTATAAAGAAGAGCTGCAATGAAGAGCTGGCATGTGGGGACTATGGCAGGAACACCTGGAAAGTGCATTCCAGGGGAGAGGGAGGTAACTGAATTGTGAGAGGTGATTACAGCAACTCCTGGCTCTTTGGAGAATAAAAGAAGGAATTTCTGACACCTTTCCACCACCACTACAAACCCACAGAACATCTGCCTGTGATAAAGAGAAGTAGTAACATTTTCCTATCTGTTTTCTTGCTGTGTTAAATCTAAACACGAGCCAAACAAAAATACTTTCCTGTCATAATCTCCAAGCTGGCAGTCCTCACAAATATCAAATGAAAAAGAAATACTTCCCAAACGAGGAGACTGGTCCTTCCTCAGTTGTGAATTCAAGCACCGTGGTTGGTAAAACATCTCTGGCCAAGGCTCTGTCTCTTCACACCCTCTAAAAGTTTGCAAACACCAGCTCCAGGCTGGTTGCTCATAACTCAGCAAACACATTTACTTCGAGCTCTGCGGGCTCCTCTTGCAATGAACTAGTTATTGAGTTTATGTGCAAATTGGAAACTCTCCCTATAATGAAGCCCAAAAATAATTAAGACTTGCATTATTCTGATTTACCACTGCCTGATAAGCTCTGAGGAGAGAGAAGTTGGAACATGAAGCTCCTCGAGAACACAGCCAGTTTAACTACTCTTTTATGACAGGTGGGGCAGGTAAAACAATCCCTTAGTAATTTTATCTAATACTTCCCAGCAGAAAACCCTCGGTGTCTGCACTTTTGCTTTTTTTCTCTGCCAAACTAAAATCATTAGGGCTGCAACCTTCAGTGCCAGACACTTTCAGTGAGATGAAGTTCTAAGAACACGGTGGTAAAGTCAGTCCTGCACCTGGAGAACACTGCTTGGGCCACATTAATTAGTAAATTGCCTTGGAACACTGCACAGCTGTCCACCCAAGTTCCAGCCACGCTCCATAAATCCACCTTTTTCTGAGGTTTACAGACAGATACTCCAGCAGGTAAGATCCTGAAGGATTGTTCTGCACCAGCTTCTCTGAGCTCAAGGTGGAAAACCAGCAGCTGCATCTTTCCTGCCATCCCCACAGCATCCAGGAGGCAGCACATTCCTACCCTGGCCAGGCAGGAGAGGAACAAAACCAGAACAAAAACCAGAACAAAAACCAGAACAAAAACCAGCTTTCCTGGAATGGCTTCCAGCTCCAAAACTGCAGAGCTGCCTGGCACTGCCCTGCCACAGCAAAGCCTTTCTTCTCTTCTTACTGTAGCTGAATTTACCTCACAGGCTGCTTTGATCCTTCAAATCCACGGTTTAAAGAAGTAAAACTAACAGATCTAGACTTGGATGAGGTTATTAAAAAAGGAAAAAAAATCCAAAGTAGAGCTCTAGGAGTAAAAAGTGCAAGATTCTGAGTTTTAGGATTAAATATGGGCACGTTGTAAGTAGTTCAAAAATATTACAATTGGCTTGATGGGGCCAAAGATGAGGAACAGGAGTTAGATGAAGAGCTGACAGAGGATCTGATGTTATTGGTAGAGACAGCAAAAGGGAAAAAAAGAAATTTAGAACGGGTTTTGTGCCTGCCAGACAACTCTCCCTTCCAAAAGCTGAACCATCACCCATTCTTCTGGAGACATGTAATCCTTCTGCTGCTGTGAGGAATCTCTAATTCAGTTCCAGCAGTTTGTATCTCACACTCCCTCCCTCGTGCCTGGACACTGAGTGTCCTTTCCATGCAGCTGAAGGTGCCAACCTTGCAGATACAGCAGCCAACATTCAGGATGGCATCCTGTTATTTTAAATATAAAAATTATGCTTCTAAAATACAGCAAACAAAAGCAAAGCTGCACAAAAATTCAGACTGCTTGTGTCTTCATTAGATTCCCACTAGTTTGTTTATGGTTGATATTTTCTTTGCTTATTTCTACTACTCTCGTCTTCGCAGAGGACAAATATCTCAAAGGATCAATACAGACCCATCCAAGAGAACAATTGCACCCTGGGCAGTGAGGAGATTGCTGTTCCTGTTTGTCAAGCAAGCTGGAAAATACACTGGAATATAAAGCAAAGTGGGAAAAGAAGGCAGAGCCTCTGAATTATTGCAGCTAAACACTGTGGAAAACTAAAATCTCTCTCTAACAGCACCTCAGCAAACGAGTCACCCACACAACGCTTTTCACAAGCAATTACTCAGGGCAGGATTTAGAATGGCTAAGATTAGGTGAGGCAAAAATTAGCTATCTGGACTCCATCCTGACAAGGAACACAGATTAGCACTTTGGGAAAGCAGCTAAGCCCACCTGCCCAGGATTCATATGCCTCTTTTGATGGCTTAACTTCACATCTCAACCCCGAATTTTGAAGAGTTGAATGCTTAGAACATTTTGCTGGATTTGCAATTTCATCTCTTCTCCACAGGCTGAATGATCAGCAAGGTGATTACTGTCAAATTGAGAAAAAATGATCCAGATGATTTTTTAGTTTATTTTTTCCACTGGTGGAAGGAGTGTTAAAGAAGTGAGGAACCAGTGTCAAGCAGAACATCCAGGTGGCTTGGAACAAGGAAGAATGAGACTTTCCCCTCTGCTAGTTGTGACCTGCCAAAAATGGGTTATCTCATAGAGAAAGGGCCAAAAATAAACCAGAGAATACATGAAAAACATGATTGGTGAATGACTCATGGGGATCACAGAAACACAACTACCACCACATCATAAAGCCTTTAATGTTTTAAGTTCTGTATCAGCTGAAGTTTAAGAGTTCTGCAGAGGTTCTTGCTGTGTTTTCTTCTAAAGAAACTCCAGCGCCTTCCAGGACTTCACTGGGTGACACACACGGATGTGGGATGTCCTGTGAGGACACCATCCCATGCTCTGATTCCCAGGAAATTCTCAGCCATCCATCTCCTCGATCAGCCCAACACGTGGCAGGTGGAAACCTGTGAGGATCTGGCAAAGCCCGTGACAGCAGCTTTGTATTTTGAAGGGGTTTCCAAGTTAAAGTGAAAATTGGGACACCACACATATGCCACCGCCTCCCGAGACAGTTTTAGAGCTTAAGTATCTGCAAAACAATTTTATGTAGATGCAACATAGCTGCTAAAACAAATGCACAGACTAATACACTGCTGCCACCAAACCCCAAACAATAAGCATGCTAGACACTCGTATTTTTAAGTGACAGCTTTAAAAATTGGTTATGAGTATGGCAGCAGGTAAGCTGCACGAAAAAAAGTCTTAAAATTGTCGAAGTTAAATAGCTCATTTCAAAAGACTAACACTGATAACGCTGCTACTTTATGTCTTTTCTTGTACAAGATCTTCTGTCAGCATTCAGAATTCTTTTGCACATATGAATGAACAGAATGCTCAACACAGCGCTCCAGCTATTCCCCAACACATTTACAGTCTCAAAGATACCCAAATTCTTTTGCTTTCCGAAGGTAAAAAAGCAATTAAAGCAGAATGTACAGACAATCTGATAGAGTCCCCAGTGCTGAGAGATCAGGGTACACTCACAGCCCGTGTACCCTCCATGCAGGCAGGAGTTGAGTCACCACTGCCTTGGCCTGCTCATCCAGAATGGGAATATCACAGCAGCAGGAGCTCACACAGCTCTGCACCGGCTCCTCAGCCTCCGAGCAGGGACAGAGGCTGCAGCAGCTCTGTCTGCACCGGCCCTGCCCTCACCCACACTCCACCAGCAACTCCAGCACCTCCTGCTCTCCTCTCCCTCATCATCCCTGGCTTTGGAGACCCCACAGGAGGACTATCAAATTGTCATCTGCCCCACAATGCAGGCAAGGCTGAGCAACAAGCATGAAACCACAGCCTCAACCCTCACACTTCTGCACACTCTGAACCTGTCACTTTAAAATGACACCAATTTAGGCAGTTTTCAGAAGAACATGCTTCCCCTGGGTCTGCACATTGCCTCCTTTGGTCCCAAATCTAATTAAGAGATCTTGTAAACCATAATGACATTTGGTAAAACAATGAATTACTCACAAAATTGCTCAAAATGGTTGTTTAGCAAAAAAGGCAGAAAACACAAACTGAACTAGCAAACACAAACTGATTTAAGTTTCACGCTAGAGATGTCTGCCATTATCAATACTGCTGGCTATCAGTAAACACACTGGATGTGCTGGACACTCAGACCTGACCAATGAGCAGTTGCTCACTAATTACAAGCGCTTTTTTATTTCAAGCTGTAACAAAATAAATAAATTTAGAGCACACACACATCAAAAAAATCGGTTTGCAAACCAAATGGCTGAAAACCACCTTTGCTCTTAGGTTCTCTCTTTTCTAACTATAAAATCCATGAGGAATTCAGACTAACTATGAAGTCCCACTACCATGAAAATACACAGGCTACACAAGCAGCCACCACTGCCAGCAGCACAAAGCAAAGGGGAAAAAATGTGCCCATCTGCCCTTCCACACCACTGCAGGGCCCAATGCGGATGGAAACTTGGGGAAATCTCTATTTCCAGGATGTGTTTACACCAAATCAGAAAATCGTATCAGCCTTAATGTGAAAATCATTAGAGCCAAGTGTAATACACACCGTTGTGCTCTCCAGTTCAGGAATCTCGGCTGTGGCAACACCATGGCAGCATCTGCTACCTGGGCTCACGGCAACAAGAGTGACCACCACAACCCAGTGACCACAACCCAGTGACCACCACCACAAACCCAGTGACCACCACAACCCAGCGACCACAACCCAGCGACCACCACAACCCAGCGACCACCATCACAAACCCAGTGACCACCACACACCCAGCGACCACCACCACAAACCCAGTGACCACCACAACCCAGTGACCACCACCACAAACCCAGCGACCACCACAACCCAGCGACTGCCCCCCCAGCCCAGTGCTGTGTTTGGACTATGGTGAAGCTCAAGAGACTGAGACCATGAACCTGTTGACAACAACAAACTCAACAGCTGTATTTGCTCTGCTCTGAAAGCTGACTGCTCCTCTTTCACACTTCTGGTTCTGCTGCACTTATATTTTCTGTCGCTTGCAATGTCAGGATGACAATTTTATGTATCCCATCCTTGCTTGCTCTGAAAGCACACTAATGGCTAAACACTTTTGCTGGTGTTGTTGCAAGTTCTTTTAGAGAGTTCTCAGTGTGTGATGCAATGTGGGAGCCTAAACTTCTTGTTAAGGGCACTGGTGTATGGTCACAACCCTTAGCTGAGAAGAAAGTACTGCCTAAATAAGGGGAAATTGCCTCCATAAGCTATCTCTGACTTTTTTCCAACTTTGTGTCAATTAACTACAGCACTCCACAGACATTTTCAAACAGTTGTGGCTTGGGTTTTGCACCCCAAAGGCAGCAGCAGAACAGAAAGGGAGCTTTTCCATGCCGTAAGGACATCAGAGGGCTATTTCTTACTTTCTTTGGTCAGCCAGCTATTATTAGAACCCATAAGATTTAATGGATAGACTAAGCAGACTGGAACTCAAGACAACTTGATTCTTTTTGCAATTCAGCTGTTACCTGTGCTGACAATGACTCTTTTTCTTTCTGCTTGACTTCCCTCTCCTTTTTACTCTATCTACTCATATTTAAAATGACAAGGCCATCTCACACTATGTCCCAGCCTCGCTTTGAACCGAATACCCTCCCTAAGTAGCATGGTCCCAAACCATTATTTGAATACAACTAATCTAATTGCCTGCCCCTGCTATTAAACAAATTAACTGAACTTTTTCCCCAGCCTAATGCTTGCACCATGAATTCAAGGGATTATCAGTATCTTACCTGTTGGTAACAGGCTGCTGTAGTACCTACAAAGGCATCCCACTCCAACAAGACAAAACACCTTCACACCAGAAGCCTTCACTCCTTTGGATGAACTATACACGGCTTCTGTATTCTGAGTTACAGTGGCAAATCCACTGCCAGCCTGCAACATTTCACAGGGAAAAATGAGGCAGGAAATCTGTGAATCGCTGCAGCAGGCTCTAAATGTTGTATGAAAAAACATGCCCAGTGCACTGAGGGATAACTCAGCTATTTCTGCTGGTGCTCAGTGGAGTTCAAACAAAGTAAGAAGTCATTCTCACACAGAATTCTTTGAAGAAAAGCTACTTTCTTGCATGTTTGTTTAAATGCATCTTTTCTCACAACCTTTAGAGACATGCTCTTCTTTACAGCTTCTTACAGATCGTGCATTTTTCTCTTCCACCTCAAAGCTCAGCCTCACTTGGGGTATTTACTTTCTTAACAAAGTAAAAGAAAATCAGATCCCTTAAGTGGTTTTCCAGTTTGTGTTAACATTACCCTCGATGGCAGCTCATCTATATCCCTTTCTTTCCCACTATAATTCCAATGCAAATAACACACAGTTCTTCTTTTAAAGCTTCCATCCATGATATGAATTCACACACAACACTACAAGCAGCAAATTCCCCAAAGTGCTCCTGAACATTTCTTTCCTACGGCGCTGACATTGGTGACTACCACAGAATCTCAACAAGCCTTTCTTCATTTGAAGAAGAGATTTTTTTTCACAAGGTGTATGATTCAAAGAAGCCTTCCACAAATACTTTGTTAGGGCTACTGTGATTTTAATCTTCCTCCTGCCTAACTACAGGTGAAGAAAAACAGACCTTGTAGCACACACTGAAGATCAATAAATCCTATCCTGTCAAACAAGAAGGAAAAGTTCTTACACGTATTTAAAATTATCAAGAACATCTGGAAATAAATTAGGCATTAGAGAGTCAAATACAAAATGAAAAGACTAATGTACTTCAAAGTTTTACTCTATTAAAGCATTAATGAATGTATTTACATGAGCACTCAAGAAACAGAATCCTTTTAAGTGTTTTAAAAATAACCAACACAGCCCCGTTATTGGAAATACTTAAAACACAGTCTTAAATACCTGGGTTACAATTTCATAAAACAAAAATAGGGTTCAGAACCCCAATTTTAAAATATCAGACTGTTCTATTATGGAATGTCTGAATATACAAACACACACACACATGTACACACACACACACTTTTTTCACCATGAAGCACAACCCTTTGTTCTCTAATCCCCAGTTGTATGTTTAATGATCACACATAAAACACTTCCACCAGAAAGAAAAACCGCAGTTCCAGCATGTTTAATTCTTTGGAAATGAACATCTACATTGCTGAAATGGCATTAGAGTGACAAATGACTATAATCCAATGGCCCAAGGCCAGCAACTTCTATTCTAACAGGTTTGGCAGTTTTGTACGACACAGCACGTTGCGTGTCGATCACCAAACAGAAACGGCGCTGCTCAGTTTACCTATAAACAAAGCCCCACTTAACTCTACAAGTATTTTAACAGCTACATGAATGGAAAGGCCGGTATGTCTGAGCTACTGCCTACAGAAACTGGATTTATTAATAGGTAAATGGCTGGATCCATTCTAAGAAGGCTCCAGATCAGTGCTATAGTCTAGAATGCACAGAATAAATAGCAGTGATTCACAAAACTTGTGGGTTTCAGCCTATTTGCATGCTGCCATATAGTTCCAAATTTAAGTTCTATGTCAGTTTTCCCAGACTTCCTTTTTTTTAAGTCAACCAACCCACATTCACCCACTTTACTCCGTGTAGATTCACCATTCACATTTTAGAAAGGCAAATGATCCCTTCTGGCTACCGAAACTCCCAGCTTCAGTCGCAGCCTGAATTCCCAGAATCACGGAAGCCTGGAGTAACTACTCACTCCATGGGCAAAAGATGAGCCCAGACCCTTCTGAGCAATGAAAATGAAGAGAGGAGAGACAAATCCAGCTTCTTCAGCCCTTTAAAACACGGGACAGCAACTGAGAGGCAGCAAGACGGGGCACTCACAAACCTCCCTCCAATTCCACTCCCCAGCAGCCTTTTATTTTGTGTTCAGGGTGTCTCCCAGTGATTTCACAAACCTGACAGAATCCAACTGCCCCGGCCCCACACGCTTCCTTCTGCCCGTGAGGACACTCCAGCCTTACACATATGTGCACAAGAAACTCATCCAGCTGCATAACAACCATTTTTTGGACATTATTTTCAAGACATCGATTTCCTAATCACCACAAACATCAGGCAAGGCACTGCAAAGGCAGCACAGCACAAATGCCTGCAGACTGCTGCTTTTTTTTTTCTTTTTTTTTTTTTGGTCTTCTAGAAAAAGCCCTGGCTTAAGGAAACATCAAACTACACCGTGGCAGGGAGCAGCCCTTGGAGCCGGCCATAAAAGAGGCAGTTTGCAGGGCAGTGTTTCAGGGAGTCAGGTTGCATGCCATGTTCCCAGTTCCAGTTCTGCTGGTTGCCAGGCCAGACACAACCTGGGTGAGGATGAGCAGCTCAAGAGTTTGTTCAGCTTTTTTTTTTTTTTTCTCGGCTCAAAACTCGCCTGGTTTTTCCCTTCAGCTGGATTTGGGGGCAACGTGGTCCATTTAAAATGGCACCGAGTTCATTTGACACCACAGTAATGGTGAAAGAACAAAACAAGCATAAATGATTCATTCTGCTATGGTATCCTTTCTTCTGCTTAACTTGTTTTCACAGGATTTACAAATGATGTGTCTGTATTAATTCCTTCTATGAAAAACAACAGAAGAAGTGGCTAAAACAACTGTTTAAACAGTTCCTACAGAGTTTTATTCTTTGCAAACAGGGAAATAGTTTTTGAGCTGTCTTTTTTTTTTTTTTTAAAGAGATTTTTAGATGCCCTTGATGACAAGTGGTTTTAACTAGATCAGCTTAACATCTTTAGTGTTGTGGAGTGATACAGCAGGTTTAGTTCTACCTCACCTTAAAAAAAGGACAGATTGTGAATACAGTCAGCACACACCCAGCAGACTGACAGCACCACTTAAACCTCTCACGAGATGATTATGAAATAGTGACATGGAATAGAGGCACAAGCCACCAGCAAGATCTAAACTGCAACCAAACACTTCTGTGCTTGCTGAGGTGGCCGCCCAAAATCAACGTCCCTCTGGAAACATTGGACACGATGGTGTTTCGGGATTCATTTGTCACAATGTGCAAACTGACTGATGAAATATTTCTGCCCACTATTCCATGAATCCAGCCACTGGCAGAAATCTGACTCTGCATTTTAGCTGGAGGAGCAGCAGGATTTTCTTGGAGACGTTTCTTTTCTCCTGTGAGACAAGAAATTCCTCAATCATGGTACACCCAAACTAGAGATACGACAGGAGAACACATTTTTGTCTACTTCTGCGTCGTGACGTGAACATAATGACTCAATAATCTTATTTATCTTTTACTCAAAAGAGGCAACTTTTATCAAAACTTTATTTTTTCTATTGATCTGTAACGCCACCATCCTAAAACAAAATTAAACACCTACATCTAAAACTGCATCCCTGAACTTATCTCCAGGCTTTTCGTCCCAAAGGGTCCAAACCAGTGTTACCTTAATTCAGCAGCACAGCACTGCTCTGGAAGATGTACTCACATTAATCCCAGACAGCATCTCAAGAAACTGGCTGAATTGCAGAAAAAAAACCAAAAATAGGCCGTGTTTAATAACATGAACAAAGCATTAGCCAAACAATATTTTAAAAATGTGCTCCTTAAATATATGTGTTCCACATGATGTACAAACTGTATAATACAAGTAATATATTATAACTTAAGCAACAGCCTCACAAGACCTAAAAATCCATCTTTACCTACAGAGGGGGATGATTTAAAATAGTCTATGCTCAAATTGCTACTAAAGATGAATTTACAGCCCAGTTTTATTTTCAAAACACTTCACAATGAACTAAATCATCAGCCTAACCCTTTTTTGTTTTAAAGTACACCAACATAATTATGTACAGAGCAAAACACGTCCTTAACTCCTCCAAATCATGAAACAAGCTGCATTTTAAACCCCAAACTTATGAAACTGACCACATGCACAGCTGAGAGGGGAGAAAGCAGGGAGTGAAACAACTCTTGAGTTGGACACTGAATCCTTCTGATGTATCTGCATTCCAAAAATCATTCACTGGGACGGTAAAAAAAAGGTCCGAGATTAAGCGAGTTTCCTTTACTTTGTAATGAAAGGACGCAACCCACCTTGAAGGACACAAAATTTTAAAATCAGTCTTAAATTTGAAACAAACTCCAGACACTGCAGCTGCCTTAAGAACACCCCCATTAACAAGAGCACTCACGTTTTTTTCTCAAACATAAATAAATAAATCAAGCTGGACAAGAAACGTCGGCATAGTTTTCACCGATTACAAACTTTTTTTTAATGGAAAAATCAGTGTCGGTGCCATCAGTGCACAACTTCTTTTAATGCGTAACTTAGCTTCATTCAGAAAAACAAAAGACAAAACCCACAGAACTCAAATAAAGCATCACCCTGTTCGAAAAGATTCACATTTTATGAAACGCGTTTTCTATGAGAGAAGACAAGGATCCTTAACAAAATTAAGTTTAACGCCACCACAGTTTTCTAAACTTTATTATTTGCTAAACAACAAAGTTGCTGCAAGTCTTGCAAATAAAACACTTCGGCGCTCCGCACGCTTTTTCCTGACATTCCTGCTTTCAAGCTCTTTGGGAAAAAAAACCTTAAGGGAAAGAAAGAGCGAAGCGAACCCATTCAATCACTCGCTCTAAGCACACACTGGATTAGCCCAGGAACCGAGCTGTAAACTTCCAGCGAAAAACCACCACGACTGCAGTTTTTTTTTTCCACTCGGTGCACAAATCTCCCGGCTGGTTCAGCCAGTGGGATACAGGGAATCCGCACACGCATCCCCGTGCACGGCGATCTTGCAACACTCAGCCCTTTGCACCCCGATGCGCCGGGGTTTATCGAGTGTTTGGGCGGGGGGGAGGGGGGAGGATTAGTTTACAAATCTCCTTATTCCCTTCTCGTTATAGAATCGTTTCTGCCTCTCCCCATACTCTAAAAAATAATAAAAAAAAAAAATAGGAGCCGGAGCGATGGGCTCTGTCCGAGCCACCGTCGGGCGGGGGTTCAGCACCGACACCCCCCACCCCGGGCCCCGGCGTGGTGACACCGACACCGGCGCGGGGCCGACCCCTCGCTCTCCGGACCCCTCCGGGATGGGAATTCCGCCCCGGGAGCGCCGGATCCGCCGTCCCAGCGGGCAGCGAGGCCGCCCCACCGCCCTCAGCACATTCAATGAACGTGCACAATCACCCTGGGCCTACTCCCGGCCACCACGCTCCCCCCCCCACCCCGGGGCCCGCCCGCCGCCGGGAGCCCGGCGGGGTCCGGGCGCGGTGCCGCGGGGATGCCCGCGGGCCCGGACGGTACCTGAGCGCCGTGCAGGGCCATGGCGCCCCGCGTCCCCGGGGAGCTCGGCGGTCCCGGCCCCTCACGCCGCCGCCCCCGCCGCCGCCATCTTCTCCCTCGCACGCACCAGCCGGGCCGGGCGGGCGGGCGCGCGCCGCACCGCGCATGCGCCGTCCCCGCCCGCCCGCTGCGCGCGCACGGGGCGGGAGCTGAGGGCGCCCAGGGAAAAGGGCGGGCGGCCGCTCCGCCTCCCTCAGGGGAGCGGGTCGGCTCCGGGCGGGAAGGCGGGCGAGGAGCCCGAAAAAGCTTCCCTGGAACACGCCAGCGGGCATCTCGCCTGGGAGAGGCTGAGGCAGCGGGGCGGGTTTAGCCTGGAGAAGAGAAGGTTGAGAGGGGATCTCGTGGATGCATGTAAAATAATCGCCAGGGCGGGGAGGGGGGCAAAAGGATCACAGAATCATGGGATGGGTTGGGTTGGAAGGGAGCTTAAAGATCATCCAGTTCCACCCCCTGTCATGGTCTGAGACACCTTCCACTATCCCAGGTTGCTCCAAGCCTGGCCTTGGACACTTCCAGGGATGGGGCAGCCACAACTTCCCTGGGCACCCTGTGCCGGCATGGTGCCAGACCTTTTTCTGTGCTGCTCAACAACAGGGCAAGCAGCGACGGCCATAAACTAAACCACGAGAAATTTCAGCTCAACATGAGGAAGAATTTCTACTCGTTGAAGGTGGCAGAGCTCTGGAATAGTTACCCAAGGAAGGTGTAGAGTCTCCTGAGGAAGACATTCTGACCCCACCTGCCCACATTCCTGTGTCACCTGCTCCAGATGTCCCTACCTTGACAAGGTCGTTGGACTGGGTGATCTCCAGAGATCCTTTCCAACCCAAATAATTCTGTGATTCCTTGATTAAGTTGGAAAAGCCTTCCAAGACCATTGAGTCCAACACGTGACCAATCCCTACCTTGTCAGCCAGCCCAGAGCACTGAGTGCCACATCCAGGCATTCCCTGGACACCTCGAGGGATGGTGATTCCACCACCTCCGGACAGTCCGTTCCAATGTTTAATCACCTAATCACCCTTTCTGTGAAGAAATTCCTCCTCATGTCCAAATTCCATCTGTGAAAGGGTCACTCTGGCAGGTGACAGGTAAGGCTTCATGCCCAGATGATGCCAGAGCGAAGCTGTCCCAACTCTGTCCCGAATAACCAGGATGGGAATGGGTTCAGGGTTTGTAGCTAGGGGAAAAAAAAAAAAAAAAAAGGAATGACTAAGCCAATCTCATGATTTTGAGAGGATTGAGTCATAACAATACTGAAACCCCCAGGCAAGAAGCCATCAAATTAATCGCTAATTTACTCCAAATTTTTTTCCTTAAACAAACTATAAAAGTCCTGCAAAAGTCCACTTCGGCTGAGAAGTGAGTGACAAAGATAAATTTATATCAGTGAGAAAGGTGAAGAGAAGAAAAGGAAGAGGACGCGACACAAGAACTTTGTATCTTTGGCTGTTCACAGAAAGTGGGGAGAAGATTCCTCCCCGTCTCCACGACAAGGACACGTCCCTCCTGTTTTGTGAAGTGCAACGCTTACTTGTGCTGATGACAGTAAATGATTTTGTCTATCAGCCTTTACCCTTCCAGCTGACACACCCAGCTGCCTCTCCCTCGCTTTTGTGTCTCGCAAGTGTTGCTGTGGTGTCCTGAGGCAGAGAACCAGCAGTGAAAATGGCTGGTTAATATTAAAAGGGAGCAACAAAAAAGGGAGACAAATGTTCAGGCTTTTTGCATACAGCATTTCAAACGTCTGAAAGCCCCTCTCCCCTCGGGAGTCTAATTTACAAGGTAAATAATGGAGTGAAAACCCTTACGTAGCTCGTCTGGTTGAAGGCAAAATTCCCTTCTGCCCACAATGCTGCCTAAGTAAACTGACTGTTTCAAAATACAAATGAGCACAGTGTCTTCAGCCTGGAAAGCAGAAAATTCAATACCAAAACTGTTAAAACCCAGAGCTGCGGGTGAAAACTGAGAAAGGATGTCACTGTCTCGTTCAGCAACATTTTAAACACGTTCAATTTTTATCCCATCTTAGTATAGTTTAATTACAAAGTCTGTTAACATTTTACCATAATATTTCCTAATAATCTACGGGTTTTGTTTTTGGGGTTTTTTTTTTGGTAATACTATGCTTTGATGAAACTTACCTGCTGCAAAGTTTCCACCTCGGTTCTGTTTTATTAACTTTGCTGGGTTTAGTGGCCTGTTATTTCATTACTGCTTTCATTGCATAAATCAGTTGTATTTTCTTACATCCTTTATGCCAGTGGCAAACCAAACCAACAAGTTGCTTTTCCAAATTAAAAAAATAGCCGGTGTCGTATTTTTCTTTCTGCGTATCCACGTTCTTAAGATTCATGGAGTAATGTTCCTAACAACATGTGAATTTATCAAAAGCAAATGAGGTCCACGGCTGTGGAAATAAAGGATTGTCTGACAGCAGCCTGGAAGCTGGATAAACCACTCCCAAGGTATCTGGCTCCAGGTGCTGCTGTAATTGCTCTTATCCTGCTGGAAATGCAAAGTGCTGGGGGCTCCGTGGGATTTCACAAGGTCATGAGATCTGTGCTCATGACAGTGCCCAGGAGATGTGTCCACTTGACTTCTGAGCGCTTCTGAGGATGATTTTTGGGGACTTGAAGCACTCCCCAAACAAACACACTTTTTCAGGGACAGAGGGAACACTGTGGCACTTCAGGAGGTTCAGTGCCGTCCTTGCAGAGCTTCCTCGTGGTGCCAAGTGCTTCAGGAGCTCCCGGGACTTTGTTTTCAGAGATGCAGAACCTTTATCCCAACAGTTTCTAGGTCCAGTAAGGGCTTTGCCTACATGAAGTATTTGGAGGCAGCAGTTGCCTTCCCTGGCTGGATCTCAGGGAGGGTCGTATTAAAAATGGGATATTTAAGTTTTCAGTGGAGAACCAGCCAGCTCTAGGTCAGCATCAGAGATTGTAGAATTATCAACTTTGGTAATATTTTTTGAACTTTCTGAGCCCTACATGTCCCAAGGCCAGCAGCAGGCGCTGGGGGTGGGCAAAGGGAACCTGAGAGCAGAAGGACAGGAATGGTTCTGCAGGTGGAAGGTTTCAGACAGGTAGCAAGGGACACAAAGAGCAGCTATTTAATTCCAAAAATGCCTTAATGCAAACCTGACTCCAAACTCCATATCCCCAAATTTGCTGGACATTTTAAAAGATTTGCTGATGTAAAAAGCTTAAGCGTGGACTAGTTCAAGCAGAAACACATTTGAAGTGTGGACAAGCCTCTAGTAGATCATGTGGATGCTTGACTCAGTGTTTCAATTATCTATGCAGAACTTCTGGCTAATTAGTTGTGACTTATCCATCCTTATCTTAAGTATATGTCTTCCCTCTTCTCATTCAATCATCTCTTTCAGTTCTGGGGTGTCAAAAGAACCAGCAAGTCTCCATCTCACCTTGCCCTCGTGTTCTGTCACCGAACCCATCACCACAAAAACAAAGGTGTATCTTTTCCCAAAGCTAGTCTGAGTTCCAGGAGGAACTAAAAAATGTGTGTGGCACCAAGAACCCCGTGACTGGGCTGTGTCCTCCCTGTGTGGAGTTACCAGCAAGGAGGAGGAAGCTGTGAGTAGCTGAGCTGTGCTCTGACTCTCACAGCGTGGTGACAGAACCTCTCCATCTGCCCTGACCTGATCCCTGAGACACCCCAAAGCCGTAAGTTCATGAAGGAATAATTAGCATCTTGCTCATTATTGCATTCATGAGAACTGAAATAGCTCAAGAAACTGAAATAAAATAATATTTAAAGCCTGTCATGCCAGCTTTTTTTTTTCTGTCTTACTGGTCAGAGCTTTGCTAAGACATACCAGCAAGGGAAGAATCACAGTTCAAATCTGGGCTTGTTTTCTGCAAGTTAAATTGCTCTCAGAAAAGAGTACTGAAGGTTAAATTATTTCTTTACATTCCCTAGACACACAACCCCTTTTTTTGCTGTCATGCAAGAATCCAGAATCCTAAACAGCTCCCAGAAAATCAGCAGTCTTTGGAAGAAACCACTGAAAGCAGCATGATCTCTTACACAGAAAGACACCAGCATATTTTTCTCAATTTAAAATTTCAACTCGAGAACAAAAATATTTCCATCTTCTTTCTCCAGCCTTCCAAACAACTGCATCTCACATCAGGCTGCAATTTTCCCTCAGGGTACCTCGAGGGATTTGTTATCTAACGTCAGAGTTACAGGCAGCGGCTCCTTGGCACGACAATGCCACGATACAGGCATGGAAGTGTGGGAAGAGCAAACCTGAGGGTTTTGGTAGCTGCTTTGTTTCAGGTAAAACAAGCTTTCCTCAGAATCTGGCAATGGAAACCTTTTAAAAAATGAGGTAGAGCAGTAGTTATTTTTCCCTGGGGCAGGAAGAAAGAGCTGTGCTTCCTGGCAAGAGTAAAACGCTTCACAGAGATTAGGGAGGAAGGCGGTGGGATGTGCAGGTTCAGGAGCCAGGCTGAACCAAGAGAATACACCTTCCCTCCACCAACCCGAGTTCCTTACCAAGGGGACTGTTCAGACCTCAAAAACCAGAGGAGAAATCCACTCGTGTCACACAATTTCTCCCCTAGCTTTTTCAGAAATTCCAGCACACCAATTCCCCGAAGCTGTGCAGTGCTGGGGAGCGTGGGTGACCTCCAAGCTCCCGGTGCTGTCTGCTGACACTTCCCAAGGGATGACCAGTCATGCCTGGATCCACAACATCCCAAATCCAGGGGTGATCAGCCACATCTGGATCCACAGCATCCCAAATCCAGAGGTGATTAGCCACATCTGGATCCACAACATCCCAAATCCAGGGGTGATCAGCCACGCCTGGATCCACAACATCCCAAATCCAGGGGCACTGTGCCAGACCTGCCTTTAGAAGTGCTCCCTGCCATGGGCTTGGAGGTGTAAATGGGGATCCCTTGTTCCTTTAATAATGTAAAAATCTTCTGGCAACAACAGGGACGATCTCCCAACGACCTCTAATGACACAGGAGATCACTCACTCCCAGCCTCTGGCTTTGGTATTTTCCCCAGCCCAGACCAGGGGAAACAAGGCTTGCTTTGATGAGCACTGTCTTTTGGCCACGCAATGAAGTTTAAGGTTAAGAAATTGTAAATTGTTTATCTACACACCATTAAATACTGTCTTTGAAACCACCCTACAGACTGGATTGGGTCTTTTGTCAGCCCTGCAAAAATGTGAAAAGGAATTTCATAGAATCACAGAATGGTTTGGGCTGGAAGGGACATTAAAACTCATGTTTTACCCCCGCCACGGCAGGGACACCTTCCACTGTCCCAGGCTGCTCCAAGCCCTGTCCAGCCTGGCCTTGGACATTCCAGGGATCCAGGGGCAGCCACAGCTTCTCTGGGCACCTGTGCCAGGGCCTCACCACCCTCACAGGGAACAATTCCTTCCCAATATTCCATTTAACCCTGCCCTCTGGCAATGAGGAGCCATTCCCCCTTGTCTCTTCTGACTGTCCAGAGCAAAAAAACGCAGAAAAGATGAATTATCTAAATAAGTTCTATTTCTACTTCACATTGTTAAATTTACCTTCCTACTAAAATGTTTCCACCCTTATGAATTTCACTGAAAAATTATTACAGGATTATCTTTTTCCAATTAATCAAAAAGGAAAACCTCAGTGAAATCAATACACAAGACATCAGACTGTGATGAATAGAATATTCTAAACTGGATTTATTGTTCCCAGACATTAATGTAATACATAAACACGTTAAAAGAGGGGATATAGTAACAAGCAACCCAGTAACAGAAAAAAGCAAGTCTTGGAAATTTTTGTTCTGTACTTACACATGAAAATGTCCCCAAAAAGTTAAGTAGTTGTCAGTCAACATAGCAATGATTTCAGATATTAAAAAAAATAATGCAAAAAACTTGTCAATGAGTTTGTCATAACCAAAATGTTTCATTTGGTTTTTTTTTGTTTTGTTTTAAATTTATTTTTATGCTAAAAAAGAATAACCATTACCTCATGCAGTATACAAAGGCTTTAAAATAAATGCATTAATGCAAATGAAAGACTGGCTCCTGAGGTTTGTTTTTTTTTTAAATTAAAAAAACACCAAAACTCCAAGAGTTTCAGAAAATTAATTCCAACTACTTTTCTTAGCATTGAAGAATCAACCCATAACCTCCTTGCACTCCGGAAATTTATTGTTACCTCTTTCAATACACATGTGCTTGCAGCAGATCTTAGATTTACCAGCGTTTCAAATGAAATTAAGTGCAAAAATGTTTTCTTAGTGTTTTCCAATTACTGAGGCAAGTAGTTGGGGAGGGGGGGGAAAAAAAAGCCAAAAGAATGAGGGTAGCAGGATATCACCTGCACATACACCAGATGGAAGAGAAGGCAAATCTGAAATACACAGAAAGGGAGGTGGGAGAGGAGCACTGAGGAAAAAAATAACAGCAATGCTCAACAGCTGAACTTTAAACCAAAACCCTTGAAGTCCACTCAGCAGATCAGCAGACACTGAAATAAAGCGTGTTTATGAGCATGGCTGGCGAGCTGGGCTCTGGGGGAGCTGGAATTGTGACAACAGTCCCAATTCCAGCTGACTGCCTGACAATGCTGGGAATGCCAGTGCTGCTCCAACAGCTGCACCACGTCCTGGCCAAGCCACACGGGGACCAAAGATCATCAAACGAGGAGTTCCTGACGCCAACAACGGGGTCACAAGCACAGAGCAGCAGCTTCTATAGTCAACAACGTAATATATGGCAAACGAGAGACTGAGTTAGCAAAATGTGGTATAAAAAAGTATAAAAGTTGTTTTTAAAAACTTCCTTAAAATGTCGATATAATACGATGTGTGTGGAAATGCCATGAGCCACAGAAGGAAAAGCCTAAGCCTTAACGTTCAGGAGAGCAGAGGAACCTCTCTGGCCACATCACCCTTTGTATAGCAGGAGGGGGAGTTTTTTTGGTTTCTTTTGTTGTTTTTACCTTAAACGTGAGTTTAATCCAAAAACCACATTCAAGCGTACATTTTCTGAGGCTTCAGAAGATGCCCTCCCCACCCTGTTTAAAAAGAAAAAGAATAAAGGTTAGATAGAAATGCCTAAATACAAGGTCCTCTCGGAGTCCACCGTCCAAGGGTGGCTATCCAGGAGCGGTCATCTTCCCCGATCTTGATGTTTTTTTGTTTTTATCTTTTTCTTTTTGTCCTCTGTCTTGGGTTTCAGGGCGCAGACGCACGCGGACACTCCGGCAATCGCTTTGGGCAAGTCCGTCCCTTTGCACCACTTGTTTTTCTCCTTATCATAGACCTGGACCGTTTTGGAGAAGACAGCTTCCTCCCAGCTGTAGCCTCCCAGGATGTAAATCTTGCCTTCCCAAACCGCCACCCCCGACTCGCTGTTGGCTTGCAGCAGAGGGGCCACTCTGGTCCACTGGTTGCACTGGGGGCTGTAGGACTCCACGCTGAGGATGTCGAACCGGGCCATGGTCTCGATGTTGTCGTCGCTGCCGCCGATGGAGTAGATGTTGTCCTGCAAGGTGCACATGCTGTGCCAGCCCCTGGCGGTGATCATGGGCCTCTTCTCCTCCCACACGTCCGTGCGGTAGTCGTAGCACAGCAGGTTCTTTCTGTAGGGGCCGATCTGGTAGTCGTGGCCTCCCGAAATGTACACGAATTCCTTGTAGACCGTGCCAGCGTGGCCGTAGGTGAACCTGGGGCAGGCAAACAGGAACAGTCCTTATGGATTTTGTCAAGACACACAAGCACGCAGCAGGGACTGTGGTAAAGAAGCAAATAAACAGTAACTGGAGGCAGGAGAATCCCTGATCTGGTGGTTACCCAGTAACTTCTCTCATTCCCAGGGCCTCACCCTGCACTGCAGAGTGCACAGCCTGACAACCACTTTTAAATCAGCCTTTTCATAGCTGGTCGCTACAGAGCACTAAGGCATGACAATCACTTTTTAATGCATCCTCTAGAGTGTGTCACACAACAGAAATAGCCCATCCTGCTCTACTGGCATGACCTTCACTCCCATTTTTCTGCTCTAGTGCTTGGCTCGCATCAGTCTGAGAGGGCCAGAGCAGGAAAAAATCCACATCTCAGTAAGAGTTTCCGTGACAGAATAGGGAAATAATGATGACACCTCTCAGATTTACCAGTAGGGATAAACCAAGAGAAACCAAGAAGAAAACTGCTGCTGCCTTGCCCTTGCACAGCTTCAGGATCACTGGTCACATTTATTACCCACAGACGCTCTCTGCCCAGTTCACCTGGAGTCCCAACACAGGCTGTGTCCCTTCCATGAGCCATCTGTCTGCTTTATCACCACTGCCCTGAAGGCAGGAACTTCTTTGGTCACCCCAGGACAAGGCAGCAAACCCCAGTCCATCACAGATCACGGTGAAGTAAGAGAAAATGAGATGGCAGAAGCAACACCATGCACACTGCATTCACAGGGCAGAGAGAAACACCCTTTGATCATCTATAATAAAGCTACTACAAACCCAAATCTCCAGGTCGTTCTTACCTTCATGCTAGGCTATTCCTGACCAAATCCCTTTAAGCCCTCAGAAGTGGACAGCCAAGGTGATAGCAGCTTTGAACATATTGTTCCTACAGGTCTTTTTTTCCTCTTTTGGGAGGGGGGAGTCAAAAGATGCAGCACCAGCCACAGCAAATTGGTTCTCACAAGGAACCTGAACGATTCAATACCCACAGGGCACAGAGCAATGTACTCATCACGCTGCACTCACGAGCCTCTACCACCGTCCTTTGTAGTCAGGCACTCGAGACAGGGCAACCTCCACGGCAGACAAACCTCTGTTAGCACTGCTTTAGCCTTTGAACCCTGCCCGAACATGCTGGAGCTCCGTGTGGAGAGAACCCCGAGCTGTTTTTATTTCGCAGGCTAATGGTTTCTCTGAGCCACGCAAATGCTATCGGAACATCTTCCACACGTCTGAGTGCCAAGGGAAAAAGATGGACTAGAAAAGAAACCTCATGTTTACCCTGAAAGCACAACGCTTCTGAGACGAGCTAAAAGGTGGTTATTATTCTAGATGCCTACCGAAACCTCTGATCCCTGTCTGAATTAGGTATTTTAACAGGTTCCTGCTACAAGAAGCAGAAAAATCCCTGACACGTTTGGGCTGATAACGATGAGTGACCAGGACAGTCTGTTCAATTACGGGGGCTGGAGCACCAGCCCTGGAGATCTTGCAGAAGTGACTTCGCAGCTGTTCTGCTTCTTGGCCTCTCAGGGAAAAGACAGGAAGAAAAAAGGACAGAACTTTGGTACAGTTATGGATTTTATCCAAACAAGCAACTCAGAATATCCACAGCTCTCAACGTGCCTCATGATGGAAGCAGTTAATTCATGCTCAGTGCTTCTGGTGGACACGATGTACCTTGAGCACATGAACCCCTGGCTTTCTCCCCTGACAGAAATACCACAGCAGGTGAAGTGCCCAGAGATGCTGCTCCACCTTGTCTGAGGTCTCCTCCAGATAAGAACCAGGACTGTCCATCTCCTGGTTCCTGGGCTGCTTGTCAGAGCCTGTGTTTCTCCACACACACATGAATGGGTTTAAAAATGTTCAGTCTGGGAATGGCATGGACTGCTTGAGCTCAGTTCATTTCGAACTGCAGCAGACTTGAAACCCACATGAAACCAACCTGCCTGGAGGCTGTGCTGTACCAGGGAGTTTGGAGGAGCCAGGAGCAGGACAGTGCAAGGACAAGGAATCCACCCCAGCGTTACTGTGCTGCTGATGGCAATCACACTGCATTCACCATTCAGGGAAAAAAATGACCCTGGGTTAATAAAAACTTACATGGCCTTTGGAGAAGTAGGTTAAATATTCTCCTACTCTGGAGGAATTCTGTACAGGTAAGCAAGCCATGGCCATTGTCTCTCAAGCACAGGCAGCTGCAGAAAAAGCACTGATCTGGTTCTTCTGCCTCAGTCAATGGCTGTGTCCAGGGAACAGCAACAGCAGAGAGAGTGGTTTGACAGAAACAATCAGATCTGAAGCACCAAATCCACCATCGATTTTTTATTGTCCAGTATAGGACAACTACCCACTGAAGTGCACCAGAGGTGTTTCACTTTGCCTCACTTCTGCAAGCTCGTCCAAAATAGCATCACTTTCATAGGAACTGCATGAAACAGATGCTGAATTGAAACCAATGAATACAAATCCTTTCTACAAGGCCTGTGATTGAGAGAGGGGCATTTCTAAATGGGCAACGGAACAGGCACATCAATAGAGTGGGTCCAGACATCCTCCAACAGAGAGCATTGAGAGTTTTGGCAGTGTTATCTGCAAGAGTGGCCAGAAGAAAGCAGAGGGATTAAGAGAAAGGAGATTTCATTTTAACATCTGCTGGAGCCTGGTGCTGATTTTCAATGCTTTAACCCAGATACAGTGCTGAAAAATTAGTTCCTGACCCAGTAACACCATTCAAATGCTAGAAAACCTACCATTTACTGTCCGAGACAGAAGAACACATAACTCACTAAACTTTGGGAATCCCCTACTCCAACCAAAGTCCAGGTGACCTGTGGTTGCTCTGAATCTCGCTGTCCACCTGTTGTAGCCCTGCGAGATCGTTCATGACCCAACGGGCAGAGCAGATACCATCGCTCCCCAACCTGTTCCAACACGGCTCCTCACGCAGCAGCTTTCAGTTGTTCTGCCAAACTTTAACCTAGGGCCACTCACTTAATTTCACTGCTGTCTGCAGCAGACCTTTTCATGGTCTGCTCAGGGTGAGAACACACTGCCCCACCTCCTGCTCTGCCAGGCTCGTCAGCCACCGCTGCTCCCTGCCGGGCTAGAAACTATGACAGAAACTGCTCCCAGTTTCTGGGAAAAGGGGCAAAAAATACAGGACCTCTCTGAAGAAAGGGAAAGGTATCCCACAAGCAAGGACCCTAATGAGCGTCAGGCAAAATGAATTCTCTCGTAGCAGGCTTGGACCAGGTCCACCCTTTAGACAACTTGGCTGATGTTTTCCCCGTGAAGCATCTGCCCCGAGAGGCTGTTTGCTTCTCCAGCAAGACAGCCTCAGTTCAGTCAAAACAGCTCAGCTCCTTCCAAGAGAGTGCTTAGGGAAAACAACGTGTTGTTTTGACCATATAGGGTGGGAAGGAGACGGGGTAAGAGGAGATAAAGGAGAGCCTGCAAAGCTCTTCCTTAGAGGAGCCAGACCGCGAACAGCAGCATGGACACGGGATTTGGCACTGGCATGTGTGCTCAAGGACACAACCACTGCCTCCCCCCACAAATCTCCACACACCTGGCAAGCTCTAACCCATGGCAAACAACGAAACAAACCCATTTTCTGGATGTTCGGCATAGAAGCTTTGACAAACAAGAGTGGAACAACACAAGCCCACACCCCAGAATGACCTCAACATGAGCCTGGTCACTCCAGGGAACAGGATTCCAGGCAGTTGCTGGCTTGCAGCAGTCAGGAATGGCACCAAAAAGCCTGCTTCTGGTGGTCATGCTCCCAAGAGGACCAAAACACCTGCACATGTTCTCTTCAGAGGGGAGAAGACAGGAAAACACAGGAAAAGAGGCGCTTTTGTTGGGCTACATTGCCTGATCAGGCAGTCAGGAAGCAGAGGACTGGGGCTTCTGGTTTCCTCTCCATGAAAAGCCTTGCTGCTAGAATAGGGCTGGGCGAGATGTTATTTGAGTGAAACGGGAACTTAAATCTGTTTGAGGAACAAAACCATGTGGTGAGGAGGAAAAAAGATCAGCTGAGGAGTGAGTTGAAGGGAAGACTGGAGCAGGCAGCAGGAACTGTAGCATGAATGTTTTTAGTCCTCAATGCATCACAGAACCCTCTCTCATCCCTCCTCCACTGCCAGTAAATCACCGACTCACAGGGATGGGGCAGCCACAGCTTCTCTGGGCAACCTCTACCTCATCATCTCACAGCAAAGAATTTTTTCTAGTATCTGACCTAACCCTGCCCTCTGCCTGTGGGAAGCCATTCCCTCTTGTCCTGGCACTCCAGGCCCTTGTAAAGTCTCTCTCCATCTTTCCTGGGAGTTCCTTTCAGGCACTGGAGTGCCACAGTTAGGTCACCCCAAAGCTTCTCTTTTCCAGGTTGAACAATCCCAATTCTCTCAGCCTTTCCTCTTAGGAGAGGTGTTCCATCCCACTGACCATCCTGGTGCCTCCTCTAGACTTGCTCCAACAGCTCCACCTGAAGTACCTCAAGGAAAAGCTGCCCAGACCTTTTTCAGCAGCCCCAAATCTGCCAGCTGCTCACCCAGCTCCAACAGTGGACCTGTGTCAGAAAGGATCCTGTTGCTCACCTCTGAGCCTGGCCTTTTGCAACCTGCATAAAGTTCTCTTTGCCTTATTCCTTCTGTGCAGTGCACGCAAAAAATTCACTGCCCAGCACCAAATGGAAAAAAAGGGCTGAAAAGACAAAGAATCCAAAAGTGCCAAGAGTCCACTCAGAACTAACTAATGACACTTAAATGTGCAAAACAGCAGCTGCATGGAAAAGTGGGAAGCTGTCTAGTTCACCCACAGCTGAACTGACACAGGGAGCAACAGGAAGAGAGGATGAAGAATCATTTATTTGGGTGCAGGAATAATTCACCCCACTCCTTGCAGTGTAAGAGGGGTCTGTCCCCTAAGGGGGGACTTTTGCCTCGTCCAAGCAGACCAGCCAGGCAATCTAATAAAAATTAACACCCACAAGTCAAAGTTCACTTTAAATGCTGCAGCTGCAGAATTCCCAAATCCAGCACACAGGCAGCAGTTGGAATATGCAGACAAGCTGCCCCTTTTTAGAGAGCCTGGGTGGATTAAGCCAACTGTGTGAACTTCCCCAGGATCATTTATGAGTAAAAATATCCATACAGGCTACATCCCACAGGTGACCCGTTAACAGAAGTATTTAGGACCTGAAGATACTCTCCTACAGGAGGGAGAAAGTGTTTAGCCCCAGTTGCTGGATCTGCCTATGAGCAGAAATAAAACAGCATCCTGCTTGTGAAGAGCACTCAAGCCCAGCTGTTGGCCTGGATCAGCCTTGCATTGCAGCACCTGCCCAAAATAGAACAGGGCAACAGGCTTGTGTGCCTTCACTGGCTGCCTCTGGCTCTGCAGCCCTGCAGCTCAGGGACCAGGGAAAAACCCTGGGCTCTCAAACCAAACTGCAGGAACCTGCTCTGTGATGCCATGGGGAAAGCCAGCACTGCTGCTGAGGCTTCAGACATCATGGAAAACACCATCCAGACAGCCACTGTCCCCGTGATTCCCACGAATGTGAAACATCACTAAATCTGAGTCACTGTCAGCAAATGAAATGCAGTCCTGCTGTCCTCCCAGAGTCACTGCTCTGACGTTGATTCAAGACACAGCAATGTCCTGGCTGTTACCACATGAGCTGCAGGGCTTAAACCTCTTAAAAGCAGAACAGCCAAGTTTTAACTCAGACAGAGAGAGAGAGCTCACATTTTCCAAGGTTCTGTATTTCCAACATAGGTAGATGTGTTTAGCTGTGACAGCCAACCTCAGCAGCCAAACACAGAGAAACAGTCCACAAGGAAAACCATCACACCAAGGTGACAAAGTAAGGCCAAGGAAATTACAAACCCCTTTGACCAAGATGTGAAAAGCACTTCTGAAAATATTCAACTCCAAGTGGCCTCAGGAAAAGCTCTGTAAGAACTGTAGAATGAAATGATCGGAGCTCTCCCTCCCATCCTCCAGATGCACCTTGGGATGAAATTTAAAACCTCACTGACACGAGGCACACTGCCTGCTCAGATCCCAGCTGCTGCTGTGGTTTGACACAGTGGTTTTACACCCCCTTCCCTCCCTTCCAGGGTTCCCATTCATCAGCTAAAATCACACAAGCTCCCTTTGCTACCACTCTTCAAACACAGGGGAACCTCCAAACAGCTCAGGTACCTGGGCAGTCCTGCTATGTAGGTCCAGGAGTCCTTCTGAGGGCTGTAGGTCTCAACTGAAGACAGGGCCCCGTTCTCATTCCTGCCACCAACAGCCACCAGCATGTCAGTGATCGCTCCCAGGTAGAAATCTACTCGTCGCTGTCTCATGGAGGCAACCTGGCAAAGAAAATAACCTGCTGGCATCTTCCAGAGTCTGGTAAGCAAGGGACTGAAGGGCTATCCATGTCTGAGGATGGGGCAGTTGTTCCTTCCCCTTTAGTTGGTAAGGAGAGATTCTGGTTTTGACCATTATATTCATACAACACTTGTTTTCCTGCAGCAGCATCTGTTTTCAAACAAGGGGAAAACAGGAAACATCTAAGAGACAGGTTACTCTATAAATGTTTGTGTTTATAGGAACTCCTTCCCAAACTCTGGAAGAAACAGGCACTGGAAGCACTGAAAAGCACAAGTGAACTATCCAGGATGACTGATTCACAGAGGAATCATGGTTACCTCCGATGGAAACCAGAACTGGTCCATACAGGAACCATGATTGGTCCATATAGGAACAAGGGGTGCCTGATGCAGTGACCCACACAGATAAAGGGTTTTGTGGCAAGACTGGGAGCGAAGGGCTTGTTCTAAGGGACATTTAGCACAGAGACACTTGACAATTGTCAGAGAAGTTTCCTTTTTACATCACACTCATTTTTGATTTAGATGTACTACTCTTTGAGGAGGATGAACCAAGTAATCCCCTCTAAGTCCATTCCAGCATTATTCCCAGAAGTAATCTAAAGAATTGCAGGCAAATGCTGATCAGGAATCTCTCAGATGAGATGCCAAAATCCCAAATGAAGCTGAATATCTGCCCCAAACTCTTTTGCTCTTTGTGTTATTTAAGCATTCCCACAAAGGGCTCAAGTAGCTCCTCCAACTTAACTAACTTGACTTTTCATTCGGAAGCGCTGCCAGTGTCGACTATTCTAACAAGCCTCGTCCTTCCACCAGAAAAGGAGAAAAACACTCTAAACGTAAAGGACTTTGAACAGAGAAATAATTCAGCTCGAGTCTCACCTTTATCCACTGGTTACAGCGGGGATCATACCTATATAGGAGATTTGACGCCGCATCCCCTCCATTGTCCCGGGAAAAGCTGCCCCCGGCTATGAAGATGAAGCCTCCCAAGACCGCGACGCAGTGGTGACTCCTCCTGGCCGGCAGGGGCGTTTCCGCCACCCACTGTCCCTTGCCGGTGTCCAGGAAGCAGGTGTCATCGCAGAGCTCCAGGCAGCGCTCCGACACCTCCCCGCCCACGAAGAGCAGCCGCTCCTCGCAGGTGCGCAGCGCCGTGCGCTTGGTCTGCAGCACCGGCTGCGCCGTCACGTTGTTGTGGTAATTGACGGCCTCCTCGATGAAGCCCTCGCAGTTGGCCTCCTTGGGCAGCAGCGAGCACACGGCCGGCTTCACTCGGTGCAGGAGGTCGCTCTTGGGGATCAAGGGGAAGTGGATGTTGTCCAGCACTTGGTAAGCCTCGTTCTCCCGCTCCGGGTACTGCGTCAGCCACTGCAGGGCGGCCTGCAGCAGGTCGTGCTCGCACTCCTGCTGCACGTCGCTGCTGTCCAGGTACTGGCACAGCTTCTGCAGGGAGATGTTCTGCAGGAAGTCCGGGGTGAAGGAGAGCGTGCCGAAGTTCTGCAGGATGAAGGAGTCGATGTAGGAGTCAAGGCGCTTCAGGTTGTAGATGGAGGCCAGCTCCTGCAGGTACAGGTAGTTCTCCTCGCTGACTTCGTTCTCCAGGTACTCGCAGCAGAAGTCCACCACCTTCCAGATCTGCAGCAGGTGAGCCGTCTCCAGCACGTAGTCGATGTTCCCTCCATCCAGAGACAGCTCGCTGCCGTACAGGAAATCCACCACGGCCTTGAGACCGATGTAGGAGGCTCCGAAAAGCTCCACCTCCTTCTGGTGGGCCTCCCTCATGCCGATGGTGAACATGGAGTTGAAGTAGTCACTGCACACGGCCAGGAGGTTCCTGTGGGCCGGGACTCGCTGCTCGTCCACCACCAGCACGATGTCACAGAAGAGGCCTCGGTGCCTCTGCTCGTTCAGGCTCTGCAGAACCAGACTGGAGTGGTCATCCCACCTGTACACCTGGAAAACAGAACCAGTGTCAGGCAGGTGGCACCTCCACCAAGATCAGCTCCAGAGTGAAATGTGTTTTCCCACTAAGGGCAGCCCAACCTCAGTCAGAGACAGCTTTTTTGTGTTGTACGTTTGCATTTATAATAAATTCTGACATGAAGGAGTTGGCAAGTGACACGGTACGAGCCTGAGCTCCTCACCTTCACTTTGAAAGGCCTATGGAAACTTTTACTGCTTCCTACTCCCCTTCTTTTATAATTTACTCTTCCTTCCCCCACAATGCTGCATTGAAACCTCCTCCCTGATGAGCTATGCAGGCACAATTTTCTGAAACTCTTCCACTCATTGTCTCAGAGACATCTTGCTGACATTTCCTTTCTTCCTTGTCCCCCAAATGACTCCTTACAGAGTTCTCCCAGATAAGCTACTCACAGAGCATTTGGAGTGGGAGACACACACGCAGCAGTACTCTGAATTTTCATTCAGCCCATGTATTGTTTGGGTTACTGCTTGCTTGACAGCTACCCCCTCTTAAATCTTTCCAGAACTCTGCATTTCTAAGCTTGTTAGGGTAAAATCCCTCTCTTTCTTCCCACATTATTCCAGGCACACACGCTGCACTCCGGAGTAACAGCTGTTTATTTATGTGCAAAGCCACACATGTGGAGAACTGATTCCCACGAGGCTTCTCCTGGCTTCCAGAAGCTGAGGTGGGTTTTGTTTAAATGAATAGGAGCAGATATTTTTCTTTTAAAGAAAAGGGAAGACGCCCTCAGGACACATCCATTAAGTGTCCTCCTGGGATCCCTCTGGTCCTCACATTCTAACCACCAGCTCTGGACCTGTCACTGAGCTTTTGAGGCCACCAGCATTTGCCTCTTTTCTCACAGACTCACGTCACCAGCCTCGGGCTGAACCAAGATGGAAACAATTTGTTCGCCCTCAAATGTCCTGCAGAACATGAACTGAACACTGCTGGTCTGTCCAGAATGTCAAGGGAAGTTTTAGGACCACCCTGAGGAAGAATTAAATGTGGGATGGCAGAGTCAGGTACCTTGTGATGCCTCTTAATAAAAGCGAGGTTAAGGTAAATGCAAATACCAAATACTTTAATTACCAAATCCAACCCAGGCAGAGCCTGTGAGAACTTGTAAGAGGAGTGAAAAGGGGTGGAATGGAAGCACATCCCTGTATCCTACCTAAGGCAGCCCTGAACACTCCTGCCTGTCTGAGTCTTGCCCTGTCCTACCCCCCCAGGCTGGATTCCCAGAGGTGACACCCGAAAAGGTCACACGGGTGACCTGAAGTCTCTTCAAGCCTCCCAGACACTCCTGCTCCCCTTCCCCACCAAACTGTGGTTTCTCCTAGAAATCCTAATTACCTGTGGCTCTCCTGGCTGCCCCAGCAGAGAGCACATGATCACAGCAGCCTGGAAAAGCCATTACTGCGTTGGTTAAACCACACTGGGACCCTCTCCACCCACCTGGGTGAAAAGGGTTTGATTCTTAGAGCTAAGAGGACTTTTTGAGACCCAAATTAACAAACAAATGTGCTGCTCTTAGTGTGACATCCCAGCAGATTCTCTTTATTTCCTTATGTTCTTTTCTAAACAATGGAGCCCAAGCTGCCAAAAATCCTGCTGCTGGAATGGCTCTGAACATTCAAGTGTGCAGAGTTAAACCAGTCTGAGGGAAGAGGCTTCAATAATTAAAAGGTTTCTGGATCAAAACTCTTTAATTTGCCTAATACTCATCACACCTCTGAACTTAAAAAGGGATCTATGGCATAGACAACAAAATGGGATAAACTGAGGAATAAAGCTGCCAGAGATCTGTAACAGAAAAAAAAAGGGAGGGGGGGGGAGGGTTTAAGGACTGTAAAGCTTTTTATCTGTGTTTTCCTGAGGTTGAGGAAAGCTGATATTGTACAGGAGCCTAAGTAGAAACCAGGGGCTGGAAGGGAGAGGGAGAAGAATAAATATGGCAAAGGATAAACCACACTTTTGTGGCGGCTGTAATCGGGGTAGTTGATGGTGGCAGATGCACAGACAAGAAGCAACAACTTGCAGCCACCCTCTCCTGAATCTGACTCACGGGGGAGAGGATTGAACCAAATCCTTGGTCTGAACCAACCCCATCCTCCCTCTCATCCCTGGGAACTGGCTGATCATTTCTCTCTAATATTCCCTAATACCACCATCACGCATAACGAGATTACAGCGGAATGTAAGATTTGCCAGACATCCCTCTGTGCTGAGCTGGATGTTGAGTCAGCAGCGTAATCCTGCCCCCAGATCCGCCTGGCAACTGGCACTCCTGAAATCCTTGTTGCCATGTGGAAGTGCTGCTGCTCCAGGAATCGGGCACCAACCCCTTCCACGCTGCACTGGAGGCACTTGGAATACAGCAGCGTCTTTCAGCCACTCGGAGAGTTCATTGGTTCAGGGGGAAGGATACAGGAGCTGAGAGCTGCACGTTTCAAAATCAAGGCTAATTTCACGCTGAACTTGAACATCTTTCTCAAGCTATTTATATGCTGTAGAACAGCCTTGGCATTATCCAGTAACTCTAAGTTTAACAGATAGTGACAGCTGCCGTCTAAGCAACCAAATAAAACAATGCTGTCAAGCTAATTAATTTTTAATGTGATGAATTATCATTACATTCAGACTACCCCATTTAAGTGGCAGGCAGGATCGGCACTGAGGGAAAGATTATATTGGTAGGGATGCATTTAAAAATTAGTCCTATTTATCTTTCATCAATTGTGTTAGAGCAGAATTTCAGCTTCTCTTGGATTCAGAGATCTAATTTCCCTCAGACTGTTAATGCAGCCCTGCTGCTCATCAATGGTGCAAAAGAAAATGAGATCTGGCTCATTCAGCTCTGGTAAGACAGATGAAGGCACTGAAAAGTTTCTCTTTTCCAGCTTTTTTTTCTGGCATTACAAAGTACCTGTTCTGCAGTTCCTGTAACCACAGCACAAAGGCAGCTTGCACTGGCATAAAACAAAGTGAACATAATAATTACAGCTGTTATTAACATCTTATAAATCATCCCGAGGACCTGCACAAAGAGCTGCCTGAGATGGATTTCCGTGAATTCACAAATAAAAACAATGCATTTGTGCAGACAGAGATTTGAGACAAAGAAAATGAACCCCACAAACCTAAGAAAGCAACCCAGGTTCTGTGAGTTCACTGGGCTAACCACAGTTTGCAGGATCCAGACTCACAGATCGTACAAAACCAAGACCGAATCTAAAGAGTAATCCCAGCTTTGCTTTTGTAACGAGCTTGGATTTTTACGAGATGGATCAGCATCAAAAACAAACACACCACATTTCATAACTGAATTTTTAGTATAGAGAAACTACTGTGCTGCAGTGATGTGGGTTTCTAAGTTATGAGTCATGATGAGCAGATGCCCATTTGCTGCTGCTTTTCCTTTTTTCCCCCTTAATCACTAGGCAGCAACTTTTACCAAAAATATTTGAGCAGGTAAACCACCATTTCCATCCCTCTTCCTTAAAAGCTCCGAATACTCACACTCCCCCAAACCAGTCCGCCCAAAGGAGACCCTCTACCCCCACCACCCCTTACGTGGAGGGATTTTTTTTTTGGAAGGCGACACAAACCGTACGAACCTTCGAGGATTCACTTATCTTGTGCGGGCGGCAGATCCTGCTCTGCCGGGTTCCCTCCATGACCGCCCGATCCGCAGCACTCCTGCAACAAAGGCACAGGAAGATGTTCAGCAGCTCGCCAGCCCCTCCGGAGCGCTCACACGCATCTCCTGCCGAACAGGGAGCGCAATTCCCACTCCGCCACGTGCTGATCTGCACCTTGGAAATGTCCGGGTTAAAAAAAAATATATATAATTTTTTTTTCCCTCCTCGCTGCTGTTCCCGCTGTTGTCAAAGGTGGGTTGTGTCAACAAGTTGGGCACAGCCCAGCGCCGGTACCGGGGGTGGCTCGGCACTTAGCGCTGGTTTGCCGGGGGAGCGCCGAGCGCTGCCCGGGGCCGGCCGGAGCCCCCCGGCCGCGGTCACCGACGGGCCCCGGCCCCGCTCCGGCGGCTACATCGTCCACGGGGGGAAAAAAAACCGGGCGGAAAACAGCGGGGAAAACAAAGCGGTGACAAATTTCTGCAGGCTGCAACCGCTCCCTCGCTCCGCTCCCGGGGCAGGAAATGCCGACGGGGCGGGACCCGAGCGGGGCGGGACCGGAGCGGGGCCGGGAGAGGCGGGGGAGGCGCCGGGGCGGGGATCCCCCCGCGGGAGAGGACCGGCGCCGGGCAGGGGATGCTCGGACACATCCCGGGAGCTTGGGGCTGCTCCCTGCCCCAGGATGCTCGGACACATCCCGGCAGCTCGGGGCTGTTCCTTGCCCCGGGATGCACGGACAGCACCGGGAGCTCTGGGCTGCTCCCTGCCCCGGGATGCACGGACAGCACCGGGAGCTCGGGGCTGTTCCCTGCCCCGGGATGCCCGGACAGCACCGGGAGCTCGGGGCTGTTCCTTGCCCCGGGCCGGGGATGCGCGGACAGGACCCCTCGGGGCTGTTCCTGCCGGGTCAGGGACGGTGCTGGCCGGGCCTGAGGTAGACGTGGGTGCCCGTGCCAGGGGCATTGGCTGCAGGGAACGCGGTGTTTGGTTTGGACAGCGATGATTAACTGTGCAGTGGGTGCGGGAGGTGCAGCCACAAACCCCATCATCATCTCCTCTTGCTTACCTGGCATGACACTACCTGACCTTGGAAATTCACCTCCCCAGTGGGGCTTTCCCTGCTTCGGTGGGACTTTCCCTCATTCATCACGGGGCAGGAGCCTCACCAGAACCCCCTGTGGTGAGCAGCAGGCTGGAGGTTCCCTGCCTCAGGGGGGGAATCAGAAGCAAAGACACTACACAGACCCACCGGCTCCAGTTTCAGTGCCATGGTTCCCTCACAAGGCTCCAAGGGAAAAAGCCCTTTGCTAAGCCAGCACTCCGGGGCACCCTGCAGGGGTTATCCCCGGGACAGCAGAAGGCTGGCTGTGTGTCCAGGCTCCACCTGCTCTCACCAAGGACAGCCCAGCTTGGACACGTGTCCCAGGTGGTGACGGGGCTGGCAGAGGATGATGTGCACAGTGTGTGACACCAGGGGAGTGTGCCACGGCTGCCTGGTGCCAGCACCTCCACCTGCCTCAGCCCCTGCCACCCTCCACTGCAGGCCGTGGCTCCAGGGCTGGGGCAGCAGCATCCCGCCAGCTCCTGGGACAGCCCAGGAAGCCAGAGGGGATGATGGGCTTGTACTCCTCTATTGATTATGGAGTCTGGAGATGGAAAGTGTTTTGGCCAGCTTTGGTCTCTCCTGCAGCCCTTGTGACCATGAGGAGTGGGTAAAGACCCTCGACTGTCTGAGTGAAATCCCACTTTGCTGCCAGCCCCAATGCCAACTGCGACCTGTAAACTGAAAACCCCAATGCCAACTGTGACCTGTAAACTGAAAACCCCAATGCCAACTGTGACCTGTAAACTGACAACCCCAATGCCAACTGTGACCTGTAAACTGAAAACCCCAATGCTGACTGTGACCTGAAGACTAACAACCCCAATGCCAACTGTGACCTGAAAATTGACAACCCCAATGCTGACTGTGACCTGAAAATTGACAACCCCAATGCTGACTGTGACCTGAAAATTCAGTGCAGCCTCTTCCTGAAGGAGAGCATTGTTCTTTCCATTCCTTTCTCTGCTTCTGTACAGTAAAGATGGAGAGGGACGGAGAGGCAGGACTGGGGACAGGCATATTGAAAGATTGAAGAAGAAGCAAAAAACTGGGGGAGATGACAAAGAGACACAGGGACAAGGCACTTGCAGGGGTGTATTTTAGGATAAAGATAATGCTCCTGGGGGCACACGGCTGTGCAGAGCCATCCTGTTTGCTCAGCTGCCTCCAAATATTCTGAAACCCTTCCTGAACCTCACAGTACAGGCTAGACAGCTGAAGGTCACTCCAGACTGCCAAGACTTCATGCCTGCTGGAGATGGTTTTTTGAGGAGGTCTGTAAGTCCTCACTTTCTCTTGTGCTTCCTCTCCAAGGACTCCTGTGACATGGACAGATATTTCTGCCAGGCCAGTGACATCTTCCTGACAGGATAAAACCCCCATGTTCTAAAGGTCTCAGAATTGCCATGTGAAAAGCAAATCAGAGCTCACCAAAGTAAAAAAAAAAAAAAGGTAGGTAATTTCCTCACTCCAGTTATAGCCTGATGAAACTGAGCACAATACCTATCCCTCCATGCATTAAAAAAAAAAAAATCCATAAAAAGGTAAGAAAGACAAGGAACAGAAGCAAAGAGAAGAGCTTTGGTCCCACAAGGAAAATGTGCATTTCTGATGTTTGGATCTGGCACTGAAAAGTGTGAGGCACAAAGTCCCCAATTAAGAGAATTAACCACTGGGTCTGCTCAAGGAAGAGGTTCTCTCCTCCTGAGGGGATGACATTGGAGTCACCCACCTCCACCCTAGGAAACATCAGGAGCTGAGGACCAGGGATTGAAGGGGCAAGGACAAGGACAAGGACAAGCAGCAGTGTTACAGGTATAAACAGCAGCAAGTGCCAATGGATAATAAATGCAGACTACAAAAAATACATTTATGAGCAGATAATGGTCAGCATAAAGGCTTTTGAAAAATGAAAGTGCTCCTAAAAGCAAAGAAAATCTATATAAACCCAGAAGTATTAATGCGTGATTATATTATCATCTAGAGCCTGCAGCCTACAGATACCGAGTGTGATTCACCCAGTGTCCTACACTTGTACTGACTTCAGAAATCTTCCCCTGTTCCCTGTGACCTCACCGGATCAGAGAGGCACTGCAGCAGTGCCCGTGCAGGGCCCCGGAGCTCCGGGAGCCTCACGTCACCCAGGGACGGGGATGCAGCTGGAGGAGCTGCGGACAGGGCTGGCCCTTGGTGGCACTAAAGGGTCCCCGGCAGTCAGGGCTCGCTGGGGAGCTCCTGTCCCTGGAGATGTCTGACAACCCTCAGTAACCCTGCGGTGATGAGGCTCCTACTGCTCAGCCATGGACAACACCGACGTGAAACAAGCAATCGACATCCCCTGCAAACTTTAAAAGAAACAAAATGTGATAGTTTTTATCAAGGAATGTAGTTTTTATTACACTGCAAACCCAGCCCCACGGGTATTGGGTAGAAACCCACTAAAATGCCTAAGGACTGGTTTGTAAAACTCCGGTGCTTGGGCACGACATCACCTGGTGCTGTTTATTTCCAGCCGGGCTCTGCAGAGCAGAGAGACCTGTCTCTATTTCTGTGGGATTGAAGCGCAGCCTCCCAGGCAGCCTCTGAGGCCGGGATGCCTCCCGGCCCGCATCCCGCGGGGCGCAGCGACTCGCAGGGATGCGGGATCGTTCCTGGGCAGCGCCGGGAGCCCGGCAGGGGGAGATCGCTGCATTGGAACGGGGCCGCTCGCACACAGACACGGACACACACAGACAGACACACGGACTGACGCACGGACAGACACACGGACAGACACACAGCCGGGCCCCAGCGCCCGCTCACAGCAGCTGTCACCCCCCAAAGTCACCCCGCAGCCGCCCTTCGAGGCCGGGGCCGCCCTCAGCGCTGGGGCTGCGGGTGATGCTCAGTCTCCGCAGCTCTCCGGTCCCGGGCCTGTCCCCGAGCCCCCATCCTCGCCCCTCGCCCCCCGCTCACCTGCTCCTCTCCGCGCTACCTCCCGTGCGCCCGGCCCGGCCCCCGGCCCCTCCGCGCCGCCGCCGGCTGCTCCATCCCGGGCGTCGCCTCTGCCTCCTTCCTCCTCCTCCTGCCGGCCTTCAGCGGCTGCCAAAGCATCGGGGGGCTGCCGACACGGCGGCGGCGGCCGGGAAAAACATCCCCGCGGCGGGTCCGCGCCGCGCAGGGCCGGGCCGAGCCCCGCGGCCCCCGCGCCCCCGTGCCCGGTGGGCTATTGCATCACCGCGGTCCCCCCGCGCCGGGAGGGGCCGGGGCAGGGCCGGGCCCAGCAGAGCCATTGGCGGCGGCGGCGGCGGGGGCGGGACGGGCCGCGGATCGCGGGGCTCGGCTCGGCTCGGCTCGCTCAGCGCCGTGCGGCAGCAGCGGCGGCCGCGGCCCCCCAAGCTCCGCGCCGCTCCGCGCTGCCCGCCCTCCCCTTCGGCCCCATGGCCACCAAAATCGACAAGGAGGCGTGCAGGGAGGCGTACAACCTCGTCAGGGACGATGCCACCGAGGTGAACTGGTAGGTGGCCCCCCGGCATCCCCCCCGGACGGGCAGGGGTGCGCTGGGATTCCCTCGTCCTCTCTCCCCCCTCCCCAAAGGGTGACTTCGAAGACCTTGTCCCCTTCTCCTCTTCCTAAAGGATGGGTTTATTTACAGCCTATTCTTCCCCATCTCCTCCTTTCCCTTCCTTGAGACTGTGGCTGTTCGATGTATTTATTCTTCGCCTTCCCTTCCCCCATTCCAGAGGGTGACTTTTAAATGTGTTATTCCCCTTCCCTTTCCCCCATCCGGAAAGGTGACTTTTAACTGTATTATTCATTCCCCTTGTCTTTTCCCTCCTCGAAGGGTGACGTTTAAGTACAACGGCTCTACAATCGTCCCTGGAGACCAAGGGGTAGACTATGAAACCTTCAAAAGGAAGTGCACAGGTAAGCTCCGTCTCCGCGGCTTTGGCCCCTCTCCCCGCCCTTCCTGCTGCCCGGGGCGAGGGGGAAAGGACGGGAGGGAACTTGGGGAAGTGGGATTAGTGCTGCTGCTTCCCCGTGCCCGCCCTGTCCTGCGGGATCGCCTTTCCAGCTCCACAGAGTGCAACTCCCTCAAGTCCATAGTCCAGCGGGTCTTTGTCTCACCCTTAGACTTGAGGTCCTGTGGGCCCTTTCTGCCCTCTTTGCACAATCTTTCGCTGCTTCTCGGTTATAAACCAGATCAAACGCCTGATAAGCAACGGTCGCCTTGTTGGGAAACGCGATTTCAGAGCAAAACCGCCTCAGTTGTCGTGGCTAGAAAGATGCGGTCGCACAGATCGTTGGGAATGAAATACTTATAAAATTCTTCTGAAAATCATAACGCTGAAGTAACTGCGGCTGGAAGGCTTGCTGGGATTTCCAAAGAGCACAAAACCTGAGGGTGCTGGGTTGCAAAGCCGGGCTCGAACAATACAGCCCTGCAAACAATCGCAGATGTGGCGTTGCACAACCGCAACTGTTGCGGCTCCAGGTTTAAACGTGGCAGTCGATTGTTGAGCTGCCGGCTGTGGAACGTTCAGGGGAGGAACAAAGCCTGGGGAAAATGAAAATACACTGCGGGGTGGTTAACTCCGTCCGATCGTGACTTTTGATGAGTTTCACAAAAGCGGGGTTTGGTTTTTTATCTTGGTTTTCCTCCTGTCTTGGCTGCTAGTTAACAGTGTCACCAAGCGAGGTGAGATACGGAGGATTTTTTTTTTTTTGGTTATAACAAAGTCTTCCTCGCTCAGCCAGTTACTGTACAATCCAGTGCTGTGATTCACCTGTATTTTCAGAATTCTGTGCCTGAGCTGGGGGGGAATTGTGTTGAGCAGCCTCTGCCCTCCCAAGGTGGGGCAGCTCCCGGGGACACCCCAGGCAGTCCCTGGCTGTGGAAACAGCAGAGCCTGTCCGTGGGACTCAGAGCCCCAGGGCTTGGCTGTGCTTTATGGAGTGAAGGAGAGAACTCCCAGGAGTGTAACTGAGGGCAGGACAGGTCGGATCGATGACAGGAGAAAAGTGTATTTCAGCCCTTGGAAAGGAGCCATGGGATGAGGATGCTGTAGGCTGCTCTGCTGTGATGTTGGCAGTGGGGTCTCACTGAGGTTAATGCAGCCACTCCTTTCCAGCTGCTCTTGAGAACCTGCAGGGAAAAGTCTCAGAAATAAGAAAGGTCCTGTTGTAGTTGGTATCAGAAGTGTCCACTGATCACTTCACTGCAGGAGCTCCTTCCCACTCTCTCTAGTGGGCAACCGAAGGGAAAAGCAATTACCTGGAATCCAGGGAATCCCGGGGCTCAGCACTTTGGAAGTTCACGGCAGTGGTTAATTGTCCCCTTGGGACGTCAATGACTTCAGGATCTGAGTGCCAAGTTCTCTGTCTCATCTCCTGCCCAACATAACTGAGGATCTCTGGTGTCTCCAGACACCTGAGGATTGCAGGGGAGCCTTCCCCATTTCTTTTCTCTCCTTGCCTTTATACTGTCCACGTCTTTCTTTTTGTCCGAGCTGATTTTTAATGCTTTTTCTGGATGGGACCCCGTTAAGAACTTCCTCTCCTCCATTCTGTGGCAAAGGGAATCCTTTTCTGGAGTGGCTGAGCAGGCAGAGAGGCTTTAGCAGAGCACAGGCACCAGTTGGGCTGGGCAGGATGAGCATGACAATGAATGGAGGCACACACTTGCACTCTGGAGAACACAATTTTGTTCTTAATATAAACAGGGTTTATAAACAGGGTGTTCAAAGCAAGCTGGCCCCAAGACAGGAAAAAAGGGAATTTTCCATATTTTAGAAATAAGCTCAGGGAAGAGTTTAATAGCTGGGGTAGGCTGTGGTCTATTGTTAGCCTTTAATGGGGAGCTAAATCCCTTAGAGCTGCTCCATTGCTCCCTTTCCCTGTTCCTTCTGTCCCTTTCCCTTGGCGTGCACCTGCTGAGGGCTCTTCCCAGGCAGACCAGGGCCAAGAAGTTGTCCCCAAACTCACCTCTGGAGCACAGCTGGGTGAGGCTTAACAAAAAGGCAAATTGAGGTGCATGGTCCTTGCCTGAGAGCTGAAAAGGATCTTCCTCCGCCCACGAATTTCAGTGCTGCAGTTGGGGAAGGAAGAGATGCAAGTTTTGGAGGCTCCATCTGTGCAGCAAACCTTCACCTGGCCTGCTAGACATAGTCAGGAATCGAACCTTGTGCCAGCAGTGAAGTTGGAGCTTTCCTTCCCATCTGGGAGAAAGTAGAAGTGGAGTTGGTTGGAATATTTCCACTGAAACAAAGTCAGTAAGAAAGAGTAGCAAGGGATGGGAAAGCTGTTAATTATTATTTCTTCTTGTTGCTACATCTCTTTCCTCCTGGTCTCTTTCATTTCCTTTTACGTTTCACTGGAGGGGAGAAGAGCTGCTCTCACTGCAAACAGCTTCAGAAAATGCGATTAAAAACTAAAAAACCCCCTTGGTATCAGAACAAACTTCATTGTTTTGAATTCCTGTTCTGTGAGAAACACTGCCCTGAAAGCCACCACCAAGTGCTGCAGCTGCCTCTGGTGGAAGCTGAGCATCATGTGGTGGTTGGAGGTGAGAGCAGGAGCTGGGATTGCAAATCTCAGCGTGCAAAGAGTCACCGTCAGAGCTCGCTCTGCTCCGCTTTCTGCCCCGGCTGTTTGGGTGCCTGTTCTGAGCTGCAAACATCTGCAAACATCCGTGTCCCCCCTTTCTTTAAGAGCCATTCTTATTAAAAGCACCTTGGTTGGTGCACATTGCTCCCCTGCCGGGCATTGGTGCTGATTCCCGTGGCTCTGGGGCCAGGCAGGGCTTTTGTACCAGTTTGGAAGATTTTTGTGTGGATGTCCTGCCTTGTGCAGTGACAGAGCTCAGGGGGCTGGAAGGGGCTGTTGGGAACGGGGCTGTAGTTTTGCTTTTTTCCCCCTCTTATCCATAACTCTTTCCACGCCCATCACTGACTCTGCAAACCTCATCGAGGAACCAGCATGGCTGGGGACAAAGGGAAAGGAGAGAAACTGAAATTGCTTCTTTTAGAGGAAGTAGCAGCTCCGGGAGGCTGTGTCGGAAACCAGCTCTGCACACCTCCAGCCCCGCTCTGGGGTGACAGGTGCTGAGCTGGGGCAGTGCCCTGAGCCAGGAGCTGCTGCTGTCTCTGCTGTGGGTTCACTCCTCCTCTGCTGTACTCTCAGACACACGTCCCACATCACACCTGCATCTTACAGATCCTGGCGTGGGGGCCTTTTTTCCTTACATCCTCACTCAGCCTTGTGTGGGAGCACAAAGGTTTAACAAACAGCATCATTAAACGATCACATTTTTCCCATCCCCGTTTGGGGACAGCAATTGCCACTCTTAGAGGGAGGAAACATGGAAAGGAGACCTTCCTCAGTGCCCTTTTGTTCAGGGTGCTGGGGTGATGCTGCAAACACAGCCTGCACCCTGGACTTCTGCAGGGCAGTCTCTGTCAGGCTGTGGCTGCCAAGGTCTGCTTGTCCCAAGAGAGTTCCAACCCAGCCTGGGAGGCAGCAGACCCTGCTTTAGAGCCAGGCATCCACCTCCTGTGTCCTCCAAAGCCCTCTCCAGCCCTCAGGTGTGAGCACCTCTCCTCCAGCCCAACCCAAAGTAGAGCCAAGGGGGTTGGTTTAAGCCGCCGGCACATCCCGGTATGATTTGGAGGTGGCTGCTGGGGGCTCTTCCTCTTTCAGTGCTGCCTAGTGGCCACAGTCCCGCCTGTGCTGGCCCTTGTCTGAGCCAGGGAGTCTGGAGCCCAAAGCCGAGGACATTCACCGTGTCAGGGTCAGTAAACACCCCGTGTGTCTCCTGGCTGAGGACTGTTTTGGTTGGTCTTAACAGCCCAGATTACCTCTGCATTAAACAAGGACTTTAATTCAAGGCTTCTGATCCATTTTACTTCCCAGTTCCAGCTCTTGCCTCTGCAGATGGCCTGGCTCCAGAGGAAGCATTAATTTGGTGGTTAGTCGTACATGCCATCAGTACACTTTGAAAAAAAGCAGCTGAGCTGGTGCATTTGAAGCCAGAAAAAAGATAAGAGTTGAAGGTTATTGTATGGAAGGATGTGACACCTCTTAGGACTTTTTTTTTTTTTTTAATGTTTTTAATTTCAAAGTCTTACAGCTGGGCTGGTGATGCTGTTGCTGAGAAGGGTGCAATGAAACTGAAATGACATCCTGTGGAACTTTTGTGAGTGTCTGTTGTACCTGACTGCCCTGGACGTTGCCTCAGTGTCCGCATTATGAAGCAGCAGAGCATCACATTGGATCTGTCTGTGGTTTAATTTCACTTTTTTTAGTGTGTATTCTGCCATTAAGCAATGGAGTGGTCAGAAGACTGTATTTCCCCCTCCCTTGCCATATGTGAACAGCTGTTTTCAATGCATCTCTGACAAAAGAAATAATGAGCCTTTTATTTGGAAAGCCCCAGTCCAGATAAATAATTGCAATGACAGCATGAAATGGGATAGTTATTCATGTGTCTGAAAAGATCAGCCTAAAACCACACTGGGCATTCGGCAGCAGGAAGAACAGAAAATCTTTGGTCTGAAATAAATACCCTACAAAATCATTTGGGGTTGACATAAAATATTAGAAAATAGAAATAGAATTGGCTCCTAATAAAAACGCAAGCTTTTTTGGGTTTAGATCAATTGCCCCAGAAAGCTTGGGCTGCACATTTTAAATGCAGGGGCTGTGAGCTGAGAGATCACCGAGGTTACGTTGGCACCTGAGGTTGTAGGAAAGATTTGTAAAAACACACGAGGCCATATAATGAGATAGGTGCTGATCTGCATTTGGCTGCATCTTAAGTTGCTAAAATGGGCCTTGCAAATCAATCTCCTACTGCTTTTGTTTTTCCTCTTGGGTGTTCATCTCTCCTGCTTTCCCTTACTGGCTATTTAAAGGAAGACCCGGGGCCACGGGTGGCTTATGGAATTTGTCACCCTGCCCCTGTGCCCTCCCTGCCTGTGTGGACGTGCTCTTGGCAAGGTCACGGCATCTCCTGGCTGCCAGCTGGAGCCCAGGCTTCGCCTGGCCCTGCCTGTGGCTCTAGGGAATATTCTCACTGGTTTTTTGTGGGAGTAACTCACCGGGTCAAGCCCGGCGGTGATGGCAACTCTTCGGGTTTGTGACGTTTAATTAAAGTGTCGTGGCTGTGGGTCTGCCTTTGCCACGCCCTGGGGGGCACAGGAGCAGGGAAAGAAGAGCTTTGCTCCTTTATTTTGGGGCCTGGCTGGCCCTTCTGGCCAAGCAACACCACCATTCCTTCCTCCAGGGAAGAGCTGGGTCCCCTTTGGCTCCCACTCTGCCCTCAGCATCTGCCCAGGTCAGGAGAGAAACCGTGACTGTCACTGGGCTGGCAGCAGCTCCTGGTGGCTTCACTGGACCTGAGAAAGTCATTTTCTCAAGCACTCATGTCCCTGCACTCACATCAGCCACCTCTGGGGTCACCTGGAAGAGGTTTGGTGCCCCAGCAAAGCCCAGTGGTGGCCCTGGGGTCAGACACGTTGGAGATGATTTAATGAACACGTTGGGGTGGAGCCAGGCAGCCCTGCACGAGATCTGTGGGCTCAGCGCAGGGTTTAAGGGGAAAAAACAGTGTAGGAAGAGGTAGGGAACGTTTCTGTCTGCACTTGTAGCCATGTGAGCACAGGGCTGACTGAAGAGGTGGAAAATCGACAAATTAATCTAAAATTAATCCAATTGAAGCAAACAAATTAAATCTTCCCGGAGCCCGTCGTGCGCTGTAGTAATTCGTGCTGGACAGAAGACAAAAGCAGGTCAGTCCATGCCCTGCCCTGCTGCCTGTGACCTTGATTCAGCAGGCAGGTGAAGCTGGGAGCAGTGTTTTTATCCTGGCACATCTCTGGCTTGGCCATTCAGAGCCCTGAGAACCGTGAGGGTTTGACAGTGTATTTCTTTCCTGCAGCTATTATCTTTTACTGATGGCTCACTGCATTTTAATCTAATGGGGAAATTTTCACTACGGCTGAACCAAAGCACTTGAGTGGATGTAGAAAAAGGGAAGGATGCCGTGAAGGAAATCTCTGTAGTTTGACATCAAGCTCTGTTGACAGCCGAGGGCAGCTTAATCAGAATATTTGGAAAATCCTGCCTTAGTAATAAATAAGGAGTTTGGAGAGAAATACCAAGTGATGCTCGTTAAGGCATTCATTACCCTGCCCATTGTTTGTCCAGCCATTGTGAAAGGAGCCCTGGTATTAACTGAATTAACATTGTTAATTTCTGCTGCCTGGATCTTGTGCGATCTCAAACAAAGCTGCTATTTCCGTTCTCCCCAGATCAGATATTCCCTTCTATCTGCCCTGGAATTCCTGTCTCAGTGCCTGGGAAGGGGGTGGCACAGCACTAGGCAGGATTTCCTCTTTCAGGGGAAATCTACGCTGTCTCTCTCTTGATTTGTTCTGCTCCCCTCGCTCCCAGCAAATTCCTAAAACCACCGTGAGTGGTTTTGTGTGAGAAGGGGGTGATGGATGTTAATGCCTTGGGGTTTCCCCGGGAATTGGCACCGATGGCATCGATGACTTCCAGCGTGGGGATCTGATCTGGCAGGGCAGAACTGATTAACTGTGAAAGAGGAAAGCTGGGAGCAGGAAAGAACTTGCGGTTTTGATCCCCTTATCACTCCGAACACGCCTCACACTAATTGTGAAACTCGGCCACTTCTGCTCGGCGATTTTGACCTCCCCTTGGAGAGGCTCATACCCGGGCTGAGCTAGCGCTAAAAACCTCCCCATCCGTCCCTGATGCCCTTTTAGGAACAGAGACGTGTTAATTGCTCAGGGCTCCAATTCACATTCCCTCTCGGCTTTGTGCGCAGCGCGAATTCACAAGCAGCGAGCTAAAGCATCCCATTTTTGCTAAATGTGGGCTGAAAGCTGTGGCAGCCGAGGAGCCCGCTCTGCCTCCAGCAGGGATGGAAACTCCGTGGGGAGACAGGAGGAGACAGCACCCAGCTGGGGTGTGACCCCTTCAAGCCCCCACAAGTGAAGCAGCCTCGGGAAAATCTGCCCAAGAGGTGACTCAGAGCCCCAGGCCAACCTCAGGTGCTCATTAAACTTACCTGGACTGAACACGGTGATGTAAGAGTTGTTCGTGCTCAGCTGGTCTCATGGATAAAAGCTGCAATTGCTGGGTTTGGCTCTCCTTAGTGTCACGGAGCTGCCTTCACCCAGGATGGGCAAGCACTGGAAGTTCTGCAGAGAAGCAAATCCTGCTGCTGCCAGTGAGCTGTGGGTCCGTGTAAAATGGAATTTATTCTGACAGACAAATGCACAGAATCTCAGAATGGTTTGTGCTGCAAGGGGCCTTGAAGATCATCTCATTCCAGCCCCATCACAAGCAGGGACACATTCCACTATCCCAGGCTGCCCCAAGCCCCATCCAACCTGGCCTTGGACACTCCCAGGCATGGGGCATCCCTGGAACTTCCCCTCTGTGCTGCTATGAAAAAACCCTGATTTTTCACATTAATTATCTTTTTTTGGTACATTTATTATAAAGGAGCATACCCAGTGCTCGGGCTCTGTGACAGCCTTTGGTGAAGGGGCAGGGATGAAACCCCTCAGGCTGGAGGTGGGGACCGAGGGCTCTGTGGGAAGGGCAGTGACACCACTGCAGTGCAGGAGGTCCCAGCACTCAATACCACCAAAGGGTTTTCCAGGACTGTTCCCAGAGGAGCCACAGAACAATTCTTGGCCTCCTTTGCTGTCAGAGCTGGGGAAGCAAGGCTTGCTCCTGGATCTGTTCACTGTAACATCAGGGGATTTACTGTCCCGCTTCCCTTTGGGTATTTCCTGGCTGTCGCTTCATTTATGGCTCTAATCAATCTTGGGAAGAGGATTTACTGTCAGAACCAGGAGCCTCCACGTGTGTTTCTTACACTCACCAGTAGCAGGGTAACTGAGGGAGAAGTTTTGTTTGCCTGTGTTGTTGATACACGACTCTTCCTCTCCTTCCAAAGATCCATCTGGATTTTTTTTCCCTCTGAATATGATCTTTCTCTTTGTTTCTATTTTGAATTCTTCAGAGGAGTTTGTTTTGAGCACTGTACTGGCTCACACACCCCCCTACATCCATTTTCCAGTTTGCCCAGTATTACTCAGTCAGTGACAACAAAATTAAAAAGAACAGAGAGAACAAAACAGGGAGAGCAGAGGTGGAATTTTCTCACACTTAAGAAAGTCTTCTCTTTTATCAAGGGGACTTTGTCCACACTTTGGCAAATCAAAGTGTTAAAGAAGCTCTGAGATACGTCAGCCTGTAGAGAATATCCCAATTTTTTTTTATTTTTTAAACATTGATTTCTAGCAGCTTATTTTCTGTGGATGGGAGGAATTTTTAGCTGCTCCTCCCCTGTCTCCAGAGCTCTTGGGGCTGCCCTGGCTGCTCAAGGAGTGTGCTGGGGATGTTGGCAGTCATTCCTACACCTGGAGCCTACATTTTCACCTGGCAATTACTCAAGCCAGCAAATCCCTCCGAGGCACGTTGAACTGGTCACAACAAGTGTGCCAGGATTACCAGGAGTCTTCTCAAACAGCACCTTTGTTCTCCTGGTTTGAGTCACCTCCTTTAAAAGGCCTCCAGGGACCTCTGAGAGATGAAGGAGCCGTGGTGGGGGATATTCCACAGTTGCACAAGTGACCATCTGCTCTGCTCTCTGCCACTCCTGGAGATGCAGGGGGATGGTGCTCCTGATCAGGAAGGCTCCCAACTGCTCCATGAGCCACCAGGAGATGGAGGAAGGAGCTCTTTGAGATAAGAGTCTATCAGGTTGTCACACATATGGCCAGGCTAAATCAGTCTGGTGTGATGTAGCACAAACCAGCTGTGAAACAAAGATCAGCACAGTTCTAAAGTCCAGCATTTTTCCCTCCAGGGCTTCAGGAGGAGTAGAAAAACACACCTGGGCGAGTAATTGCAGAGTTTTCTTTTCCTCCTTCTTCTCCTCTTCTTCTTGTAAACTCATACTACAAGTGAGCCAGAAATGGATGGAAGGAGGGAGAGAGATCAGATTTGCACAATGGCCAGTTTCTGGTAATGTTATGAAATGTGACCCTAATCCTGCTGTTCTGTAAGAAAGAGACACCAGGATATCACTCTCCTCCCTTCTTCACCAGACCTGCAGATGAACCATTTGTCCGAATGTGTAACTGGGGTTAGCTCTGTGCTCTCGCCCTGCCTGCTGACTGTATTTTAACCATTTCCACTGTGCTGTGGGGTGTCCAGCACAGCCACTTTCCTCCCAGTGACTCAGAGAACCCAGAAGAGGCAGAGCTAACACGGGCAGAGCACGCCTTGCAAGCACAGGGCACATGAGCAGAGACCCCGATTCCCAAATGCTGGCATTGAAACACGGGATCAGTGCCTTGCCTCGGAGAGTAACAGGCTGTTTGAGAGTAACAGGCTGTTTGAGAGTAACAGGCTCACCCTGGAAAAGGGGAAAAGGGGAAGGCAGGGATGTTCCTGGGTATAATCAGTTTGTCCCTTTTCTGCCCCCGCAGACGATGTGCGATTGTTCGGCTTTGTCCGATTCACCACCGGCGATGCCATGAGCAAGAGAGTCAAGTTTGCCCTCATCACCTGGATTGGAGAGGATGTCAGTGGCCTGCAGAGAGCCAAAACGGGGACTGACAAGACTCTGGTCAAGGAAGTAGTACAGGTAACTTCTTTATTATGATCCAACCACCACCTCCCCTCGAACACCAGCAGGAGGGAGAGAGAGGGAAGGATTGGCTCATCCTCCAATTCAGGAGTTAATCCTTTACAAACTGAAGACAATTTCTTCCAGCCTGTATTTCTCCTAGGAAGGCTTAACATCTGCCCTTTGAGCACTCAGGCATAAAGAAGCACCTTTTGAGCTTAAGGCTGCCTTAACTATTTCATGAGGAGGGAATTCGTGCACTCCCCTCCTTGTCACCACCGAGATGTCTCCCATCCCCTTCCTCCACGTGGAAATAATTCAATATTGAATGATCATGAGCAGTAATAAGTTAAGCAGGTAAAATTAAACAGGAAAAACCCACACCCTTGTTTAAACTTCTCCGGAGGCCTTTTGTCTTTGCACGATGAAATGTGTGGAGCTAATCACCCCAAGTCTGAAGTCCCTATTGCACCAATTAACTAACTCTTAATAGCTAACTAGATGTGAACAGGCTTTGTTTGGCCTTGGGCGTAGCAGGGGAAAGAGAAATGTGCTCAGTCCAAGTGAGAACAAACAACAGCCAGGAGAGAAGTGACTGGAGGGAGGCTGCACAGAGCCGCAGCTGAAACCTGGCTGTGATGGAGAGGATGCTGATGGTTGGAATGTTTCTCCTGGAGAAGTATTTAAAGCAAGATTAGCTCTTCCAACGAAACAGAACCAGCTGGCCAGAGCCTGAGAAATGGTTTTGTTTATGCTCTTGGAGAATGGGCTGATGATTAAATTAATCCCCCTCAGTGAGTGAGCTCTTGCCTGTGTAAAGAAATCTCCCAACAGGACACTGTGAAGGGTGAGAATGAAGCCCCCCCTCAACTCTTTGGTAGTTTATATGACATAGAAGATTACCTTTAGGTAAGAAGAATGAAGAAGATAACACATTTCTGTCCTCCCAGAAGATAAACTCTGGTGCTAAATGTTTCAGAATGACAACGACTCAGAGGGGTCAGTTCTCCAAAGAAACTTCCAGAATGACACCTGAGAGATAGGAAAGCAAGTTTCTGCTCATGGGAAGCAGCTGAAACTGCGTAACTGTAGCTGAAGACAAAATTATAGAGTGCTAAAGAATGACTCCTATATGAGTCACTAAGCCCAAGATTTTCTTAAAAATCTGTTTAGACAATGCAGTCTTGTTGAGTTGAATAGCATTCCTGAGCACTGTGCTCAGATCTGTCCCTAGGTCTGTTACATATAATTTTCAATTTCACTTGTTTCATCTTTGATTAGTAGTCTGTACAAATTAATAATCTGGTGGAGCATTAACCATTCTTGGCTGTTACTTAAAAGCTTTCATCTTCCAATTAGCCTGTACTAAAATACAAAAACAATACAACTGGTGCTTGATACACTTTTACTGAGCAACCTTGCCTATAAACCCCTGCAAAGCATTTCTGAATGTCTCAGCAATGGTGATGTCCTGTCCAGAAGAAATTATCTTGACAAGTATTTTAAATAGTTCTTGATATGCAACTGAATCGCTCTGAGTGGAGTGAGATAAAAGCAGAACTCTTTTCTTCTTTTTATGCCTGTGACCTTGCAGATAATCTGTTAAAACGAACAAGGACAAGAAAGTCCAACTGAAATTCAACAGAGGGAATTTATCCCAGAGCTATTTCACTCTTGGTAGTTCCCTTGACCTTCAGGTACATTCTCAGTCTTCTGTTTTTAACAGAGATTATTTGAGTTGTGAGTTACACATAGAAAAATACACTTGGGTTTTTTTTCTGTAATGATAAACTACAAATCTGAGTCAGTGTTGGTTCATCATTTGGGTGATGAATAAGTAGTGCCCTAAGGTAATTAAGGTGGGAGTTTTTTGGTCTGCAAACCCTGAACAGGATGTCGGTGCAGTTGGGCTCTGTGCAGGGCCCACAGGGGCCCTCACCCCGTGGAAGGATGGCACAAAGAGGCTTTTTGTACAGCTTTGATCTACACAAGGGGCAGGCTGGGACTGCAGAAGAGCAGCTCTCCACTCTGAGAATCCCTCAGTAAAACCTGAAGGGCTCTCACAATCTTGTACAGTTTTCCAAAGCAACCATGGGTCTTGATTTAAGACCAAAGTGTGAGGGGATTCCTGCTTTGTATCCCGTGCTGTGCTGATGAGCTGGGGCTGAGCTCTGCTCAGAGCTCAACAAACACCAATAAATGTTGCTGTTCCTGCCAGACAAAGTGAAAGCCAGTCAGCTCAGGCACCTCCTGCCAGCACAACCCAGCCCTGGGAGGAAGAGGATCCCACACTGGGATCATTAATGGGCTCCCAGAAGCCATGAGGAAAACACAAGGCACATTAACTGGTGAGGAGCAGATTCTGGGCTCTGAAGAAAGGGATGAACTATTACAAAGCAGAGAGAAGAACTGGGTTGCCCTGGCTTTTGTGTTCCTCCCTTGGAAGGGGGAGCAGGTGCTGTGAAATCCCTGGGGAGGTGGCTGGGCAAGCAGCGCTGACAGTGAGTGCAGGAGGTTGCCAGAAAACCTCTCAGGAAGAAAGGACAATTGATTTTTAGCTTTAATAACTGTAAAATGACAGGGATGGACCTCATCTGCTGCAAATAGCTGTAGTTCTTCTGATCTGTGCTAGATGAGAGCCAGGTCTTCTGGCGCTGCTTGGGCCTAGCTTATTACCTCTTTAATGTTGTTGAAAAATGGCTTTTGAGTTTATTGTATTTCTTTTGGATTGCAGAAAAATCCATTTAAGGAACTATCAGGAGCTCTTATTTTTTTCCCCACAGCCATTTATTTTTCCATCCTTTCCTCCTTAAGTCAGCTGGAAATCTTGGCTCAAGCCTGTGGCCTGGTCCAAGTAGTTCAGCTGGGAGCAGATTAGAAGTAAGGCCAGGATGGGGAACGAGTGTTTGTTTGTATCTTCTTGGGGTCTAGCTCAGTCCTATTCTGTGAGACTGCTGTGCAAGTGGAGACAGGGGGATGTACAGATCCATCTTTTATCCAGTGGGCTTCTCTCCATGCCAAGGACAGAGCCAATGGGCGAAGAAGTGGCATTTCCCACTGCAGGCGTTTGCTTGAGATGTTTGGGAGATCATTTCTGGGGTGGAGTTTCAAGCTACCCCTAGAACAATCCAAACAACTGGGAACTTTATGGAACAGCAATTCTGCAAGGCTGCATCTGTTTGGCAGCAGCAGCAGGAGCTGTGTGTCACCTTGTGCACGGGCTGACCCCGCAGATGTGGACAGAGCCACCCCATGGCATTGGTGTCCCTGCACAGCTGCACTTTGGTCACCCACAGCAAGGATGAGCCCAGGCACAGGGGTTGTGGCACTGGGAGTGGCACACAGTGCTGAGATGGGGTGGTTTTGATATAAACACCAAAGAACTGGAGGCAGGACTTGGTTTCCCTCTGAGTGCTCCTTCCTCTCTGTGAACTCATGGCCCTTTGTGACTGCATTTCCTACCAGGAGACTTAAACTCTTCCTTAGGCAGCACTGGGGCCTTTTTCCTGACAGGACTGAATTCATGTCCTGCAGGACTCTCCCAGCAAAGGGACTGCCCAATCTTTGCCAGTTTGTCAGATTTTTCCATGCATTTTCAGTCTTCTCTGTTTTCATCAGCACTCCTTCCCCCACAAAGTCATGTGCTCTGTTATTTCCCTAATTCATATTCAGGGTAAAACAGCTCTGTTTCTGTGAGCAAATATTCGAGGCATTTTATTCATCATTATTTTTGGTGAGGAATTCATCTGGCTGCAATGATGTCAACAGCTCTACTGAGTTCCTGCTTTGCAGCTCATGCCCAGATCTTCTTTTTTTTTTTTTTTTNTTTTTTTTGCTTACCTTTCCCTTTTTCTCTGGATTCCTCACTGCACTGATGATGGTGTCCCATGAGGGAGCACCCACTGATGGAGTCCCTGTCCCTGATTTTGGGATCACACAGAATTCTCTGTGTGTGCTTTGGTTTTCTCATATCAGTACAGAGTCCTGAGCAGAAGATTAAATAGCTAAATTAAACCAGAAGGTTTAATGGCTTTGTTAGAGGCAGTCAGGAAATCAAACAGCTGTCACGATGGCTTTGAGAGTTACTCACGAGAGTGAGTGAGATCCTGCTGGGAAGACAAACTAAATTCTCCTTTTGGACTGTTTTTCCTGGCCTGGTTTACTGTAATGACCGTACCAAATGGAGATGGATTTGCAAGAGCTCCTGGTTCAGAATCAGCAGCTTCTCATCGCCCTGTGTCTGACACACAGACTTGTGACTCTTCCAGTGGGATGAAGCACAGACAGGGAGAATTTGCAGAGCAGCTGAAATGCAGCTCCCAGTGCTGAGACAAGTGTTTGCCAGAGGTTTGGACTGGCTTCTCTCAGCGTCTGGAACTGGTCCATGTCAAATTGGCAGGGAGTAGATTTGAAGAGAGGGTTTTTGCTGAGCTGGGAGTCTGACAGCTGAGTGCAGGAGCAGGTCTGCTGTAGGCCTGGGACTCGGACCATGCTGCAAAAGAAACCTGGGAGATGTCATCTCCTCTGTACTGCATCTGCACTGAGGATGAGATGACCAGGGCATGGCAGTGGTGACATTGAGCTCGGTAGAACTGAGGATTCTGAACATCAGCAGAAGCTGCTCCAAGCCCCAGTAGAAATAAAAGAAATAAAAAAATGGCAAGAAGCTGCTCAGCTACCTGGCACCATCTGTAGCTGCTGAAAACCCCAGTGTCTGTAGACTATACAAGGATTTTACTCCTGGCTTCAGGCTTCCCAAGCTGGGATTTAAAAGGGCCTCTGCAGATCTAGTTTGGTATAATATCTGCACCACATGGATTTTCCCTTGGGCAATTTAGGGGAGATTTTATGGCCCATATGCTAAACATTCAGGGCTTGGAAGAGGAAGAAAATCTACTCCACCCTTTTTTCCCCCCCTCTTTAAGCTGGCTGGAAGAGGAGGACTGAGCTTTCTGCACAAATTTCCTAGGGAAGGATGCAGGCCCCTTCTTTGCTCCTGCATGGCTAGAGCCCTTTCAGTCTGTGCCTGCTCTGGAGGATGACACAGGGGATAAGATTCCAAAATTGGGACCCTTTGCTGCAGAGGCACAAAGAGGAGCTGGTGCCAGAGAGGGGCATTGGAAAACCAGGAGTGAATCTCAGTATTTCTGTGTCCTGTTCACCGATTTGAGAGGCAAAGCAACAAGACTGTGGTCACTGTTGTGTTGTGAGAGTGATAAAGATAAATGGCATCATTGTTTTTGTTATCTGGAGGCTGCTGGTGACTGGGGTGAAGACAAAGGCTGGAATTCACTGGCAGGGCTTGTTGTGGTTGTGGAAAGCCTGGGGCTGGGGGGAGGAGAAGGGAAAAGGAAGTGGAGGATGTAAGATGAAGACACAGCAAATCAAGGGCCCAAGCATCAGAGTATGCACTGTGCCTTAGGATTTGCACCCTGAACAAAAGCTCAGCCCCAGAGAGCTCAGACAGTAAATTCAGAGTGATGAGGGAGAGGCTGTGGCCGGAGAGGGTCGAGCAGGATGTTAAAATCAAAAATTGCAGGCACCAAACTTACCACCAAAAGCATCTTCCATCCTCGGGGCCAGACCTGAGGAGACACTGTGGTGGGTAAGAGCTGGTGTGAGGAGCCGAGGAGGACCCTGAGAGGATGGAATGAAGCAGAGTTATTAATAGCAGTGACCCAGATTGCACTCTGAGGGTACAAATCTGGCACAAGAGGTGGCCCAGTCAGCTAAGAGGATATTTAAGAGTGGCTGGGAGCAGAACCCATCTGGCCACTGTTCATTCCTTGCAAGGTGTCTTGGTGGTGCTGGTGTGAAATCGTGGCTGATGCCCACAGACCCAGGAGCTGTCTGGATAAGTGTCTAGTTGAGAAGGCATCTGAGTAATTATATTTATTTTGTGGCACACGTAATTAATTCTCCTCTGTTCGGGCATGAGTGCACTTGCAGTTTTAATTTCAGAATCAGCTGGATTCTGCAGTGGGCACTGAAGAAAGCCCTCCCCACATTTATAAAATACACTTGGCATGGAATCCCTCTCAGAAATGGTTTTATGGACCTGCCTCAGTTCTCACCAAGCAGAGCAAAGACTCACCCTGAAATCAGGTAGTCCTGGATAATCTGCTTCCCAGGGTGAGGAGAATTTGTTAAACCTGGTACCATAGAAAAGGAATTGCAAAGGCTCAGCTCAAAACTCACGTGGGTAGCACACCTCAATGAGCATCAAACAGCTGAAAACCCCGGGGTTGGTCTTAGCAAGAGCTGAGCTTTGCAGAGATCTCACCCTGGAGACCTGGAAGTAGGTCACTCATGAGCGTGACTAAATCTGATGGTTTGGGCAGTTTGCCTCTTTATTCCCATCTCAAGAGGGGGGGGGAAGAAAAAAAAAAAAAGAGACAGATTTGTTTTTCTCCAAAAAGCAGAATGTTTCCCATTTTCCCTGGACTCTGCCAAGCCGTGGATGAGTGCCTGTGCTGTCCCCATGCCCAGAAGAGCCGGGCACTGCGGGCAGTGGAGCGGGGCTGTCATTGCTGAGCAGCCCATCAGCCCGGGCAGAGCACACGGGGCAGCTCCCTCCCCTCCCCTCCCCGGCAGCGAGGATTTCCTACAGGGTGAAACACGATCAGCCGCAGCCCGGGGGAGGAGGGAGCTGTTTTCCTCTCCCTTCCATTTCTCCCGGCGCATGAAAGAGGTGCTGAGGCTCTTTCAAGCCGCATCCTCCTCCACCCCCTCCTTTACCCGGCTCTGATCCCAAACCGAGACGCTGCCAAATAAAGAGCTCTCCCATGGCTCCGGCTCCGAGAGCAATTAGAACCCCCCCCACCCCGTTCCCGTTGTGCCAGGGCTGTTCCAGCGCCAGGGAGACCCACACGAGATTCCCGCAGCTCTCCCAAAGCTCTGCCTCCTTCTCCCATCGCATTTTGGGGAACTCGCTGCCCTGGGATTCGGGCACTGCAGATTTCCCCGGACGTCACGGCGAAGCTGTTGGGATTTTGATTGGTATTTTTGGTGGAGTGCAGTGGATGCTTGTGTTTGCTAAAGCTCGGTGGGGTGGGGGAAGGGAGACTCATGCAGTGCTCTCGGTTGTGGTTAGGAAGGGGAGGAAAATGCTAAAGCGAGCAGCAAAGAGCCTGTTTGCTGAAATGGCTGTGCACACACATGGATGCCATGCCAGCCCTGCTGTGAGGCAGGAAGGACGGCCCCTACAAAGGAAAAAACCCCTGAGTGCTCTGACAAGAGCCCTAAAGGCACCCTGGGATCCCATTCTGCTCCCAGAAATGCTTTTCTGTGCCCACAGCCTCACATCCCAGCTCTCTGCCCGGGGCTTGCCCGGCTCCCAGGAGCTGCAGAGAGCTGTCGAGCAGGGAGAAAAGCAGCCCTGCAGCACACAAGTGTATTCATCCCGCTGTCCTCAGAGGTCACCGGGGATCACAGAGCAGGGGCAGAGCAGAGCCGGCCTGGGGCAGTGTCCTGGCTCTGGCTGGGTGTGTGTTGGAGGCACTAAATCCACTGAAGGAGCTGTGTTTGCTGCTGGTACCACTGACGCCTTATCAGGCTACCTAGAGCAGGGTTAAAGGAATAAAGTGGGTATTTATTAAAAGGCTTTTAAAGGACAGACCTTGGCTATCCAATACAAGAGCCCAGCCATGGCTCTGCCCAAGATGGACACCTGGCCATGAGTTTTCACACATTTATAACTTTTGATCCATTTACATTTTGGGATTAATTGTCCAACGACAGCTTCAGGTTATGAAGTCCCATCCTTCCAGTTTGCTCCCCTCAATTCCCTGCTGTTTATACTTTTTGGGCCTGAAGCTACAATGGTGTCCTTGGTTCTCGGTGTGGAAAAGGATTATTTTGTCTCGCTAAACAGTGAAGAGAACTTGCTAACACCTCATATGAAGTTCAGAGTTACATACCAATGCAGTACAGAATCTGGAAAATGTGAAAGCTAAAACTTAAGGCATCACCATCATCCCCGTGCTGCTCAGTATTTCACTGAGGCACTCTCCCCTCAGCTGGCAGGTGTGACACCGGAGTACACTCTGGTGTGGGGCTGTTCTTTTTTTAGGAGAAGGGGCCCTAAAAAGGGCACAGAGCGGATTAGTGACTTGCCCAGGATCATGCTGAGGGTCAGTGGCGGTCAGGAGGTCAGTAATTTGGAGTGGTTTAGTTCACATACTACGTAGGGAACTCGACCTAACCTGGCCTGTGCATCTCCAGGAAGAGCAGCTGCACCTCTGGACTGGGTCTGGCAGCCAGTCACTGTGGAAGTAGATACAGAACAGTTTTCCAGGTTAAGTGTTGGGTTTTGCCTTCACTAGTCCTCTGTCTCATCCCTTTCTGTTTATCATCCCAGCCACAGGAGATCTGGGTGTTCAGCTCAGACACCCAGGGAAGCTGGATAACTCCTCTTCATCCAGCTACTTTAAAAATATCCCCCTTTTTTAACAGGCTTTTTTTCTTTCTCTCTTGCAGAACTTTGCCAAAGAATTTGTGATCAGTGACCACAAAGAGCTGGACGAGGATTACATCAAGAACGAGCTGAAGAAAGCAGGGGGGGCTAATTATGATGCACAGACTGAGTAGAGGCAGGATCCTCCTGGCACCATCACCTGGATCTCAAAGGGAGGGCAAAGGCACAACAAACTAACACACCTGAGAGATGAGGCAACTGAACTCCCCAGCTTTCTGTGGCTGCACCTAAGAACTCCCTTTTTTTGCATACAGTGGACTTTTATTTTCCATTCTCTCTCATGAAACATTCCTCTCTGGGGTTCTGTTTTTCTTTTTTTTTTTTTCCCCTTTTTTTACTCATAACTCTGTCCGTGTTCTCGCACCTGTGGAATTTAGGTTTGGCTCTGCTTTGGTCCTATTCAGCCCTGTGTTCGTAGAGGCTTTGCCACTGTGTCCTTCTTCATTGTCTGTGTGTTTGACTTGGGCTCAACCTGGTCTCTGAGGGAAGAAAGTTTTGGGGGAGTTCTGAACATCGATTACTTTGATTTTTCAAAATTTGTTTCTGACTGATATTCTTGGGAATAACATTATTTGCTGTTCTAGGCTCAGATCAGCTTGAGATGACTTCCCTCAAACTTTGATTAAATCATCTGAGCAGAAATGTCCAGCTGAGGTGTTATCTAACAGCTTAGACAACAAAGCCAACAAACAAACAAAAAATTTCTTTGACTCCTGATAAATGGGAATAAATTTGCCTTAAACATTGCTTGACAGTTGCTATGCTCTGTGCTGCATCTCTGTCCCTCCCTCTTAAAAAATAAGATCCACCACAATCCTAAAGTGAGTTTTGTTGCTTTTTGGAGGCGTCACGGCACAGTAAACTGAGGGGCTTAGAAATGTCTGGACACTTGGTCACTATTTTGTGTACGTTGGTCTGTGGGTTTGTATCTGACTTTCCTAATGCTGGGGCTCGGGAGGTGAAACTGAAATGCATAGATTTCCTTTTTCAATGATGTCTGAAAAGAAAAAAAAAAAAAGAAATAGCAGCTGCTGAATCCTTCCCTGCCCGTGTCCCCCCTGGTTATTTTGCAGTCCAACACAACATCTTCAGTTCTTTGGGGCCTTTGGCAGTGACCATCCATGGAGCAGGGCAGCTCCATCCCAGCTGGGGTTAAATATTCAACAGCACAGGCCCAGAGACAACCTGGGCTCGGTTTGGTACCAAACTGTTTGTTTGGGGGGGCTTCTTTGTATGGCTTTTTTTTTCCCCCATCAAAGGTAACTGTCCCCAGAATTACGTGTTGGGAGAGACTGTGGGGCTTGGGAGTCAGCGCTCTAAATCCATTACAGAAATAAATGTTTTTCAAGAACAGTTCTCAGCGACTCTGTTGTTCTTTCACCTTCCCTGCAACAAGCCCGTATTTAGAAGGTTTCTTAACCTTTGGTGCAAAGCTTTGAGCTCCTGCAATCTTGGGGCTATTGGGAGAATTAAACACTGGCTTAGAGGTGAAATGATCCCAGTGCCTGCAGCCCTTGTCTGCTCATCCCTGCTCCGAGAGGCAGAGGTGAGCACAGTGCACCTGACACACTTTGTGTTCAGCAGCTCCACATCTCCGTTTCCAGCGCCAAAAACGCCCAGTGGGAATTGTAATTAGGTCAAAGAGAATTTCACAGCCACGGAAAATAAATGTAGAGAGGTCAGGAAGAGATTTGGGAACAAGAACAACGCTTTCAGACAAGTTTGGCAGCTTCCTGCACAGGGTTACATATGGGGCATTACAATGCTGGACAGGACTTCCTAAACCTTGCCCTGAAAGAAGGGAAAGGGTTGGTTTTTTACAGGGCTGACAGCAGGGACAGGCATAACTAACGGGCAGGAGCTTTGCAGAGAGCTTGTGATGCTCTGAGGCTTTGCCTGACTGCTTCAGTGACCACGATAAACTTGAATCTGACACCCTGTGGCACAAATCTCAGCCTGGTTTTGAAGCCTGGCAGCACCATCACAAGAAATTCATCGGCACCAGCTGTGGTGGGGGCTCGAGACAGAGCTCAGGGGAGGCAAAACAGCTTTCTCAGCCTTCAAAGGCATCTCAGCAGGACAAATGCAGCACTTGTGCAGCCTTTGGCAAGCTGGAACCAGGCATGGAGGATGTGGAGGCATCACCCTGGCTCTGGTTGGTTTACTATCTTTAATCCAGGTCTTGGAAGATGAAATATCCCATATTCCCTCTTTGAATAACCTCTGTGGTCCACATGGACTCTCACGCTGCCCACAGGAATATCAAGTTTGCAGGCACTGGTGCAGCATTGCATGAGGAACACAAGAGAAAAACGAGAAGGGATTACTGATTTGTGATATGAGGATAAATCCATGTGGGGAAAAAAAAAAGTAGCCTAATGAACAAGAGTAATTACAGAGAATCAGCGGGGTTGGGTTTTTTCCAACCTCAGCTTCACCTTTTAGGGCAGGTTACGTAGGGATACCACCCTGCTGATGTTATGAAGAACTTTGTGGGGAAAAGCTGGGATGAGATGCACGGGAGCATTGCTGCTCCTCGGCTTCTGGCCTCAATGTCAGTGCTGAAAACCCACCAGGGAGTTCTTGTTTGTACAGTCCTGTCCCTCTGACAACTCTGCAACAGCCAAGTTAATCAAGTCCCTGCTTGTCAAAGCCTCAGTGGAACAGAAGATTATCCTGGTCACAAAGAATGTCCTGGAAACACACCCAGCCCCAGCTGATGAATGCACATCCCAGGGGGATGCCTGGGAGTGTTTGGGGCAAAATGTGTTTCCAGAATTAAATGTTTCATTCTCTCTGTACTTCTCATTCCTGAGGAGTAATCTGAATTAGCCATTAAATGCCTTTGCTTCTAGAATGTTGATTATACTTCAGTATTAGGAACGGTTTCCCTCAGGAGAGTGACTTTACTGGGTTATGTCAACCCTTACACTGGTGGTAGGAGCAGCTCAGCTGGTCCAGGGGCTGCGCAAGCCTGGTGGAACCCACAATCTGTTCTGCAGCCTAAAACTCATCTCTGGGGTCTGCTCCTGCTTGGCTGGAAAAGTATTTACCCCACAGTGTTTGCAGGCATTCTCCTTCTGTGCTCACAGGAGTATTTACCCCACAGTGTTTGCAGGCATTCTCCTCCTGGCTCACAGGAGTATTTACCCCACAGTGTTTACAGGCATTCTCCTCCTGTGCTCACAGGTGTTTTTACCCCACAGTGTTTGCAGGCATTCTCCTTCTGTGCTCACAATTAATAACGCAAGGAACAATTGGCAAAAATGGAGCAGCAGAAAGACTGGGACATGAAGAGCAGAAGCTTGAGATGGATTATTTGTGGTGCGTTTGGGGTCTCAGGCTTGGCACACCACAAGAGCACAAAATAAATTGGGATTTGTCTCTCTTCTGCAACCTGAGAGGAGTTGAGTGGCTGCTCTGATCGGATGCATCAGGGACTCTGCTGTGGGTTGTATTTTCACCCAGAGTGGTGGAGACAAAGAAGGAATTGGTAATGCCTCTTTTTGCTGTAACACTGCTCATCAGGAGTTCCCAGAGTGTTTCAGCAAGATTGGAATCACAGAATCATTAAGGTTGGAAAAGATTTCCAAGATCACCAAGCCCAACCTTTGGTCCAACAATAAACCAGAGCATTGAGTGGCATCTCCAGTTGTTTATTGAACAGTTCCAGGGATGGTGACTCCACCCCTTCCAATGCATGACAATCCTTTCAGCGAAGAAATTCCTCCCGAAAATTGTATTTTTACCTATTGATACAAACCAGACTGCACTAATGTTCCTTCTGGAGCACAATATCCTCATTCAGGAAGGGCCTTTCCCCATGAAACTGGAGCAGGAACAGCAGCCTGTGTGTCCCAGGGCCCCACAGCCTGGGCATTCAGGCTGTGTGCGCTCCTCTCCTTATCGCAGCAATAACGCTGGGATTGATGCTAGCGACCATATGAGACAGGCATTCCCTTTCTTTCATTTTTAAGTCCTTTTTAATAGAGTCAGGTGCCCTGTTTTTTGTCCATTTAGCCTTCAAAGCCTGGCTTTGCCTTATCAGCCCTTCCCTCAGGCTCCAGGGACCCGCTGAGGCTCGGGGCTGTGTTCTCTGGTGTCCCTGGTGCTGTGGCTCCGTGGAGCTGTGCCCTGTGTGGGGACCCAGGGCTGGGACACCCTGCTGTGCCTCCCCCGGAGCTGGGACAGTGTCAGCAGCACCAGCAGCTTCCCCTGGCAAGGAACAGATGGGAAAGGATCAATGGCTGCTTTATATTTGGCATCGCCGAAGGATCTGCTATCCCGCCCCATTAGGAGCGCGGCAGATCCGATGCAAAATCCAATTTTAGCAGAGAGGAAGCAACAGAGCCGAGTGAAGTAGCCTCCAAAAATCCTGCTGAATACAGAGTCACGGAGCAGATGAGTTCATTCCACCCTGACTGGGGGGGTTGTGCCGTGCAGGCAGGTGGTGGGAAGGGAGGGGGTTGAATGGGTGACACCCCAGGACCTGTTTAGGACACCAGGGCAGCCCTCAGGTTTGCTACCCAGAGGCAAAGTCGTGCTTGGAACGTGGAGAAAACCAGGCTGCAGTGAGTCAGAGCAGCCTGCAACAACGTGAGCAGCAAATTCCCACTCGGAGGAGGAAAGGAGGACTTGGGGGATGAGAAAATAGCTGAGCCAGGCAGCGCTGGCCCCTGGAAAGCGCCGGGGGTTTACAGCCTGCTGTCCCCGAGCGTGTGTAATGCCAGATTAGCCCGGGCCTTAAGGAGACTCTGCCCTGGGCATCCCGCGGGGATCCAATCTCTCCAGCTCCAGGTGGGGCAGGGGTTTAGCAGCAGGGCACCAGGAGAGGGATCTGGAGAGGGGTGAAGGGACCCGCGGGACATTCGGGGAGTTACGGGATGGGACCGGCTCATAATTAATAATGCAAGAAACAATTGGCAAAAACGGAGCGGGAGAAAGACTGGGACACGAAGAGCAAAAGCTTGAGATCAATTATTTGTGGTGCATTTGAGATCTCACGCTTGGCATGTCACAAGAGCACGACATAAATTGGGATTTGTCTCAGCTCGGCTCCGTTTAGTGCTCCACCACAGGGCACAAACAGGGATGTCGTTTGAAGTGTAAACTCAGTCAGGGCAGGGGCTGTAAACTCAGCTCTAGTTAGGACGTGGGCTTTAAGCTCAGCTCTAGTCAAAACAGACTAAGCTCAGCTCAGCTAGGACACAGGCCCTAAGCTCAGCTCCAGGCTGGTTTCTGTGCCCGGATCCCCATGGACATTCATCTGCCCACGGCTGGCTCTGCATCTCTGACCGAGCAGGGGGAGCTGCAAGCAGGAACCGGGGGATGTCCCACAGATTCCCCAGACTGGAACCAAGGGCTTGTGGAAGGGGAATACAGCTCTTACTGTGCTCTGAGATCTCCTCTGGCCCCAAATCTCACACCTTTGGGCACTCTCTGGTCTGTGAGGGTGCAATGTGTTATTGCAGCCCTCAGCTGCGCAGAGAAGCTGTGGCTGCCCCATCCCTGGAGTGTCCCAGGCCAGGTTGGACCAGCCTTGGAGCACCCTGGGGCAGTGGGAGGTGTCCCTGCCCGTGGGAAGTGTCCCTGCCCATAGGAGGTGTCCCTGCCCATGGCAGGGGTGGAAGAAGATGAGCTTTAAATCCCTTTCAATCCCAGTCCAGTCTGGGATTCTCTGATCTCAGGCTTGGCTTTATGGCCCAGTGAGCCAGAACACCCGAGGAGGTTTAATTGCAGCCTGTGCATGGCTTGCTGGGAATGAGGGCAATAAATGACACTCACAGCCCGCTCAGGCCTTCATCCCTGTCCTCTTCATCTTTCCCAGACATCTGTTTCTGGCCTGGAGTAGCTCACTTTGCTCGTCTTTCAAGGGCTGGCTGATCCGTGTAAGTTTATCTGGGCTGGGAAATACAGAGAAACCTTCCAAGATATTTCACCTTCCTCTCTCCCTCCACCATCAAAATGTCCAATAAAGCTTTTCATTAACCTTAAGACCTCTTCAGAATGAGAGCGAATTTCCGTGGAAAGGCAGCTGAAGGGAACAAACAGCATCTGCTGTGCAAATATTAAATGCAGGCAGGAGATGAATAGACTTATCTCCTTTATCATGATTAGCCACATTTCGGCCTTGTAATTTTGGCCTATCACTCAAAAGAAACTGTAATCAGGATGTAATACATCCCATTGGCAAATCACAGCCATGCAGCTGTTGGAGGCAGCAGCTGAGCCTTTCAGCAATTTAAACTCGGTTTTATTACACCAGGGCAAGGCTCCAGTGAGTATATTAGTGACAGCATTCAGAAATAATAAGAGTTGAATCTTGTCCCACTGAAGTTAATCCCGACGTCGGTTTTCGTGGGAAGAAGCGTTTTGCCAGAATCAGGAATGAAGGAGGTCCCCGGGGTGTCCTCAGCAGAGTGAGGGTGTGAGATCAGCCCCGAGCAAAGGTGTGAACGCCGCCTTCTCACCGGGATTTCGGGGTTACTACGCCGGGAAAAGTTCCATGTGAGGAAAGTGAGATGGAATCTGACACCAGAATCCGGGGCTCAGAGAAGATTTTAAGTGTGAATTTTTCAGCTCTCTCCTTGAATGCAGCAGGGAAGGGAGTGTTACCGTAACAAAGAGCACCAGAAGTGTATTTAACTTAAAACGTCGGTGTCTCGATCTTGCTGAGTTTCAAACCACGATAAAACTAAAAGCTGTCGCAATTCCTGAGAGCAAGAATCCTGCAAAAGCCCCTAAAAGTTTTATGCAAAATTCCCGATATTTTTTAGAAAAAGAACCGCAACTCTTGGTCCTGAAACAGATTCCTATTACAAAGGAATTCACAAATTATTCCGTGGGCTATGAGAAATACCTTGTAAGAATAAGAACAAGAATACTTTAATCTTTTTTCTAGATGCCAAGGGGCTCTTGTCTATTTTGCAGTGGGAGGGTTTCAGTGCCCATATCTGTGTGTCAATATTCCCTGCACGAGCAGCTGTTTTCTGTATCTGGCTGTCACCAGATACCATATTCTGTTGGAGAATTATTTATCTTTTTTTCCCCCCGAACACTTTTAGAATGATAGGGCTGATGGAAAACTTTTTGGCCTGAATAACAAAATTAATTTTTAAGTCAGAAACCAGCGCTTTCCTTCTCTTTTAAGCTGTTTTCAAGGAAGCATCTTGCATCTGGCTGTACCTTCCTACTAAAACACGAAGTTTCTGGAGAATCCCGCTTCTGGATTCTCACTGGGTTAATATGGATGCAGCTATGGAGTGATTTAATAGGGAATCTCAGCTGTGATCTCTATAGAGCAGTCAGCTTATCTCACATCAGAGCTGTAAATCACACATGCCACAGAATTTATTATCTTTATCTCCCTTATTTAAGAGCTCAAACCTACCAGATGAAACCATAAATCTGCTCCTTGCATCAAGCCTCTTAATATTCCAGTTGATGTTTGTTTCCAAAAACTCTCTGCCAACATTTCATTTTCCTCTCATACTGACACTTAATGCCTTAAGTGCTTGGGAAGATAAACACTGGCTTTAGGCAGTGCAATCTCATGATCAGTTTATCTCGGGATTATTACACGGGTGCACGGAGGAGTCAGTCATAAATTGAGCACGTTTTGCCCTGGCTGCTGATTTAATTGCAGTGAGAGGGGTGGAATATTCTGAGAATCACTGACCTGGGACGTTGAGGAGATTTGAATTACAGTTTTATCCAGTTAAAACCTGCTGGGGTGGGACACCAGGCTGTAACCGGGACCCAGCCGGGGGTGAGGAGAGAAGATGAATTTTACTGGGGGCTGAACTGGTGTCTTGCTGAACACAGCAGGACAGACCAAAAACCAGTGGTAAAAAGCTGAAAACAGATTAACTGAAACAACAAAGTAGACATAAATATTTCATAAGGGAAGGTGATTAACTCTGGAAGAAATAAAACAATTGACTGATGCACCTTTTCACTACAACGCAAAGCAAGGACTCTCTTCAGTAAATGCTTGAATGAAACACCAACAGTTGGATTGAACAAGTGGGAAATACAATTGTCTGCAGTGCACAGATGTTTAGATTTGATCCCAGCTCCCTTATGAACCTTAATCATCTTCCCTGTCTCAAGTACAATAACACCAGAGATGATTCAAAGGGCATTTGCACAGAGCTCAGATGCATTTTCAGTGGCAAGGCAAAAGCGAGCCAGCTCTGCTCCAGACTGAGCAAACAGCTGGAATAAAAATCCCTTCAAGTGTTAGAGACATCCAAAGGCAAAACTCATCTCTCAGAGCCGTGGGATTCTCAGCCTTAAATAAGGACACACAAGCCTTTGTTTGCTGTAGTGTTCTTGTTCCTTTTCAGTCCCATTTTGAATAGATTAAGTTGTCTGAAGTAGGGTTTATGGCTTTTACTAAATGCCGCTTTCAGCACAGCCAGAAAAGCTGGAGTCTTCCAGTGGAAAAAGTGTTTTAGAACTGATGTTGTATTAAAATAAACCAGCACAAGCCCATCCCCTTAAATGTAAACCAGGCAAGAAACCAAGGAAGTTTGATTTTAGTGCTTGTTGGACCGAAATGTAGAAAGGAGTCTGGAAGATGTGCTGGTGAAGAGCTGTGACAGATTAAAACAAGGTATGGGAGTGGCCAGTGGCCCCAGCTCTGCCCCCCAGCAAACAGCTCAGAACCTCCTGCACATCACTGGGGGCTCCTCTCAGCACAGGAAGAGAGGGTGAAGGTCTCTGAACAGGAGCAACAGCAAGAAAGAACAAACCCTTCACTTAACAGAGGCACAAACCACAGCAGGCACTCCAGTGTCTGTAGAGCTGGTGAGGGGTCCCTGTTACACTCCTCCTCCAGACACCAGAACTGGGACACTTCCCTCAAGGCAGGAGGGCACAGTGCTCAAAAAGTGAGGTAAAAGCCGTGAAATGTTTGCTAAATTTTCCGACTTTTCCCTTCAAGGCTTTCAATTGCCCCCAGCAAGTCGATCTCTGTTTGCAGAAAGAATGAGAGTAACTCAGCACATCAGGGCAGGAGGTGCTCACTGGTTACTCTGCATGGCCAATCCTGTGCAAAATGATAATGAATAAATGTCAAACTAAGCTCAGGAGAGTCCAGTTAGGGCAACTACCAATTAATTATCGCCCTGGTAGTGCAACCATCCCTGATATCAGTGCACAGCTCTCAGCTTTCCATTCCATAGGGATATTTTTTGGTGAGTTTAAAATCTGCCTAGTGGAGCAAGTCCCCATTCTGCTTTCAGCAGCTTCCGAACACCCCAGACAGGCCAAAAATCCTCCTGGGATTCAGCTTTGTTGGAAATGTAAATCCCAACAAAACAGTTTTCACTGTAAACTTCCTTCCCAGGCTTAACTGTTCCCAGGGTTGCTCCTGGTGACACTTCTGTGCCAGTCTGACACTTGTTCTTTTATTTGGTTGCAACTTGTAAATGTGATCTGCAAGAGTGAGCCAGCAATAATATCATTCCTTTTTGCTGGCTTCAGGATTTGAAGTGAGTGCAGCTCTGCCTGTACAAGCAGCCTGTCAGAATTACTACCCAGTTACAGCTCTCCTCAAGCGTACACAAATAATTCTTCCAAATTCACATTTTGCTACATTATTTATACCAACAGATGTCAAGGCAAGAACACACTGGATTGTTTCCTGAAAACTGGCGCTGATTTCAGCTTGGGAGCACATTCCCCTAATGAAAAACACGTTAGAGGCCAGGATGTTTTCAAAGCAACTGCTTCTGGCATGTTAGGCTTTGAAAATAAAGATATGCTTTTCTGTATCCTAAAAGAATTCCACGAAATTCGCACATACTTGGGAAAACAAAAGATCTTTTTGTTTGTGTATGAAAACTGACGCATTGCTGGAGCAAGAACTTCAAGCTGACAAACAAATCTGCCACGAGGACAGATCGTTTGGGGACTTCTTTACTATGTAGATTCTCAGGCCACTCATAGCACCGATTTTTGAAATTCTTTGCTTTTGAAAGGTTCTTTGTGAGGGAAACAGGGGTTTGGGAGCTGGAATAGAGACAGAGTCCACTTTCTCATTAAACAGAGCACTTTTCATGTTCTAAGCATGACAGGTCAGTACAAAGCACACACAGGCCCGAAATTCAGAATTCGGTGTTTGAATCCCACAGGCAGAGCTGCCCTTGCACTCTGTTTCAAAGGAAAGGAGGAAAAGTCATCCACAGTTTCTGTTCAGAACTCTCTGAGGGGACAGAGAGCTCCCATTCAGGTTGGCTGGGCCATGAGATGGATTTGGGATAAACCTCCAGGGAACCCTGAAAATTCTCCTCCTGAGGGGTATGGGAGGACCCAGATTCTCCCAGAGACCTCTGGCATTTCCCAGGACACAACTGGAGAACTCTTGTCTGTCTCCTCACACACTCACAGCTTCCCTGTGCCTGGACACACTGCAGCTTGCTGCTGCAGTGACTAATTAACGAGCCTCTGCAAATTACTTCACGCAGAGGAAATTACAGCAACATCTCCTCTGCTGGTATCATCTGAGATAAGCTCCATCACCCCAGGACTGAAATTGTACCTCACTCTCCTTTTCCTACAGAACAACAACCTTTGTATTCCACCGGGCTTTCCGGCCCGGATTATGTTTCAGCAGTTACAAACATGGTGTGGTGAAAGCATCACCAAAGAAAATGTCTCATAAATAGTAATAGGGTGCTCTGTTCCACTCTCACTCTTCCAGAATGAAAGATGATTTCATTCCAACAAAGAAGTGCAGGAGAAAAATCTTTTATTACAGGTCATCTGCTCCTTCTCCCTGTTCCTGTTGATTAAGCAATAACAGACTCAGAGCTGTGATTTTTTTTTTTTTAATTGTGCACTCGTGGCTTTATGTTGGATTCAACAACGTGAATTATTACTGAGCTACATCTGTTCGAGAACACTGTCCAGGTAAAATCAGCTTCTACTGGCTCCTGCTCAGATGAAATCAATAGGCTTTCTGCCATCATTTTTTTACAGGCCCAGATATTGGTGCAGAATGGAGGGGTAAAGCATTTGGGACAGGCAGACACACACAATGTATCCGTGCAAACCGGAGCCAAAGCTTTTCACCCTCCAGCGAGATTGTGTTCTTGATTAAGCATAAAAAGGAAAGATAACTTGATTCAGAAATAACATGATCTGTCCTCCACCTCCTCTCACGCCAGAAGGTGCATTTGGTTCCACCATCATTAATCAAAAGCGCAGAGCACCAAACATCCACGTGCTGCCCTGCTATGCTGGATAAAAACAAGCTCCCATGAATCTGGAGCACAGCCCAGGTGTCCTGAACTGGTTTTCAAGCAGTGACTGCTGCAGAAGGGGTGGCTGGAGGTCGGGGAGCATCCTGGGGATCTATGAAATGGAAATGTGCTTCTCTGCAAGGTCACCAGGCCAGGATACCCCAGTTGGTGAGCTCGGGAAGAAATGATCCCGAAAAGGGAAAAAACTATCCCTGAAAGGGAAAAAAATGATCCCTGAAAGAGAAGAAATGATCCCTAAAAGGGAAGAAATGATCCCTAAAAGGGAAAAAAAAAGATCTCTGAAAGGGAAAAAAATGATTCTTTAAAGGGAAGAAATGATCCCTAAAAGGGAAGAAACAATCCCTAAAAGGGGAGAAATGATCCCTAGAAGTGAAGAAATGATCCCTATAAGGGCTGTATTCCCCTGCTCTGGCATTGGCAGCTTCATCACTGCATTTTTTACCCCTCTTTTCTGTGTGACAGTTTTGCATTAACTTCAGGCTGACCACTGAGCAAGGGCCATCCCCACTGCTGGGATTGCTCTGTAGCTGCAATCTGCTGTTTGATGCAGCTCCCTGAACAGTATCCTACACGAGGGAGCCCTTTTTGAGGTTAAATGAAGAATGTAGAAGTGATGATGGGTTTGGTTTCCTTCAGCTGTCAGTCTTTGCCTGAGAAAGGCTTTAAAGAAATCGGTGTTTTCTAGATTTGCTGGCTCCCCAGTGATAAAGGGAAGGACATACAGAGTTCCTGTGCTTCCTGGACATCCCAGTGTAGCAGAGAACAAATGATGGCAGGGGCTGGATCACCTTCCTGCCCAGCTTTTATTCCCTTTGGCTCACACATGGATCAGTGGGGAGAGGCAGCTGAATTCAGAGGACACCATCAGAGCCTCTAAATCAGCGTTTCATTTTTCTCTGGGTGCAGTGCTCGTGATGTTCTCTTTGGACACTGATATGGTCAAGGATGAGTTAGGGATCCCCAAGCTGTTGAAGGCACAGGGAAATAAAAGTTCTCAGCACAGTCCCTCAAAATGAACTCCTCGTTCAGGAGCTCGTTCACACTTGGAGATTCCTCCACAAGCAGTGTGTGTTTTCAGGGGAACACACAGCAGTGGTTCCACGTGAGGCAGCCTGGAAAAGAAAGAAACTAAGAAAGAGAAACTGACCCCAAAAGCAGAGATGATAAAGCAGAAGATGAAGAGAAAGTCGGTTTCAAAGATAAACTCTTTAGAAGGCTTTTGGAAACACAGGTGAGGAGAGTAATTGGAGTTGACTGGGATATTTTTAGTGAGAAAATGAATTCAATAGCCACGATTTTCTGTGTCACCAACACACTGGGACGTTTCACATTAACGTTTATGAACAGATGTGTATTTTCTCCCTCACTGAAGCATTTACCCTCTTCTATTTTCAGAGCCCTCTGGAGTGCCCAGATAACCCCCCTCTGGAAGTCAATCCCAGCAGGAGATTATTTAATAAGACTCTTTGTAAGATGAAATATTTCTACAAAGGTGGGAATAATTCTGTACCTACAGTCCCTTTTCAAAGGAAACAGAACAAGAGAATTTCGATGTGGAAAACCCCTTTTTGATCATTCCAGTCCCTTTCTCTTTAGTGCAGGACACAGCAGTGACAGAGGGGTGTGATATATGATTGTGGCAATGGCTGAGACTCATCTGGAGACCCCTGAATTTCATTATTCTGTTCCACATCATTCCCACTGACCCTACAGTGTCCTTGTACCTACTCTGACCTGTCTGAGCGTGGGATCAACTTTGGTTGGTTGCTAAAGGGCCTGAACAAGGCAATGCCAGGGTAAGGAATAGAGGGAGCTGCTTTGTCTGCTCCAGATGAACAGAACATCCTCTCTTGGCGTCTCCTCATGTGTCTAAATAAACTTTTCTCTTGAGTGGGCCTGAATGCAATATAAAATCCCATTCTGGTAGGGGCTTTCATTTTATTCTCTATTCTGTCCTTGTTCACGTGAGGCACTGGGGTAATTGAGCTATTAATTTATTTGTCACGTTGATTTTGGGCATGTTCTCTCCAGCCTTCAGAATTTATTTCCTTAAAAGCCAGGAAGAAACATTTCCCTCAGCAGGTGTTTGTTTCTGGCCTTGGAGTGATCTGAGCTCGCAGCCTGTGCTGGTGTGTGCCTCTGGAAACCAGGGGTGCTGAGAATTGGTTCTGCTGCCCCTCTCTCTCTCTCTAGCTGTGCCTAAAATCAAGGAGAAAACTCAGCCCGACATCAGATGAGCAATCTGTGTCAGACAGGAAACCTTCAGCCTTTCACGTCCCTTCAGGGGCAGGAAAATCAACAGAGTGAAAAATGCTCAGGGTCTCCTGTACTGTCCGACAGCACAAAATACCAGAAAACAGGAACTGGAAGTTTTTTCAGTTCATTCATCAATCCTGCTCTCTTTGCTCCACACACCCACAAGATAAAAGGACAGTAGGACATATATTCTGTATTGGCTATATATTCTATATTGGCTATATATTCTATATTGACTATATGTTCTATATTGACTATATATTCTATATTGACTATATATTCTATATTGGCTATATATTCTATATTGACAATTCTATTTTGACTGTATTTCAAGTGATGAGAGTTTTTAAACACAGCCAAAACTTCAGAAAATACTCATTGTTTAGAGGAAAAAAAAACAAACCACACACACACACAAAAATTGTGATGCTTACAACAAAGCAAAATGTATTTTTTACACAGCCAAACAATTTAGTGTTGATTTTGATATGCTGTTTGTATATGTATAAGAAATTTTGTCTTACCACTGACATTTCTTTCCTTGTTAATTCTTCAAGGAGGAATAAATAATAAGTATTATTAAAAAAGAGCAAATTATTCAGCTTATTTTTTTTTCTTCCCTGCTAAACTGAATCGACACATTCCCAGGGAAGGTTTTAGTTCTGCAAAATCAGCACATCCCACAGAATTTTTGTTCCATAGGAAAAATTTTATCTACCTGCATCCGGTAATTGTTCTATTTTTCACCTCCAAAAGACCTCAGTTGGATCAGGTCAGCTTTCCTATTCTGGTTTACATTTATTTTCAACAGGAAGCCACATCTGTCAACAACTGAGTATTCTGCTAGCAATCAGGATCCCTTCCAACATGTTCTGTAGCACGCTGCAAGAACGGAAAAAGGACATTTTGGATGAATTAATGGTATTAATATGAATGGGTGTCATACACTGGGCATTGTTGATTTGCCATGACAATATCTCCATGGAGATTTCTGAAACACCTCGTCCTGGTTAATGTTTTCACTGCTGATCAGAGACTCATTCAAGACCCCAAAATTTGGTGGTAATATGGGTGTCCTGGGGGACCTGGGCTCCAAAGGAAGTACAATTAGCTCGGATGCAATTTTCAGAGATCCACAGAACATCCTGAGTTGGAAAGGACCCACAAGAGTCATCCAGTGCAGCTCCAGCTCCTGTCCCTGCACAGACACCCCAAAATCCCACCCTGGGCATCCCTGGAGTGGTGTCCAAGCTCTGGCTGTGCCCATTCCCTGGGGAGCCTGGGCAGTGCCTGAACCCTCTGGGGGAAAAACCATTCCCTAAATCCATCCTGAACCTCCCCTGGCACAGTTGCAGCCATTCCCTGGGTCCTGCACGGGTCCAGAGAGAGGAGATCATTGTCTGCCCTTCCCCTTCCTCTCCCCAGGAAGCTGCAATGAGATCCTGACCATCCCAATGTTTCTGTAATCCTTCCTTTCCATTTATCTCACTTAAAAAAATAAATAAATATTAGTTGTGATTGTTTCACATGCTCAGGTGTCATCCTCTCTCTTTTCACCCCCCCCCCCC
>VZDJ01000049.1:3228327-3415546 GCA_008694505.1 Cyanoderma ruficeps
ATGGGCCAGGTTTGGTGTGGCTTGAGTTTCTGGCCTGAGGCTTCAAGGAGAGGATATTCCTTCTCTCAGGATGATGGAGAGGCCATCCCATTCTCCTTTGGGATGGGGGCTGGAGCAGGCTCACACCAGGATCCTGAGCATCCTAAACTTTCCCTGCCCCCTTCTCTGCCAAAGCCACTCTGCAATGTCTCTGCTCCACTGCTGCAGCTCCCACGTTCACCCTGGTTCAAGCAAAGGCAGGAAACACTAAAATGATCCTTGTTTTGGAAAAGGTTCCCTTAATCCTCCTGTGTCTGCCATTGGTGTCCTTCCAGCCAGTGACTGAGTAGTTGGAGCTGGATAAAAGCCACTTCTCCCATCTCTCCCCAGATTCTTTTCCAAGACATTTTGAAAGGCCCAAGATCCTTTCTACCGCAGTATGGAATATTTTGGAAGATGAAATATAATGGCTTATATAAAACTGCAGGATGCAGAACACAACCCCATTCAGATCCAATCAAAGCTTCCCTGAATATTGACATCCTTTGGAAATTTTGCTTCTTTTCACCAAATTTTCAGAATCACTAAACCAGCTGAGTTACTTTTTAGTGTTCCTTTGATTAAAACATTAATTTTCTTTCAACCAATAAATGATCTTAGCCAGAAAATAATTTGCATTAGTTGAGCATATGGGTTGACTCAAAAGACAAGTTAATTACAGAACACAGTGCAGAGAACCTTTGCCTACTTGAAGGAGACTGCTACAAAAAGGAAAAAATGAAATAGGTGTTATCTCTTTTTAAATTAAATTGCCTGTTAAGAGGGAACACATTTTATTCAACATGAAACAGAGTCTAGATGAAATGAGGATGAAAATGAGTCTGAGAAGGCATTGGGAGAAAAAGAAGAAAAAAACATTAAATAAAAGGCTGAAGGAGAGAATGAGGGGTTTTTTCTGTATTTTTCAAAAGGTCCCAAAGGGACTGAGGGATGCAAGATGGAAGAGAACGGGACTGAACTGTGCTCCACACTCTGCTGGGTTAAGGGAATTTCTGCTGCAACTAAGTCAGAGCTGGGCTCTGATTTACACCAAGAAAAGAAAGTTCTTAACCCAAACAATTCCTGCCACAGACTCCCCCATAATTGTCCCTGGGAGCAGGACAAAGCCAAGGCCACAGCCTGACACACCAGGATATCTTCATGCACAACATATAATTTCCAAAGCCAGCTTTAAACACTGGGATGGTACAATTCTGCTCTCTGTGATTCCCTCCGGATTATATATGTGGACATTAATTATGTAAATAAATGTATCATTCATGTAATAACTACATATGGTGATGAATATAAACATGGGAGTCATGCCAGAGGCCAGGGAGAGGCTCTGCTGAATTTCAGAAGACCTTCTGCTACCGTTTCAGTCTGACAGGAGGCTCTCTGATAAGATCAGAGAAGTTTTGGTGCACATCAGAGCCACGTAGGAGACCATTCAGAACTGGGAAGCATTTCCAGGCTTGACCTCACAGGTGTGAAAATGGAATTCCCAAAGAGAAGAAAAGATGAAAAATGCAAGTTTTGCCCAGCCCTGTACATGCTCGCAAAGAGCCCAGTAATTTTCAGGGCTGTTCTCCTTAATTTCAGTGTACAATCCATCTCCAAAAACCTACAGGACCTGAAATAGTTTGAGCATGAATTCAGATCAATATAATGAATACCAGGCTCTCATCTGTCTCTCCTGACATTGCTGGTGCAGGACAGAAGATTATAACATCAGAGTCAGAATTATGTTACCAAAAGCCTTGGATTGGGTGAGTTAGTTGGGTACCTGCAATTTCCTCTCTTACTGATCATTCCTCATTCCACCTTTTATTTCTCCCATATCTGGAAAATGCACAGCACATGAACCAAACACCAGCTCACATTTGATCTCCCTCCAAAATCTTTGTTTAGTTTGATTGATTGTTGAATATACCTTCACCCTGGGTCACACCACGTGTGGCAATGACAGCTCTTTGGAGTCATTTCAGTATCTCTCATAAAAAGGGATTTAAGTCCCTGCTCCTCACAGCACATCAGTTTTACTGTCTGGGGGAAAGGTTTGGACGTGGCAGGTATCAGCCAGCCCTGCTCCAAAGCACTATTTGCTCCTGGGTAAGAAAAGGACACTGTTCCTATAAATATCTGGAGATTTATGGAGGTGTGGGAGTGCAGTGGTTCTGTTTTATACGGTGAACCAGCACATGGTTTACGGCCCAATCACCACACAGACACAGCACTTTTATAAAGCCTTTCCAAGGCATTTCACACATCTGGATTGTCCTGTGTGTGCTAGGGATGAATTCCAAGACAAAACCTGAACACTGACTTCCACATTTTTTCACGGCTCTAAAAGACTGATATATAATCCTATAACCCAGGTTTTGGATGACATTTGTACATGCACTTTCCTACCTGAGCTCCACAAATCAAGCATTTCTTCATAATTATTTCTTTGGAAAGAACAAACTGATTCAAAGATGTTATGCCCATTAAGGGCATAATTTAGTGTAATGAACCATCATTACAAGATAAAACTCAGCCTAAAATTCTTGCCAATTTGCACCTGAGTCTAGACTTTGCTGGTGTCTGTCTTGGCAAGGCAATGTAGGTCCAGGTTTGGGGCAATGTGGGGAATTTTCTGAGGGGAAGGGCAGCTCTGAGCTCTGCACCACGAGGTGGAGTGGGACTGAGGCACAGCAGGCACTTCCAAAAAGACCCTGACCAGCCCCACAAGGATAGAGATTTTAGATGTGTAAATCTCCAGGAACCATGCAAGAAATTTTAGTTTTGGTGCTTTTTTTTTTCCCCAAATCCATCTTGTTCTAAAGGAATTCTGAACATGAGCAATCTACTCAGCACATAAGGACTCTAACCGAAAGCAGGGACATCTCTCACCCGAACAGTGCTCAATATCAGAGAGTTGGCTCACTAAAAATCTATTCAAGAGCAGGTGACAAAAAAAAAAAAGGTTTTCCAAGGCAGTCTGTGTCCAGCTGGGACGTGCTGGCCAGGCAGACCCAAACCCAGTGATGCCAAACTGGTGCCAGTGGTGCCAAACTGGTGCCAGTGGTGCCAAACTGGTGCCAGTGCTCCCAGCAGTGTGGGATGCTGGGGTGGAGCTGGTGCCTGCCTTGTTTACACTCTCCCTTCATGCTTCCCTTTGCTCAACAAGCAGCTCCACAAAATGTGTTTGGGACTTTTCATGTCTGAGCAGAGAAAAACACAATTGGGGAGGTCTTGTACAGCATCAAAGAGGAAACGGAGCACTTTCACCCTAATTTGACACGTTATTAAATTCAAAAAGGACAAGGTGGAAAACCATCCTCGTGAAAGGGGACTATGAGGAGCCTTTTTTCCCCCATGATTTGTCAACCCTAAATTAGTATTCCATGCTCTCCGAAGGAGGAATGCTTTTTTTTTTTTTTTTTTTNTTTTTTTTTTTTTGTGCTGTACTACTTCAAAATGGCCCTTCAGAAAGTGTTTCTCAGCATGCAAGGAGTAGCCGAAGGTCTGGAAAGAAAAGAGTGCATTCAAACCGGCACTTGGCACTTACAGAGATTTTGGCTTTCTATGACCCCAGTCCTCCCATTCTTCTACAACTACTATCCAAAAAGGAATATTTTCATCCAGCTGGCCTCCCCTGCAACAAAAGAAGCCAGAATCTTTGTGTTAATTCTCAAACTGGGCACTTCTCTGGGATTTGGGCACTCCCAGCTGTAATTCATTCCTTCATGTGACATTTATTCCCAGCACAGGGACACTGGCAAGGGCTGCAGCAGGCCCGGCTCTGGCCAGGGCAATGTGGGCACTTGCCAAGAGAGCCACGAGCTCCTGCCCCTGTGGAATGGCTCAAATGGCCACTGCAAGGGGCTGGAGGGAGAGGAGTTCTCTGCTCCTGCAGCCCCACCATCCTGCTGGCAATGGAGCCACCGGCCCTTCTCCACAGGGATATCAGCTCAGCTCTTTGTGCAATTCTGTCATTCTTTCTTTCTTTCTTCCACCCTTTCACCAGACAAGGCACTCCACACCCAGACCAAATTCACAGAGTGGATACCAGAAACCTTGGATGGATACAAGTTTCCAGCTCGTTTCCATTGCTTTGATTTAGTTTGACGTCGGGTCTTTAATTCATCATAACCTTTAAGTTCTTTTACAAAATTAAATCGTTTTCTTATCTGTTGCTGATCATTTTCTTATGTTCCTTCCCTGGGAGATTAAGTGAGATAGCATCTGTAAGCACTTTGAAGATGTTAGAGTGCTTATTACTGGATTTGAAAAGTCAACAGAATCATAAAGTTACAGGGTAAAAATATATATTAAAAAAGAATAAATCCCAGACACCACCCCTGACACAGCTGAATGCTGAGTCCTGCTGACCTGGGATCATGAGCTGCTCTTTATCCCACTGTCCAAATCCCACTGACTGCCCAGGTGAGGAAAAAAAAGGAGCATCATCTAATTCAGATTCCCAGCTTCATCCTAAAGACGTCCTCTGGAATCCAAAGCTTGCTTTTCTCTGAGCAGAAAGGGAATTTTACATCACCAGTTTCTGGCCTTGCCTATGTAGACAGACAGCTCTAGTTTCACAACTTGAACATCCTGGGCTGCAAATTACAGCCTGATTCAGATGCTGCTTCATATGTGTCTCATCTGTGCCTTCTGCCAGCCCATGAACTGCCGGGAGTTAGGGCAGGGCCGGGCTGGGAGTTTCAATTTCATCTCTCAGTGCCTGGCAGTCACCTCCCCGAGGGGATGGAAAGGAGGTGCAAAGTGGGGCCCTTCCAAATTCAGGTCAGGAAGAGTCACAAGGACACAGAGCACTCGACAGATGGATTTCCCTGTTCTCCAGTCCACAGTAATTGAAGAATTATTGTGCAATTAGTGGCAGAATAGTACAGAGCAGAAAATGGATTCAGGGTTAACATGGAGGAGGGATATTGAAGGTGGTGAAAAGGTGGGACCACGGTGTCAATGGGTTCATGTCCCTTTATCTCCTGGACATAATCAATCTTGGGGAAAGGAACAGAATCTGGAATAGGGGTTTTGCCTTCACTCAGCAGATTTTGCAGCCAGGCCTTTGAGGGCTCCTGTAATGAATCCTCCATCGCCTGCACTGCACTGACCTCCTGTGTATTTTAAAAACTTGTTTTCTTCACAGAAGTTTCCCTCTTTGCCTCTCCAGAGCTTCTCTTCAGTCTTGCCCTCTTGGAAAGGCTTCAGTCAAACCCATCAGAGAAAGGTTTGGTTTTCATTGCTCACATGTGACGTGCCTTGCTGACCTTTTGGTGCATCCCCTAACCCTGGTCACCGTGACACTTCAATTTCCCCACACAGAAAGGAGGAACGAAAAACCAAAGGGTTTCATCTGCAAAGCTTCCACCTCTGAACTCAATAAAACGATGTTTAAATTGAAGGAGTTAATAAGCATCAGAAGCCTTTTTTAGACCTCAGAGAAGTGCTGAGAATACAGCAAAGGAACAGCAATGTCTGCAGAACTGTGATCCACATTTCTTGTACCTTCTTTATAAAGCTCTCAGAGCTTTTCTCGGGTATTAGCTCGGTCCCTTGTGCTTTGTGCTTCTCTGACACTGAGCAAAGCCTGCTCAGCTAACGCTTTTACAACTCAAAGAACCTATTTTATCTGATTATTTTTCAGCCACTTGAAATTTGGGTTTGAAACCGCTCTTACAAAGAGCCATCTGAACTGATGAGAGCGTGAAAAAAATAACTCGAGTGCCTATCAGAGAAATATCCTGACTGTCAGCTGCTTCTGGGGAAGAAACGACTGCACTGAGCTACAAGAGGAAGCACCAAGAGCTCTTTAGCCCCGTTTTTTTTTTGCTCCTAAGCAGGAAATTGCGTGAGCACGGTTTGAGGAACAGAGCGGGGAGAGCTGAGGTGTGAACTCTGCTGAACCCCAGAGGTGCCGGGGACCGAGTCTGCGTTCCAGCACCTCGCAGAAAAACGCACGGAACGGGCTTTTCATTGATGCCAAACGCAGGGATGGAAGCAGCAAATCAGCCCCAAAAGGGAAGAGAGCAGGGCTGGCGTTGTGCTTAATTCCCCATCACTGGTAGGAATAAGGGAAACAGCTCTGTTAATGAGCTGTCTCTATGGTAACCGTGCAACGGGGCACTCGCGGCGTGGATTTGTTCGCTCGCTGCTTTTTGCACTGCACAGGAAATATCTGTGTCATCTGTACGAAGTCCAGCATCTGTGGATTTTACTGATTTCTGATGCTAAAGAGCAAAAGATGTGCCCCACCCCCCCAAAAAAAAGGAATTGTCTCGTTTCAGATTTCACTTTTGGAGCTAGACTGCCAAAAACCCTAAAAATGAGCCAGTTATTGGTGGGAAAACAATGAATGGGAAAAAAAATTCCCTCCAGTGAAAAGGTCTTTTGTGGGCAGGGAAGATTTTTTTTTTTGTAGCAAGTACTGGAGCTGTGTCTCCTTTCTCTTTCACATGCCCGCTGTGTCTCAGGCATGGATCTAAGGAGAAGGTGTACATTTTATGTCTCTGAATGATCATTTCTTCCCGGCATTATCCAAATCCTTTGCCTCCAGCTTCTCATATTCCTATTTGAATTCTCACTGGATCTTTTTGGAATTCATAGGACTCATCTGGACTTCTGTGGATCTGGCCCCGACGAAAAGTTTTGGATCTGCAGATATTTCAGCTCCTCGGCACTCCAGCTATTTTCCTGACACAAGAAAACTTCACACCCATTTCAGAGCACAGAGGTGGAAGGAGAGGGTGATGGTAAAATCACAGATTAAAGGCAGTAATACAGATGGACAAAAGTTCTACCCCACACTCAACAGTGGCTGCACCAGTGGCCTTTTGACCATGTTTTGGTCATTTGCTTCAGTATCCACTTCCCCTTACAGCCTCTCCTCTTCCTCAGTTTCTCTCAGAACTGTTCCTACCCCAGCTGCCTCAGTCATTTCCAGTCTGTGCTTACACAGAAAAAGGGGCTCAGCACAACGTCAATCCTGGCAGGTCAGGGGTCTTCTGCCTCTAATAACTTCCCAAGACTGAAACACGAAAGTAGCCCAAAAACAAAAGTGAAAAGGAGCAAAAAATGATCACGGCAAGAAACACTGAGTTCACGGCAGATTCATTTGCAAGGGGGTTTCCTACTTTTCCTTCCATTGAAATACAAGGAAATAAAATCCCCCCCAGTTAATCTGCTTAATTTACTCACATCCTGAAACCATTAATAAAACCATTTGGGAAGCCAGTTGAAAGTGATGCTTTAATCTCTTTTTAATTTATGTAACATCTCTGGAAAATATCACAGCAGGCTCTGCTCTGGGTTCAGGCACCCACAGAGTGGCTGCAGCAACACAGCACAGTAACACCAAGTCCTCCCCAAAATCCCAGAAATGTTTCATTCAAGGTACTGAGCTGAAGTCTGCAATCATTCTTGTGCTTATCACAAAGAGTTTTGTGTGTATAATGTCCTTTCCTCAAGGAATTGGTGGCCTCAGCTGGCTCCAGCATTTATAACTCACGTTTTTTGCTAGCGACAGAGGGAAGTTAATGCAATTTTAAAAGATTTTAGGTCAAGTTCATCCATGTTTAATGCATTGGGGAATGATCTGGCCCGTTCTGTGCATCTCAATTTGTTTAAAACAGCGACTGTGCCTGTGTGCAAGCAAGGAACAGGACTCACACAGTCAAACATAGATAATTTGTGCATGTGACTGCACAGTGAAAATGCAACAGCTTGGTGGCTGTGCCCTGATGTGGAGCAGCGGGGTTTTACTGGGAATGGCTGGAGCTCACTGTAGGTGTTACACTGAGAGCACTCAGGGTGGGACCCCCAGCATGGCTGGGGTGCTGAGGACACTGGAATTTTGTGTGTTTCCTCTGAGCAGTGGCTTTGTGCTATTTCCTGTTCCCAGCCCCAGGCCTTGTCCTTTCCACTCCCTCCTCACCCACTGACACTCCACCTTTCCACTTCCCGCTTTTTCATGCTCTGCTGACACATCCTTTAACTGCAGCAGCAGCTTTGCTTTTCCTTCCAGCCACCCTCCTCCTTCCTGTCCCATCCTCCCTCAAATCTGGGGCTTTGACCCCAATTTCCCTTCTGATCCCTTCCTAAACACGTTTCTTTGTTTCCTGAAACGTTGGTGTTTTCCTGTTCTTGTTTCTGTCCAGGAATGTCCTGGGAGCTCGGACCATATGAAAAATGTGACACATGGCGGCTGGTGAAACAGGGCAGATAAGGCCCAAGCACCAGCTGAGGGACCAGTAAAATGATTTTGATAAAAACACAAATCAGATAGGTGACAGCAGCAAAGATTTCACACTCAGAGCAGACTGAAATCAAGATGGGGAGGCCAAGTCTGGTAAATTTAGCTAATGTTGACTCAGCTGATGTCCCCAGGGTGATCCACTAGATCTGCTTCACAGTTTCCTCAGGCTGTTGCCTCGTATTTGAGTCTTTATTAAAAAAAGCTTTCAACCAACAAAAAAACCCCCAAATATCCCCCACTTGCCACTTTCCCTCTCAAAAAAACCTCCAAGGGGTTTATTTGCAAGTGTTCTTTAGTTTGTGCTCTGTGCTGAGCCTTCCTGGAGGAGATGTGGCTCCAGGAACCGCTGATCTGTCTCAGGTACTGGCTGACCAGCTGGAACTGGGAAGAACAAGCTGGAAATGCTCAGCTGAAATCCTCATTACTGAGTGTTTGGCAGAATTATGAGCATTTGTTCTTTGAAGCCAGTGATAAATGCCAAGAAAAGCTGAATTTCTAGGACTGCCTATTATAGTGCCTCCAGTGCCCACATCCCAGAGTGTGTACGCATGCCAAAATATCTGATTTAATTACTACATCTGATATAGACCAGCAAAAATATTTTTTAAGTAGATGCCGTATATTGCAATACAAAATGAAATACACGAAACCCTCTCCCACTTTACTCCCACAAAAGGCTTTTAAAGTTTCCAAACCTCCCACCGTGTCCCTCAGACAGGCTGTGTGTCCAGTGAGACACAGCTCACTCAGGCGAAACACAGAGTGCACAGTTGATTATTAAGGATATCAGCCCAAGAACAGAATCCATTTGAAACACCGAGGAGGAGAATTCAGGTCAGCGGAGCGTAATTATCCAAGTTGGAGTTTGGCCAGGTTACCTGGATTACCACTGCTATAAACAGCAGAGTGGGACCATCAGTGAGTGATTAGGAGCTGCGTTTAGCAAGGCTTTGGAAGATCCTAATGTGAATTAGTGTTCTGTTCCAACCAACTTTTGGTATGAGTTGTGCATCCATTTCATTAAAATCTCCCCTTTATGCCATGACATTCAGCTGCTGCTTTCTGGCCAGTCACAGCACTGTGATTTATTATTTTTTTCTGAAGTTTCAGTGCAAAAAAATTATGTCTCATTAAGGTCTTCTGCATTATATAAATAACAAAAGCTACTAAATATTAAAACACTGGTAACTAGTCATCTCTTGTGGGGTTTTTTGGGTTCTTGGTGGTCTCAGCCTTGCCAGGTTTGAGCAGGATTAAGGAATCTCCTTCCTATGAGCCCTAAATTGGTATCTCCAGCTGTAAACCGATTAGAAAGGCAACCAGTTCCCCCAAACCTACTGCAATATGCACCTGTGCAGCACAGTGGATTTCCAGATGGAGGTTTAGGGGGTCAGCTGGGTGGCAGCCTTTGCCTGGAGGGTGGTTTGGGAGAACCCCCCTGTGCAGAGCTCACCTCTGTGCTGGTGCCAGCTCGGGCAGCCTGACCTGCTCCTCGTGAGCCAACACTTCTCACTGCCTTCCCTGCACTTTGCTTTCAAAGAAATTAAAAATAAACCTCTCGTTCCCAGAACAATAGTTATTGCTGAAGGAAACGGAGGCAGACTGGGGCACGTTCAAGGTTGAGTAATTCCTGACAGTTTTCCCTTCTGTCCTGGCCTGTCCCTTGCAGACCTATTTGCTCTCTTTGCTGACTCACAAATCCATGTGGCAGACTTAAAAGACTTTATTATAAATACACCAATAATCTGAGCTGTCACTCCTGCGAGCTGCTAAGCTTCTGCTTGGGGCACGGGTAATAATGAGTTCTTATATTCCTTTATTTTCCACGAGGGAGAGCTATGCATGGATTTGCTATCAGACATCTGCCCTGTGGGATTCTACAGCTGCTTATTCCTACTTCCACATTCTGGGGAAGGATGGATTCCCTTAGTTATTTTGCTTGTGAGAAGAGAAAAAAAAGAAAAAAAAGAGCAGCTAATGGTCCCTCACTCTTTTGTTTGTATGAATTGTGGCGTTCAGCTGTTCCTGGAGGAGCTCAAAATCCAGGGAGCACAAATCCATGACTCCACAGCACTCTGAAAGGCAGAGCAGTCACGGACAGGACTGCACAAGGTTCTGAGAGAGATGAGAGTCAGGAAAGAGGCTGTGACTGGAGCTGTGCCACGAACAAGGGAAAGGGAAAGAAGTCCTGCTAAGCCTCCAGTGAGGAAAAGTTCATCACCAGCTGTTCTACCCACAGGGTTTTGCTGCCCACCCTCAGCCTCTCTGTCTGCACCTTCCAGCTCCTCAGCCTGGGGCTGCCAGAGCAGAACAGCTCCCCTACTCACATTTTTATTCTGAGATGTTAATCGAGTAGGTTAATTACATATATGCCAGGGTTGACATTGGCAGGGATCATGGAACTGGAACCACCTCCCACCCCCTCACACCCCCGCTCTGTTCAGACCCAGGGTATTATTAATCCCCTAACACCAAAATAACTTCCATTCTGTTCTTCCAGTCATGGCAAATGCATGTGCCAATTAGACTTTTGTCCCTAATTTCCACGTGCCCCTAACAGTATGCTTCAGGAAAATGGGTCAAAATTCAATGAAAAAAATATTCTGCCACCACTGCTTCTACTAAACCTCTGCTTGCCTTGAGAACACGTTGACTTTCATTTGTTGGCATGAAAAAAAAACAAAAACCCTCCCCCAAAGATGAAGCACTTCAATGTAGTTAAATTATTCTGCTTTGGCTTTTTGCCCAGGAAATATTTTTGGGGTTTGTACGTGGAGTTCTCTGGTGCATTTCCATTCAGAAGCAATAGGATTGATACAGTAATGATTGCTGGGTTGCTGTGCTCTGCAAACATTTGCTGCGTTGTCTGCTGGAGACAGAGATGGGTAATCACTCGTGAAGTATTTCTGGGGGAGAGCCCTGGTGCTGCACCAGCCGTTTCAGATGCACTGCAATTTATTCAGGGTCAGAACTGGCACTGGAGAGGCTGCAGCTGCTGGGATCAACCTGGGATCCAGGCAAACTTCCCACAGTGGGCACCGAGGGCACTGCTGAACCAACCCCACTATTCAACAAAAGCACAATCCTGTAAGACTGTGATTAAATACTGCACGTTCTGTCTTTAAAGCTCAGGCAATAATATAACCCCTCACAGTTCTTTTACTTTCTTTTAGCATTTTGCTATTCCTCAGATGGTTCCTATTCGCTTTTGGCCGTGTTCATCTGCTACTTCTTAAAAATAAAATTAAAAAACCCCCCCAAGATCTCTCTTCTTTATATCAAGCAAGAGGCAATCAAAGCCAGATTTGTGTGGGAGGTCACCAAGACACGTTCTTTAGAGAACTGAAAAGGTCTTTCCGATTCAATTTTCCCTATTTCCCCCCAGCCATCAAGCTCATTCCCCTCTCAGCCAAAGGATGCAAGTACAAATGTGTTGCACCAAGTTTTGCACACCACGTTCATTTGTGTAAAATCTTAGCTGGACTCAGAGAGACTTGTTTCAGCAAATGGTCAGACTAAGTCGAGATAAATCAGGGAAATTTGTGTTCACACCTATAAAGGTCCTCCAGTTTCTGCTAATCCTGTGGCAAATTCTAGGCAGGGAGTAGGATCATGAATTGTGTAACCACAGATAACATCCAGCGTGACTCAGAGCAAAGAAAGAAATTTTTCCTCAGAAGCAGAGAAAATGTCAGCTCTGTAGGAATCCCTGCTCCACCTGGGGCAAGGACATGAAGGTCAGTGGGTGGAGCAGAATTGCTTTTCATATTTCAGTTTGGGAGAGGAAGATGGTTCTGAGATGCATTCAGAGAATAAAATATAATGAGAGATCCCCCGAGCTACTTTGCCTCATTGTGGGCACACCAAGGAATTCCACAAACCTCCTGTTCCTCACAAGGTTCATCTGATGGACAGAGCTTTGTGTGCACGTTATGAGCACAAGTAGGACAAGGACAGAAGAAATGAAGTTCTATTTATAGCACTGTAAACAGATATCCAAGACAGGCCCAAGCAAGCAGCCAGAGAGACAAAACCATCCCAAGAATCAGCCAAATAAACCCCCATCCACGGAGGCTCACAGTGCTCTTCTCAGCTGAGGCTGGAGGTGTGCACACTGCTAATTAGCGCTTGCTTCTGCAACCAAATTAGTGACCTTTCAGAGAAGGGTGTAAGGAATAGATGAGACAATCTCCCACACCACTCCTCTGGGATTTAACAGAGCTCTTCTCCAGGCTCTGAAATTCTGGCATGCAGAAAATGCACCAATGCTTTTCTGGCTGCAGCAAGGGAGAGTTTTTGCAAGCCGAGCAATGCAAGAGCAGCAGTTACAGACCTCACCCCACTGGGATGTTCCGGAGCTGACAAGAGCCACCAGACTGGCTGGTTTCATCCCAACAATCCTTCTGAGACACTGGAAAACAAACCCCTGATATTCCCACTGACTCCAAGGGCAGCCGTGTTAGCTTAGGCTCAGAAATCAGGGAACAAAGGGCTCCCAGCACACAAAGGGGCCCTGACAGAGGTGCTCTAGGCCCATCTGCTCAGAATTGGTTGCTGTGATGGAGAAAATAAGAAAGAGGGAGAGAAAGGGAGAAACACCCTTAAAACATGAGGCTTTTTGGGTTTTAGGATGAATCCTTTGCAGTTTGTGACGGGTTGCCAGAGCAATCCTGAGCCTGTCTGAATAGAGGTGGAGCTGAAGGCACACACCAGCGGGCAGAGTTTGTGTCCTCTCTGGCACAAAATAATAAATGGAGAGAGATCCCACAGCAATTTTTATCCTGCAGCCTTCAAACAAACTGTTACAGCACAGAGCAGGGAGGTGGGTGTAAAACCAGAGCCATGAGACAGCTCCCTCCAGGACATTTGTGTTGTGCTCATATTTCTTGGCTCCTGGTTTCACTTTTTTTTTCTCCATAAGTGTTGGAAAAGCCACCACTTTTTCCAGCCTTTCTGATCACTGGAGAAGGCACCAGCAGCCACAGTTCCAGCTCAGCACAGAGGAAAAGCAGCTGTCTGATAAACCATTGGAGAACTTTGCAGTGCAGCTGCTTTTGGAGCATAAATAATTTCTGTGAATGGGCCAATGAATTCAATTGTTTCCTCTCAAATAGGGGGGTTTTTTTGCATCCAATTTTGACAGGGTGGTTGAAGTGGGAGGTCTCCACTCAGTGCTTTTTGGAGGTTTTTCCAGAGAACACATTTCTGAAGAACACCGGGGGATTGGTGACATTGCAGTATTTGTAAGATCTCGTGTAACACAGTGGCAAGAACCAACCACCAAGCATGACCCAGAACCATCTCTTCCACTGTGCCACAAGTGTCTGACTGACTTTGGATAGGCCAAGTGAAGGAAAGGAGCAGGACATGGGGGAAAAAAAAAACTCCAAGGAAACAAAAATCCAACAACTCCAAATTTTTCTTTAGAAAGCAGGTTATCAGTTGACCAGTTCTGCAGTTCAGGACTGGTGGCTGGTCAATTAGAGAGTGGCATGAGCTGGCATGGGCTGTTAAGACAAAAACACACACCCAGCTCTGGTCTTTGGCAAGTTTGACCCATCCCAAGCCATGAGAGGCCTCCCAGAGGGTGAAATCCACAGTCTCCCTTCAGGCTTTGGGACCCAGTTCGTGTAAGAGTATCAGGATCTGCTTGTGGGATTTAGGTGTTAAAGAGGCAAGTTGTGATTGCTGGGAAAACTCAGTGCAGCCAGGATTGGATTTTGTCTCTTTGTTCATCAAAGACTTGAGAAGGAACACTCTCAGTGAACATGGAATTTTCATGATGAGAGAAAGATGAAAGAGTCCACCTCCATCAGCCAAAACAACCCCATAATAATCTTGCTTGACAAGTGAGCACAGAGTGGCCGTCCAGGAGAGGCTGCATGACAGAAAGGCTGAGTATTTAAGGGTTGGACTCATGATCCTTGTGGGTCCCTTCCAACTCAGAATACTCTATTCCATGACAATAGGGTTTCTGTGGATGGCAGAGTATGTTTTCTTCTATATATTTACATTTTTAATATGGTACCGTCAAGTTTACTCACTTTTGACTCAAAAGCCAAATAGCCTGTGTTGCTAAACCTCCAGCTACCAGCACAGCTTTCTAAACCAAGCTCTTGTTTAATGATAACTCTGGTATAATTAATTTTATTTATTTATTTTAACAACCCCTTGGATTCAGTTTGCTCTCTGTTGCTGCATCCTCTGCAAGGGCATCGATCCTGCACATCATGGTGGTTTCTGCATTAAGCATCTCCTGTGAAAAATCAGAAAACTCCAGCTGAGCAAATTGCTGGGTGTTCTTTGGGCTGTGGTCATATACTCGACTGAAAAAAAAAATGAAAATCCACCTCTCTGCAAGCCTTAACAAGGGGCTGGTGTGGATGCCAGCTGTCAGGACGGGGAGAGCAGGGTAATTGGAGCGATTAGCAGCCCACAATGGTTACAGACATGCTTTTGCATTTAAGGTGGAGTGAAACCGTCCTGTAACAGTGCCATGGCTGCTCTGGGAAAGGCTGTGAAATCCCACCTGTCATCTCTGCACGAGTATTTTCAACTCTGGAACCTTGACCCCACCAGTTGGCACCGACATAAACACCTCCAGGAAATGCTGGGGAGCAGCAGCTCAAGGGGATGTGCTGACCCTGGGCTAAGGAGCTGTGTTTTAAAAAAGACCCTCCACTTGAATATATTATGAAATAATGGCAATTTTAGTAGGTACTGTGAGGTGAACACAGGAGGCCCCTTATTTATTATTGCAAACAGTGCAGGAGCGGTGCTCAAACAGGGCAGGGAAGGAGAAATTTCCACACGTATTTGATAGAATGCAGTAAGATCTCAGAGACGAGGATCCAGAATCTCCGTAGAAATCAGGACCATGCAAAGCAATGACATTACAGTTCATCTGAGGGGGATTTTGCAAAATAATCTGCTGCTTTGCCCCTCAAAGAGTTGACCAAACAGTATGAGTGTGCAGGATATCCGAATATTATCTACGTTTTCCAGAAAACAGTTATGCTTTTCCATAAAGGAGACCTTGAGGAAAAACAATCAGTGCTCTCCACTATGTCCAAAGGCTTTCTGTCCATGCACATTTCACGCTGGATATAAATAGCCTTAAACCCTGGGTTAAGTAAGCTTCTTACATTGGAAAAAACCTGTTTCAAGTGGGCGAAGGAGACAGAAGTGGCACACCATAAAAAGGCCTTTGGTTTCAGTGTCTGCAACTTGAAACATCATCCTGGTGTCATTTTCGGTGTCCAAGAGGGAACTAACCAACACTGGGCCACTGACTGCAAAGAGCAGAGTAAGCATGAGCAGGGTGTGGGCTGTCCACTTCTCCTTTCTGCATTTCTCTCTCCAGACCAGGCCAAGTTCCTTTTCAAGCCTAACTGGAAACTCTGAAAAATTATTCAAAGGGAAAAGACAAAAAAATCCATTCTGTATCTCTCATCAAAACTCAAAACGCACAAGCTGGTCAAGATCTTCACTCTAGAAGAATCAACTGCAATCATTTCCATAGCCAGTGCTTATTTCTCTTGTAATTATTTCTGAGTTACAGCTCAAAGGAAAGTTGAAGAAAGTCAGAGAACAGGACATGAGACTTCTTGGTGCATTTTTAAACTGCAGTGCATAAAGCACTAGAGCTCTGTAGATTATCCAAAGGGAATGAGAAGGAAACTGAGGAAAGCAAGCCCCTGGTTTTGCTAAATTTATTAATCAAGTGTCCAGAAACAAAAAGAGAGTGAAGAAAGAAGAGCTAAGCAAGATATTCAGAGGCTTCATGCTATTGCTCAGTTCTGCTGACAGCCAACATCACAAACATGACCCTCAGAATGGACTGACATGGTTAAAGATCTCACAGCACATCACCAGCTCTGGGTAGCATCACCATTTTCTTCCTCGTAGGTACCCAGGAGGCCACGATGTGAACCTGTCAGGAGCCTGATCTGGCTTTAAATATCAGGTGATTTTTAAGCTGATCAGTTCCCTGATCCACTTTGCTGTATAACAAATTCCTTTGATAAAACTGAGGGCAAGACAAAACCAGGAAAAAGCAAAACTGGAGGAAGAAACTAGAAGGGAAGAATACATCAATGCAGCACTACTACTGAATAAATAATTAAAGTAATAAAATCACTACAGAAATCACATCCCTGAGGCAGAATTAGGTACCAATACTGATGATGGGAGGCTGTGGAAAGCATTTGTACTCTCACAAGGTTCAGTTACAGAACCCCCACCTGCCTTGAACCAGCACAAACACGTGCAGCTGTTCTTTCTCAGCAAAACAATGTTTAGAACATTAACACACCTCCATAAAGCCCTTTAAACTGAGGTTTTTATATCCCAACCTGATGCACAAGGTGCATGTTACCACTGAGAACTGTCAGGGTGGCATTTCAGGGTTCCATGTGGGGTTTTTTTTAATCTCTCTTTTTTTCTGCTGAAGAGTTTAACAAAGAAATATCTTGGAAAGGACAGGCCTCCTGTGCCTGTTCAGTGATGAGTCACGGGCATGTCTGACCATTTGTTAGTACATGGAGAGGGATTTCTTCTCCTCTCATCAGCCCAAGAACAGATAAAAAGGAATTAGGGCTAATTGAACAATGTACCTGAGTAAGCCAGGAGCAAGCAACACAAAACTCTGAAAACTGCAGATCTTCCATGAATTTTCTCTTGAACTTTCCGTGGGAGATTTTGCCGGCATGGAACAATCCCTTGAAGCAACGGAACAAACGTGTGAGTCACTTAAAAAGTTCTCATTTTAAACAAAAAGCTGAATTACTTGCCCACTCTAATAAGGACAGATATTAGGCTGAGAACCGTGACTTCACTGATTCAGCACATTGGTGTCTCAGGAGACAAAATGTTCCTGCTGTCCAGGCAGGCTGGGAATTGCAGGAGAGCAGGGAAGCTGCCCTGCAATGCTTTACAGGGCCTAAAACTGCATGCAAAGGGAAGCACAATTTGGCTAAAAAGACAGAACTGAAGTGGGGGAAAAAAAAAACCCTAATTGCAGTCTTAATTTATTTCAAAATATGGACATAGATTCATCTGGATTGTAAGTTTTATAGAGGAGATGGGCCATGCCTCTTCCCTGAGAAATCAGCAATGATACTGGGCAAGTGAAGCCACACAGCCAGTGTCAAGCTTTACATGCCTGCAATTATTAAAACACACTTGGGGAAACCAAGGAGTTTAACGGCATAAAAAAGAGAATTTACAATTGGAACATGATTATTGGGCTCAATACAAGAATTATTAGGTCAAACTGTGTGGCTTCTATCATGGAAAAGGCAAATTAAAGCATTATAATGAACTCACTGGGTTCAGAAAATTACTTGTAGGGAAAACAAGAGAATTAAAGGACAAAAAAACCCCCAAAAGACTCAACAACCATCACATTCAAGGTAACACAAAGAGATAACACAGGCAGTGTTTCCACACACCCCACCAGTGCTTTCCCAAAAACAGAGCTGTGACTTGTCTCCCTCAGACTAAACAGGAAACAAGAACTGGTTTGGACTGGAGCCACATATTCACAGTGAAATGGTTACTGGTGAAAGCATTTTGTACCAGTTTCAAACCCCAGTACAAGGCAGATTGCTCATCTGCCTTACAGTAGAATAGATTATAGATGAGCAGTCTATTGCTCAGCTATTTTCTTTTTCTCCTGTATGAATGGGAACTTCATATAAGATTTTAAACTCTGCTTTCTGTGGGGTTTTAACCCAGAAAAGCACATGGCACTGGTCTGTAGGAATTTGTAGGATGATGTGCACGCTACAGCAATGAAAATGCAGCAAAACAAAATGACGGCCAGCAGAAGATTCAGCACAGGAAAAGACAGACTGAACACTAAATTCCTAGAAAACACATTTGGTACATCATTATTGACATTCAAATCTCCACCCTTCCTATTTGTTCCCACTGAAATGCACAATGTGAAAATCATTTTGACTTTTCCCTCCCCGCTAACAATTACAGGTTAGAAAATGTTTGCTCTGAAGCTGTCCCGTATCTGCTCCCTTTTCACACAAGTGTTTTACTGGAGATAGTCAGATAATGTTGGTTTCCAGCCTTTATTTTCACCTTTTGCATTTAGAACTGAGCCCATGCCAGGTATTAGGGAGTTCTAGATGCTCTCCAGTGAAAAACTCTCACTACTGTGGTGTTTGACAAACTGCCACACTGGTAATTTCTACATCCATTTCTGCTAATGAGTACAGTCCACCAGCAAACCAGGATTTTTTTTTATTCCAGAAATTATGAATAATTTCTAACAACAAATCCATCCGAGAATTTTGCAGTTTGCCAGCAAACAAAGGAAGGGGCAGATTTTCTCAAGTTAATTTTAATGCATTATTTACCAAAGCTTGTTGTACAATGAGGTAGGGAACAATTCTCTGTTGACAGACAGAACTGGAGTAACCATCTAAAGAGATATTTTTCATCTTTTGTTTCTACAAAATGGCAAGGACTAGAAACATTTGTGTTTGTATCCTTCATTACTTTTATCAACACTGTGATCCAAAGCTTTATGTGCTGCTTAATATGCTTAATTAATATGCTTATATGCTACTTAATACATAGCATATAATGAAATATTTACTGACATGGCATCCCATCACCGATCATACTTTTTGCTAATAAAAAGAAATGCAGCTCTCACAAAATTAAAGATAAATTAAACCAAAATATCTCTAAAATCTTTAAAAGGCCTTATCAGAGTCTACTTTTCAGACAGAGCATTTCCTCCAGCAGGGTCACCCCAAGGCCTGTTCAAAGCCAATCAATCACTGCCCACCCTCCTCCTGATCATTTCCTTTTAAGCAATATCTGGAAATGGCCCCATCTGCTCTGAAAATCAAAGAGCAGCAGCTGCTGATCAGCCCTCTTTTAGAGCAGCCTGTGAGACTTGAGGACATTGTCCTGAGCAACTCAGTCAAAATTAATTACAACCTAGATGGAATTAATTAGAGGCTATCTTTATTTCATCTCCATTGTTGTGCAGACAATTGTTTCGCTACTCCTCACATGGCTTGGTAATTACAGTAAGATGAAACCACTTAAGATGAAATGTCCTGAATGGGTTTTGATTCAGATTTACACGAGGGTGTTTGCAGAGCTGGGGGGGAGAAGAGTGCTGTTTGCTAAATACAGAGCAGATCTCCACACACACACACACACAAAAGGTTTGTCAGCTCTTATTATTGCTCAGTTGGGGCAGCAAAACAGAAAAGCTTTTAGTTAATTAAAAAAAAAATACAAACTGGGATCAAGTTATCTCTAGCACAGAGAAATTGTGTTGGAATTGTGCTGTCAAATTCAGATTTTAGATTCAGGAGGCCTTGGCCTTGTATTTGAAGGTGCAATAAGCTTCCTGAGATCTGTTACATGTTACCAATAGTTTTATCTTGCACTGTGGGAGGGAGTTTCTATAGGCACTTTAATTCCAGTCCAGATCAAATGGCTCTAATCAGTATTTTCTCAACCTTTTATCCAGGCAGGCAAGTGACTGCACGTGACGCAGATGCTTCCCAGATGGGTTTCAGCTAAAAAGAAAGAGTCTTATCAGCACTGAAAAGAGACTGTGGCAGATTTCTATTTGGTTAGTAACCACTGTTCTCTGTATTAACATCTGTGATTAGATTACAGGAATAAGATCCTCTAGTTTGATAGCATAAAACCCATTTGAGACCAGCAAAAAAACCCCCCAAACCTTGCATTTAAGAGAGAGGAAAACATCCATCTAGTTGTAATCTACTGAAGTAATTTCTCCCTAGAAGCAAAACAAAGCTAAATTATTCTAAAATACTGATGTCTGTTGCATATGGGCCTGGGGGAGGCTAAATGGAAGCTGACCCTCCCTGTGGACACGAGTATTTCATGTTTCCAGGGGTAATAAATAACATGTCCCCTGCTGGAACCAGCAAATGCAATGCCTGGCACTCCTGGGAATTAGGCTAAACTGAGGCTCTGGCACAAAAGTGAAGGTGGAGCTGAGTGATTAATTCATGTGCTGCCTGCTCTGAGGAAGATCCAGAGGCCCTGGGTGATGGGGACACTATTTTTAGTGTGTGAAATCCTATGAAATTATCAGGCCTTTCACATGTATAATACATGAGGAGGCAGGGAGGCTCAGCTTCATTCTGCCTCTTCTTACCAGCAGTGGTTCACGAGTGAATTTTTGCTTCATCAGTCATGTGACAACCTCAGGAGAAAGAAACAGCAAAGACAAAATGGTTCTTGATAGCAGCAAACTGTTCTGAAAGTGCTCAGCTTTCTCCTTTCTGAAAAACTCCAACACAGGAGAAGGTGTGAAAAAAAATCAACATGAAAACCAACAGGTAGTTTCTGGGACAGGTAACAGTCACAAGCATTTCACTGGGAGCCCTTCCAGGCATCCCAGAACAATCCAAGACTTTCCTGAGGTAATTCCAGGGAAAATGAACAATCTGTATCCTTCTCTGGTTCTACAGCAGGGTTTTTCACATGGAGGTATAGAGCACGTACCCAGCAAAACCCAGCAGGAGGACTTTGGGTACTGAAATGTTCCAGTTATACAACACACACACACACAAAATGTTCAGAAAATTTTAAACTGAAAAAGTACACAACCCTCCTGTGGTTGTCACAGATATGCAAGATTAACTAAGTGTAACAATAAATGAAATAAAGATACATAATTTCCTTAGACCCTAATAATCCTGTGACAATCTGACTCCATTTCCAAACCAATTTTCCCATTTTTTATCCTCTGGAGAACAATTGCTGTTTACCAAGTTGCTTCCCAGAAACACTGCTGTGAAATATTAAAACTCCTGTAAGCAGGAAAAGGTCATCATGAACATTATGTTCAGTGGAGCACAGAAGAACTCAATTCATCCCAATAAAATGAATTATATGTGTTTATGTAAAAGCTATGTTTGCCCATTATGTAATTGGTTTAATTAATAGGAATTTTAATCTAAATCCAAACTGGTCACAAAAGAGTCTAAAAAAAAAGAAAAAAAGTGATTTATTTATGTGTGCAAAATCCTAAATATTTCACACGCCATTGTTCAAAGGATCTTTCTGTGATTTCAGTCTCATTTTAATCTTAACAGCATGAGAGACTATTTACAGTTCCTCCTGCTCTAGAAAAGGATTTAAAAACCTTGTGTCCCAACCAGCCACACTATAATTTCCCACATTTAATTAGAAAATAGATGAGATCGGTTTATTTGAACTGGTACTTGAAGTAAGCAATTAAGTGCTTCACTTAATAGGAGTGTGTGCTGTAAATCTGGCCTTTCATTACGTGTGCAGCTCCCCACACAATAGGTTTCTAGTACCAGGCAGAAGCTCGCAGGCGTTGCTTTAATAAAAACACGCTATTTAGGAATATTGTGATGTATTTCCACTGCCCCTGAGGGACTTCCACTAATACAGTCTATTATCTGTCCTTATTACATAGAACTAAGTGTGCAATTAATTGGCAATCTGCAGTGGATTATGGAAACCTTCCAGATGGATGGGGGTTTATCACGGCCTTTTGCTGCAGCAGATACTGTAATTTCCTAAGTTTGGGACACCGACTTCACGAGAATTTATTTCTTTGTCAGACAGGTCTTGTGAGCAAGAATTTCCATTTCCTTTTACAGCAGAGGCAAGGGCCGGAGATGCAGCACAAAGCCCCCGTGAGATAACAGAGTATTGCCTCAGCAGACTGTCTGTGCTCAGACACAATGGCATGCGTGGGCTGCACCTCCCTCAAGAAATGAAAATGCAATCAATTGACTTAGTTAATATTTTGCTCTGTGGGAAAAAAAACCCCCTCCATCAGACAGTCTGGAGCTCCATTAATGCCTGGCATGGCATGAGCTGTGGCAGCCTAAGCAGGAGAAAGCCCGTTGTGGTTTGCCAGCCCTGCCAGCCCTTGGGGGTGAGAGGGGTGGTTGTTAACTTTTCCATCCTTGCCTTCCACTGTCACTGGAGCTGGATAATGCAGGAAAAACATGGGATGAGATATCTGGAGCTGTCACAGATGGATCTTCTGCCACGTGGGCCTGTGGCTGTTGGGAGGGGAGCTCACCTGGGAGCTGAATCCAGACAATATCCAGAGAACAGCACATCTCACTAATGCATCACAGAGCAGGCAGGGGTTTGGAGAACACCACTCTCCCAGGAAGTGTTCTTCAGGGTATTCAAATAAAATATTATTGTGCACAAACCTCATCAATGTCTTACTGAACCAAAGGAAATGTACAGAGAGCTCCTTCTGCCCTTGACTCTTTCAGCCCTTTTGAAACCAGAGGAGCACGAGCTCCTGTTCTGGTGCAGCAAACAGAGGGAGAGGCCATTGGGAAAAAACCCTCTCATTGTATCACACTTTGGGGCAAATTCACACCTTTCCCTTTCTGTATTGGCAATAAGTTTTGTTATTCATTAGACTGCCTAGGTCTGTGTAGATGAAAAGTCACCTTCAAACACCATTCATGTTATGCAGCAGCTCTTACTTCATGTCTCAAGACTTCTGTTTTCCCCCCTCAGCATAAATGCACAAGAAAGCCACCACAATGCATGGGTGAGAGTGTATTCTTGCTTGACTGGGTATCAATTCCTAAAAGTGACCAGCTCACTGCTTTTCCTATGCACTCAGCAAGTATCAAAACTCTTGTGAACGTTTATAAATGCATATTTGCATAGACCACAGCTCAGCCAAGTAACCCAATCCTCATGTGAACTACATGCCCTGCTGTAGGAATTTTCACTTTAATGTAACTTAAGATATAAACCTGACTGTGAAATAAAATATCTTTTAATTCTTCCAGCTACACCTGAGCCTCCTGATTCCCCCTCCTCTTTGGCTCTTGCCGCTCTCATTTATTTTCAGACTGGTAATTGCCCCCTTTACGTTTCCATCAACAGACCCCCACACATCCAGCAAATCTCCAGATTGCTCTTGCCATGTGTTTGGATTAATAATTAATGAAGCCAGCTGATTGTTCCAAGTGACCCATTATCATGTCAGGGCAGGGATGAACTAGAGAGAAGACAGGATTCATTTCTGAACCTCCAATTTCAATATCAAAGTTCAAAATCAAAACACCACCAGCAACATAAATCTCTTTCTCTCAAGAGAATTTTTTTTTTTTTCCCCAGAGATGGCCAGAACAGTCCCCCAGCCTGGAAAGCAGATATTCCCATGCTCAGGGCTTTTTAAACATAAACTATTTTTTTCCCCGGTGTGTGGCATTTCTCAGGGCTTTTCTGACATTTAAGTATCACCCAGGTATTTAATGATAATCAAGAATCGAAAAAGAATGGGAAAGGGAAATGTGCATTAGCATGAAAGATTAAGGGAAATGAATATGTATAGCACACACACAAGAATAAAAGGCTGGTATACAATGGGATGCCACAGAGCAGAGTGGGAGGGCTTCTGTTCATTAAGTGTTGATACAGTGGATTTAAATAAAATTGAATAAAATCCAATTTAAACGCCAGGATAAAAAGCCTTGAACGACCAGGCAGGGGACAGAATGGATTTCTGTCCCTCAGAGGTCAGATCAATGCCTGACCGACCGCCGTTGCAGATGGCCCACAGCAGAAGCCTGAAAAAAAAAATAAATTAAATGGTTAATCAGGTCTGCTGATTCTTGTTAATCTCATTCTTTGCTGTTCCTGTAACATAATATTTATCTCTAGCACAAAAAAAAAGTACCTATGAGAGGTTCTTAACAGAGGCGGTATCTTATGAGTTTTTATCATGTCTCAAACCACCTCAGGCTCTACACGCATAATCCTAACAGAGTACTGTTTAATTCTACAAGAATAATTGATACTTCAGCAAGAAGACAGTAAATTCACCCGCTGAGAAAAAGCAAACAAACAAATAAATGACAGCTCATCAATTTATTTGAAGTCACGAGCAAAGCTCCACTGGAGATAGCACTGCACAGCTTATTATCAGCCTGCTGTTAATGTAGGGCTCCCTGCTTTGAGATTATTTAAGGATGACTAACTCATGTTACATTTATTTCCTCTAAACTTGCTCTGGGCTATATGAAAAGCAGGAATCAATTAATTATTTGCAGGACCATCCAGACAACGCTACAAACAAAATTTAGGATTTCAACACAACACTTTTGTGGGGTGCAATATCACAGGAAGTTGTGCCAGAAGAAATTAAAAAAAAAAAACCCCAGAAAGGTAAAAATTTAATTTTCCAATGGGTTATAAAACCACTGAAGCGTTTTAAGTGTGAGAGCAATTTAGAAATGGAAACGCTGATATCTGAAAAGTTTAAGGTGCAGATGGAATTGAACTTTAGGTTTCATTGTTTTCAATCACGTCTACTTTCTTCGTAATTAATATTTATGGAATGCAAGACCTTTCTTAAGAGCCATCCTACCGCCTCAGGATCAGTATTTTTTTCCAGCAGATGACTCACATTTTAATCCCTTGCATGTCACGGGAGGGCACAGAAAAGGAGGGTGCTTACATTGTCTCTAGCTGGCTGCACAGCTGAAACGGTGCTGCTGTGACTTCATTGTCCCCAAGGGACTGGCTGTTTCAGCAGCATGGGCAGTGTGTTTTAGTGATGACAGAAGGCGAAACCTGTGCGTGGTTATTTAAGGCAATCACTGAATCACTTTTGTGTTGTGCCTGGTATTGATTCACTCTTAACTGCTCTGGGCTTTCAGCAATAATCTCACTTTACCCTGAGCTGTGTCAGGGACTGCACAGGTGAGGACAGCAGAGTCACAGAGGAGCCTCTACTGTAAATTACACACAGCTTACAATAGAGTGGATAAAACATCCTAAATGAGATACTCCTGCCTTCTGTCTTAATGGAGAATACCTGACCTACTCCTGGATTTCTGCTTCAAAAGATGGGCTGGAATCTCCAGCGTTTGGGTTAGACACCGGGAGCAATCCCATACTTGTTTCTGGAATGGGTAGATGATTTATCAAGCTGCTGCCAGCTCAAATGAGATTATAATGCCATAATACAATGATACCTTAAACAATGCGGCAATAATGCCTTTTACTCACATAAATGAAAAAACCCTCTGCAGTAGGTAAAAGAGAGAAGTTTCATCTGAAACCTGAGTGGACAGCACATTTGAATGTATTTATAACCCAAAAGGATGCAGGTACATTGTGCTTCTTCTCTGCAGGGAAAAGGACCCAAGGCCTGCCCAGGGATCTCCTGGAAATTTTCAAAAAAGGCCTTTTTATCATTTTAGAAGAGCAATTACTAAACCACTTCAGCCATGGAGTACCAGCAGCTGTCTATCTTCATTTTTCCTGAAAATGTTAAAAGTGCAAAATCCACTGGAAAGCTCCTTGTAGAGCAGCTGTGGATTATTTATTTTACTACCCATGGTCTCAAATGAGCCGTTCCACATTGAAGGAAAATGCCTTAGCCATGAATGATCTGTGAAACAGACAGTCCTAGCAGCTCAGTACTGAAAACAGGATGTCTTGAGGGAAAAAATAGAGCTGGTGAGAGTGTATTTCAAATAATAAAGTTCATTCAGTACTAATTAATCTGTAAAGTGACAATATGAACAGACTGGCTGGATCCTCTTTGTCTGGTTATTTTGCTGTGTGCCAACACAGAGCTATTCAGGGATACCAGAGCAGTTTGTTAAGTACATGACTGGGTGGCATATGACTAAAATTTCCTGGAATTGCACATGCACTTGACTCTTCATGTACAAAAAATCTGACTCAAACCTGTGCAAGGTTAGCAGCACCATCCTTCTCGTGCATTTCTCTGATGTTACAAAAAACTGGCTGAAGTTTCTGGTTTCAAGTCTGCAGATTTTTCTCCAAGACAACCATTTTCTTTGCCCATTGCACTGCTACTGGAAGGGGACAGCAACTCTTCCCCACCCAAGACGAAGTAAGGGGAAGAAATAGTCTCAAAAATCAGACCTGTTGCCATGGAAACCAGAACAAGGATTTTCGAGGCCAAAATGGATGCACTTATAAATCCTAGACGAGGAAAATCCTACCCTTTTATAAAAATACATTAAGTGGAAAATGTCTTTATTGTAGGAAGTCAGATATTTACTAGCTCAACAAATGCTGCAGTGTAAAGCAGTATGTGAGTAATTTTTTTTTTTTCTATAATACAATATGATCTCATCAGCACCAGTGGTTCATGCATTTGAGAGAAAGGCAGTAGTAGCCATAGAAACAGCCTGCTCTTCCTGAGTGGCAGAAGGTATCGTGTGACACCCAGTTTTGGTGGTGGCCTCACACTCTGCCAGATTTGTGGCTGCTTTTGAGTGTGAGAGGTTTTTTGGTGGTTTTTTTTTTTCGATGCACCTCAAGCCACTGGAACCAGTTTTATTCTGTGCAGCTCCACAGCTTGGCGTGGCCTCTGAGAGGAGGTACCTAAGGGAGGGAGATTCTTTCTGCAGGACGGGAATAAAAGGTGGCCCCAGGGGTGCTTGTAGAAACAATGCTGTTACTTTTCCTCCCTGTGTTGTTAGAAAGCATGTTGCTACAGCACTGGGATAAAATCAGGGCCATTACACGATGATCTCTCTCAGTATTTGTGTGGAGAGATGTGCAAGTGAACAACAAACCTGCCTGAGGCCATAGAGCAAGACAACGACAGACCTTGGGAAAAAAAAACAAACACCAAAACCAAAGGTTTTTTTCATTTTTTTGAGTTCCAACCATCCACAGAAAGCATTTCACCATTTCACCTTCTTTTCCCCAGCACCTTGAATCTCCCCTTCCCCACATCAGCTGCCAGCACAGAGCCCTTCCTAAAGGCAGAGCTTGGCTTGGACTCTGATCTCCTGTGACATATTTTCTGTTTAGTGCTGGAAATCACTGCTTTAAACTGCAACTTGAGCCCTGTCTGGGGACACATTCTCTGAGTCACCTCCAGAAGCAGATGATTTACAGACAACCCCTCAAAGCTGTCCCAGCTCACTCTTATTATCTCGATCTCACCGGTACACTCGGTATAAAAGCACAGGTTATCCTCTTGCTTGTTTGCAATGCCTAATTAGGCCCGAGCTGTAAAAAGCCAGACTGACCTTTAACAGCTCTTTTGTACTGGGGAGAAGAGCTGGATTTGCAGTTTAGGACTGCTTGTTGATAATGATGCTTTCACTCTCCTGTGCTAAAGTACAACTTTGAAAACAGAAAACACAGAGAAAGCCACTGTGTTCTGCTCTGGACAGCCATCTGTGAGGGACACAGATCTGCCACATGTGTTTTATGAAGGTACTGGAGTACCCACACGTGGAACAAACACTGAGATGGAAGGAATTTATTGCCCTAACTTCCTCCTCCAGCTCATGGCTCCAGCTGGATCACACAGGAAGCTGCTGGAACACACAGGAAGCTGCTCCAGAACCAGGATTTTATAGCCCAAAGATTTGGAGAAAAAAAAAAAAGCAAAGCCAACCTGGAACTGATTGGAGTAATTTGGCAAGGCTGAGATGTACAAGGACATGACTGCATACTATATATAGTCTATATATATACATACACCCCTGGGAAAGGCATGAGGCAGGAACAGCTTCCTCTCTCACACTTTAATCTGGTGTCTCACCTTTTCCCGGATATTCTTGGAGCAGAGACCCCAGCACTGAGCAGACAGCAACAGCTGAGTGCTCCCACAGCCTGCTCTGGTTTTGCTTTGGGAAATAACCATCCCATTGTGGGCACTGGGTTATCCAGGGAAAGGTAAACCAAAGGCTTTGAACTCTGAGAAACACACTCCACACCCGGGCAGAAATATGGGAAGCAGTCAAAAAGATGAGTTACGGTGGAAAATAAACTGTACTGCACAAACAGAGAATGAATAGATCAAATCCAGCCCAGGTGCAAGGGCAGTTGTGTGGGAAAAGGAGCTGCACGTTACAAAGCAGTGCAATGCCACTTGCACAAACCCCTGAAACTGCAAGAAATTCATTTGTTTACTCAATGCCCCTTGACATCACAAGCCATGGTCATGTTTCCATCACTTATTTTCGAAACTTAAGGGTTTCCCATACAACAGAGGCCAAACACTGGTTTCTTGTTACATGGCGGTGTCAGTACTGCACACTGCAGAGAAACACAGCTGCCCTGCTGAAAAATCTTCCCTCACAAACCTAAGATGTTTCAAGGGGTTTTCTCCCCCTGTTTGGAGAAAGAGTGTGCATTCATGAAAAAGGTGAACAAGGGTGAAAATGAGTTCAGGAATGTTACCAGAGCTTTCCCATCTCCTACTCACACATGGTTTTGTTTGCCAGATCCAGTGCTCTAAAACTGTTTGATGTTTTTCCCCGTGTTTCCACCTCATTGTTTCTGACGGCGGTAGCACTTCCAGGGTTTGGGGTGGGCAGACCAAACAGTCTGACCCCAAGGACACAATGGTGACAACACCCTGTGAGGTGACCCGTGCTCACAAACAGAACAAAAAGTCTGGGGCACCAAACTCTGCCCACATTACAACTGAAGTAGCTGGAATTAAGCTGTGCTCTGAGGAAATGAGACCTTCCGTTTCCATCTGCAGCAAAAGGATGCTCTGCTTTCCGTCCTGCAGTACTACACATGGAAACAGCTAAAGTTATATATTTTCTATGGAAGACTTCCTCATTGGAAAGAATACCCTCAGCAGATTCTAAAATTCCTTCATAGAAAGCAGCCTGTAAATGAAAAAAACCCCAAAATTAAACCAACCAACCAAAAAAAAAAAAAAAAGCAAACCCAAAGACTGTTGATACTCAGTGAGAGACAGAATTCTACCATTTGACTTCTTCACTCAGTTACAGGCTTTCTGTACTCCTCTAGAGTTTTCACTAAACACAGATTACAAACGTTTGCAAACAAAACAAAAGAGTTGGGTAATGCTGTAAGTAATCTGGAATTTAATTCAAACTAGGCCTGGACTAAGCAGAAAATAAACAAAAGGGGCTGTGTAGGGTTTTTCAGCATCAGAGGTTGCATATTTGGTGGAAAAGGTTCTCTTGTTAGGGTTTGTATGCCTTGTTAAATTGGCTGTGGTTTATATGGATATTATCCCACCTGCAAGTACATTTTCTAAAATACTGCGTGATCTAATCTCTACCCATAATCACAGAACCAGAGAATGGTTTGGAGGTGACCTTAAACATCATCGACTTCTAACCCCAATAATCAGATTTATCTGCTCACTGTACCCTTTCTCCTTTTATAGAAGAGTTAGTTACCAGCAGGCAGAGGGGTTTGTAAAGGGAAGTAAAAAGTCTTGCAAAACCCAGAACTTCCTTTGTGGCTAGCTAAGGACTCCGTTCGGGTGAGAATCAGACCTTCTTTTACCCTTATATGGCCATCCCACAAAAACCCGAAAGCAAATCAGGTGAGAAGCTGTGAAGGTACAGCTCCTCCAGCAGCCAGCTACAGGCAGAGCTGAACAACACGGATATAAAAGGGCATCAGGGGTAGGTTTGGATCACACCTTTTAAAGTCAAAGGAATTTTGTGCTGAGGTCACCCTACAGATGATCTGTGGGCTGGGCCTACAACGAGTTTCATCAAATAACGTTATTGCAGGATTGCGCTGTGAGTGCAGACGGCTTGTGAAACTTCACGTCTCCATCAAAACAGGAAACACAGAGCATAATGGCACTAAAAGAGCTGAAATGACTTGTGTGCTCACTAGACCCTAAAACATGGTTAGAGGTCTGATATAATTTAACTCTTTTAATTCAAATGCGACCTCTTTTGCAAAGGCCAGAGTTCTGCAATACAAAGTAACTGAAATGCTGAGTAATAACTGGGAAGTGAAAAGCATCAGAAGTGTTTCCTCCATGTGACTTACAGCAGCGCTTATCATCACTCCAGGCTGCAGCAGGCTTGAAAACTAATGGCTTATTTTGACCTATAGTCCCAATCTCCCTTTTCCAGAAGGTGAAATACCCCAAAATACCCTGCTGGAAAGAGCCTCCGGTGTGATATCGCCATTTTTGGAGTTCTCAGATGCTTGTGGTTGAGAGGGCTGGAGTTCTGCTCATTGCATGTGTGAATGCAGCTAATTATAAGCTCTTCGGAACAGAAATCCTGTCTGTCTGCACAGTCTTTGGCACAGCAGGGTCCTTTTCTCAGCTGGCCTTCAGTGAGAACTCAGTTCGAGGTATGAATCATATCAAAGGTGAATCAGAACGGTTCTGAGTCACTGACACCAGAGGTAACAACTTCAACATATGTATACAAGACTAATGAGCTGCAAAATTTCTCTGTACCAACTCAAGAGAGGAAAGAAAAAATCATTTAAAAGAAACTAAAAGATAATTGAGGTAAAACAGATGTGCTTGATATAAACGCAGAGCTGCTTAGCTCACCATTTACATTCTATTTTGTTATCTTGAAGTAATTTATTTTAACTGAAGGAGACTTACCTGAGAGACTTGAACTGAAATGAGGATTACCTGGAGCTAAGGTCATCTAAATTTTCTGTGGTGTTGGCAAACTAATAAAACCAAATCTACTCCTCTTTATTAAGGTCAAAAGTATACAGTCTTTGAAATAAAATAGGTTGGGGTTTTGTTTTTTTTCATTCTGCAATCAAACGCACGTCTAACACCAGTTCACAAAATTAGCCACAATTGCTCATAGAAGCTTCTTGTGTTTTTTCCTCTTTTTTATACAGCAGTATATTCCTGAATGTCCTTAAAAGGAATGTTAGTGTATTCTCTCTTTCTTACTGGCAGAAACAAAGCACTGGAGACGTTTAACCAGCTCTGCTGAGTAGCTGAAAATACACATGAGGAAGTGACGACTCATTTTAAGAGAGCTTCGAATTGCTGCCCTTATGCACCAGGTTTCCAGCTTGACTTTTTACACTCGGTGCAAAAAAAAAAAAAAAAAAAGGCGTTTGGCCTCTGACCTGGAAATTCCCCCCCGCAGCAGGAGCATAATCTGTGCGATTTAGTGTGAGTATCTTGTGGCTTTAAGAGCTGGTTACCCTGCAGTTTACAGCCTAATGTCACAGGCAAGTGACAAAAGGATGTCCAGGAGCAGCAGGAAGCCCGGCTTAGATTGACGGGCAGGGCAAAAAAACCCCACAGTTCACGGTCAAAAAAGGATAAATTTGAGCTAAGCCAGGCCAGGTACCTTTCAGTAGCTTTTGACTGATTCTGAGCACAGTAGTTGGTGAAAAAGGGTCATGAAATCATCATTGGTTTGTGAAGATGATTCTGGTCAATCAGAATTAGCTGGCTGGTTGTCAGTCTTAGTGCAAAGCCAATGAGACATGAATCTCTAGTCTTGTATTTCCAGACTGAAAAGAGGTCCTAGAGAAAGAGATAAAATATGAAATACAACCCTTAAAACAAACAAATGTAAAAATCCAGTTGCATGTGAAGCAATACATCTGCAGAAACACTAACCTTTAAAAATAAATTGAAGAAGTTAACTTGAAGGAAAAAAAAATTGTTTTTCTCATTCAGCGTGTTTCGCTTTTCTCCTTGGACATCAACTGGAAGTTCATTAACACTGATGGAAACCAAACACACAGTGGACTTTTCCCAGAACCTGCTTTCGTAGCCCAGGAAGGGACTTCCACCAAGAACCGAGCTTTGTCCTCATGGTCATTACATGGAGTTTATAGGAAAGGGATGAACTAATTTATTACCCAAGTTTTACTTCTAACACACCGTGTGTGAACAGGGGAATCCAAACGCACTGGGAGCGGCGCTGAAGCCCGCAGCGTGGGCTCCGCAGAGAACTTCCTAAACATGCGATGCCATCGTGTGGGCAAAGACACCTCCAGCAGTTTCCAGAGGGATGTCATTGAATCCTGCAATGTTTTGAGCTGTTTTGAGTTAAAATGGTCATCTCGAGCCTGCTACGGGCTGAGACACCTTCTATTAACTCAGGCTGCGTTCACATCATATGAACATTCCATTAATTCCTTAATTTTTACTTGCTATGTCCTGACCCTGCTGACAGGAGCTGGGTAACTCCCGTGCCTCTAGTGGTGATCAGAGAGAATCTGAAACAGCATCCACCCTGGAATTCTGGTCAACATGTTTCTAAGCCTGAGTTGGCAACGAGAAGACTATTCTACAGGTTTTTATGAAATTTTGCATCCATGAAGGTTAAAAAAACCGCCCCACAATTAAAAAGTGTGGTTTAACCTTATCAAGATTTTTACTAATTCTTGCAAAAGAGCAAAACAATGGGAGGTCTGCCATGGTTAGTACAGACAGAATCACAGATTGGGTGGGGTTGGAAAGGACCTTAAGCTCATCTCATTCCAACCCCTGACATGGGCAGGGACACCTTTCACTATCCCAGGGTGCTCCAAGCTCTGTCCAACCTGGTCTTGAAAACTTCCAGAGATGGGACATTAATGACTTCTCTGGGCAACTATTTTTTCCCCCCTAAATTCTCTTCTTTTGTACATTTCTGCTTTCTGTTGAAAACACACTGATCAGACTATAATTAAAAGTTAAATGTCAAAGCTGTTCCATGGTACCTCGTTGCAGGAATACTCACAACACCAGATTTGTGGGAATTTGCCCATCTCCCCCCATCTGGAAGGAGAAGGAGGATTCACACTGAGCTCAGGCTGCAAGAAAATCAACCAGAGTCAGACAAAGCATGGACAAAAATGGTGTCGCTGCTATGAATGTGAAGGCCTCGGTGTGCTGCAGGAACCAAACCCTGTGGCTGAAAAAACAAGGGGAATAAAGCAAATGGGATGAAAATTTGCCAGCCTGAAACAAACAACAACAAAAAAAACTGGGACCAGGGTTTTGCAGCCACTGGGGTTATAATTTTTCTCTCAAGCACTCACATATCTGACTGAAGGCATGGCCAGTCCCTGTGACCTTGCATTTGTCCCTTAGCCCATGTACAGCCTTTTTACCTCTCAGCCTCAGACCAGCCTGATTTTGCCAGTCAGCAGACAGAAACTGGAGCTAATCATTGAGAAATTGTTGTGCTTTCCCTCCAGTCCCCACGGCCATTGAAATTCACCACATCCCGAGTGTTTACCCTGAAAGTGACCTGTGTGTGTGTATTTATTACACACAGGCACACCCAGCTTTTCCCTTCCCAAAGGCCACGGAGTTGTTTCCAGCACAGATCAGGGCCAGCAACACCTCCCACAGACCTTTCTGGGACCTTCCCAGGATACTTTTTGGGATTCTTTTTAAAATGCTTCAGCACAGGGTACCTGACACCTCAGCCCTGACAGGAGCTGCGGGGTGGTGGTTGCTGTGTCCCAGCTATAGCTCTGAATTTTTACTCCTTTTGAAACACGTTTTAAGGCCAGGGAGGATGAGGGAAAAGGGATGCCTCAGGAAGAAGGGTCTCCTAAGGGAGGAGGTTTTCCTGGAAAAGCAGGGTCTCCGCAGGAAGAAGAGTATCCTCAGGGAAAAAGGCTCCTGGAAAAGCAGGGTCTCCTCAGGGAGGGCGGTTCCCTAAAGGAGAGTCTCTCTAGGGAAAAGGGTCCCCTCAGGGTGGACAGTCCCCTCAAAATGGAGACTTTCCTCAGGGCAGAGAGTTCCCTCAAGAAGGAGAGAAGGATACGCTCAAAAAGGAGGGTTTCCTCAAGGAGAAATCTTTTCTCAGGGTAGTGAGTTCCTCAGAAAGGAGGGTTTCCTCAGGGGAAAGCATTCTCTTAGAGAGAAGGGTCCTCTCAAGGCTGAGGAACCCCTCATGGTGGCGGGCTGGTCTCCGGAGCTCTCCGGCTGCCTCCTCACCGCCTTCCACTGCGGGCTGCGGCACCGCCCGCCCGTCCCCTCCGGATCGCGGGGACAGCACCGCTTCTCCTCGCCTTCCCGGCTTCCCTCCACTCCTTCCCTGCCTTCCTCCGCTTCCTCCATCCTTTCCCTGCCTTCCTCCATCCCTTCCCTGCCTTCCTCGCTCCGCCCGTCCCTCCCCGTGGCCGAGAGCCGGCCCCGCGCTCCGCCCCGGCCGGGCGGGCGGAGGTGCCGGATGGCGCCGGCCGGGCCCGGGCCGGTGACACAGCGCGGGGCCATCGGGCCCGGGCCGGTGACACAGCGGTGACACGGCGGACACCTGCCGGTAAGCGAGGGGCGGGCAGGGGGCTCGCCCCAGCTCTGCCTCCGCCTCGTCACCAGAATGGGGCGGGGAGCTGCTGACACCGGCTGCGGAGGGATGGGCAGGGCTGAGCCGGGCTGGGCACGCTGGGAATAAACCTTTCAAGGACCCCCGTTCTCCAGCGGTTCGCTGCTTAAATTAACAGCATCTCCACGGTCTGTCTTCTAGGTTACAGTGGTTTCCATTCACCCCTCGGTGTTCACCCCACGATCGGCATCTTCCTCAGGCAAACAAGGCTTTAGGCCTGAAGGTGAAGCAGCCACAACCCGTCCTCTTGTCTACGGTAAACAAAGTTAGCGACAGGAATACTGCATTGGGCTCAACAGTGTGTCCTTCGGAGGCGGCTGAAGGGCTGCCTGACGGGCTCGTCTACAAAAGAGCTGTCAGGAAGGACATGGAATTTGCAGGAAAAAACCCTACAAAGTGATCTTTTTATTCCATATCTTGTCTTTTTCATGTTGTCACCCCAGACTTGTGTCTTTCCCAGACAGATGGGAAGGCTGTTGGCAGTGGTGTGACTGCAGTCCTGGTGGAATTTGGAGATTTGGGTGCTTTTAGGTGTGTGCTGTGCTGCTGCAGGGAGAAAGGCAGAGCACGTGGCCCAGACAACATTAAAAATCAAGTTTCTGTAATGCAGGTGACTCCTGGGACATTGAGAGAAATACTTGTACTAGTAAAAGTGTAAAACAAACAAAGCAACCCCAAATTAACCCCCCATTGCCAACTTTAGTTCTGTAGGTACCAACTCCCAATGATTGATTTATTGGTTTTGTATGAATCTGTGTGTTTTTAATGGGTCTTGAGTTGTATTCCTAAATGTTTTTCTTCCTTTGTTTCACATTATTTTTATAGAGTGTCCATAAAAAACCCCACTCTCATGTGATTTTCAGAGACTTTGCACTGATGGTGTTTTAGTGCCATCATATTGGCAAACTTAGGTTCAGTCCATTAATGCACCATAAAGATGCAGCATAATCTGTCATAACTAATCCATTATCAGGCTTTTCCCTCTGTGTTAGGGATGTATTCCAGCTGTCAAACTCACGGAACCGTTAGATCATATTGGTTTTTCCATTTGATAGAGACTTGACTGAGGTTTGCATTGGTGGGCACAGTGGTTTTAGCCAAGAGCTGTCAGACTGACAGCTTTTAAAGCACAGTTACTGTTCACAGATGTTCTCCAGGTTCATTGAGCCTTGGTGAATACAGAGACTACACAGTAGTTTTAATAATTTCCTGTAAGGCTGCTGATTTGCTCCTCTTGTAAAGCCTGCACTGGTATGTTAGTCTGTTTGATGTGTCTTTCATGGCCGTTGTGATACCTTGACGTGTTTAATGTTTCTTTTGATTTTTTTTCCCTTTGATTCAGGTTGAAAAGATGGGGAATGCTGAAAGCAATGCCTATCAGAATCACCTTTCCAGATTCCTTCCTGAGGAGCAGTCTGACATTGATGGATTATTTGATACTTTATCGGGGTCGAGTGGCTCAGCTGGAGCAAAAAATGCCAAAGCTGGAAAGAAAACTGTGACTCTGGCAGCACTACAGGCAAGACAATCTGTTATTCATGGCATAGCTGGGAGGCAGTGCACTGAACAGGATTCCATAAAGATGTGGTATTTTTTAAGGATTGCTCATCTCAATTTAATTTTTCATATTTTGGGGTAGGATGGATATTTAACTTTTTCTTGCAGTTTAACCAGAGTAATGACTTTCGAGCCCGCATTTATCTCTTAAATTGAACTTTTGGGTCCATTTGCAGCTTTCTTGATGCTGAAGTAAGTTAGGGTGTATGGAAATATTTTCACAGAGACCTGAAAAATGGGAAGAATATTTTTGTCTCTGGAGTCTGCAGTGTGGGATCATTTACAGATTGTCTTGAGAAGCTGTCAGAAAGTCAGATATTATTTTGTTAAGCCTGTCTCCCTTGACATATCACTGTCTCTAATCTCTTCACTTGTACTAAAAGGAGAGAATTCAATTTGACTTGATTAAGCTGTGGCTCCCTGTTTTTGCTGATTAACATGCATTATGCTTCTGATTAACTTTGCATTCATTTTCTAATCAAGAAAAGAGAAAAATGAGTCATTAAGATCCTTAATAACTTCAGCTAGTCAGGAACTAAGTGGCCAAATGAATGTGGTGGTAAAGTGCAGTTTTATATATATTACAGAGATAATGGAGTCAAATTAAAACTCATTGAAAGCAGCAGGTTATTTTAAGGTGCTCAGCAATGCCTGTGCATACAGAGCAGCTTCCTGCAGCCTGGCTGTTCATGAGCTGTCACCGAGTTTTGGAACACCAAGTTTGGAAGTGATGTTCCTGCTGCCAAGTTTTAAGCACTAACTCATCCAACATCCTCCATACCTGTGAATTGCTTGGGACCTGGCAGAATTTCCATTTCCAGCTTTGCCCTGGATCAGTGTGATCTTTGATGGGCGTTTCCCTTTTCCTTTCCCGCCTTTTTGTTCGGCAGCCTAAATTAAAAATCTTTTGGAAGACTTCCTGTAGGTTCAGGGAGAATGGCAGTGGCATTTCTGCCTTGTGGGTGACAATGCTCATGCCTGGACTGAGATTTGATGATTTGATGGCCCCAGCCATCACCTCCTGTGCTCTGCTTAGGGTGCACATCTGGGCCAGGACAGGCTGCCCTGCATAGCTGGGGAAGCAGCTGGAGCAGGAACCTCTTGGTAATTTCCTGAAGCCTTTTTAAAACAAGGCTTCTAAGCTGTCAGAGGTGTGAGTTAGATGGTTATTAAGGATTCCTTTTTTACACATCTCCTTTTTTTTCTTTCGCACCCCAGGCCCACTCTTTGAAACAGCCAGAAGCAAAATGAAACAGCACAAGTGAAGTGGTGGGATTAGGTGGGGAGTAGGTAGGTAATTCAGCAGTGTGAAGTAAAAAACCCTTGAGTATAATGTTTTAGTTGTGTTCCCTGCTGCCTCTCCCACTTTAGGCTCATGTAGGAGTTTTAGAAAGCCTCTCAAAGACAGCGGCACCCCCTGTGAGCATCCCTCCCTGCCTGTGGAGCACTCTGATGTGAAAGGCTGTCCCTGCTCTTCCTGCTGCTGCTGGGATCAATGGGAGTTGTAGCACTGACGTCAGTGCAGGCAGCACAGAGCTCAGGATATTGGATCTCTCATGCCCAGCAACAGCCATTAACAGCAAATAGGAGCAGCCCAGGTGGCTCCCCAAGAGTGGGATTGAGCCAGGGATCAGTAATAGCAGCTCCCCTGAGTGGGGTTGGGCTTTTAGGCAGGTGGGGCCCCACTGATTTCAGCACAGTCCCCACTGAGCTGCACCCCGTGTGGAGGAGTCAGGTCACACCTCTGTGCACAGTGAGGACGCTGGGTAATCACCTCCTCCTGTATGCATGTATTTGAGATGATTTATTTTTAAACTCTCTAATTATCTTGAGCGCTCTGAAAGTTGAATCCAGAGTCAGATCTTTCCCACAGAGCTGTGATGGATGATGATGTGTGCCAGCTAGAATTCAATTCAAAGGGCCAAGCATGCAATCCAGATGAATAAGTGCTGATTTTGACTCTCTTAACACCAGGGATGCTTTTTAAAAATCAGGTGATCTGTACTTCAGTTAGTTGCTATGCAGTGGGAAATTTTCCAGGATTGTTTCTACACGTATATGTGGGGTTAAACACGGCCTTGAGGCCAAAACTGATATATGGACAACACTCCACTTTGTTTTTAAGTGAGCTGCACTATGGAAAGCAGAATTAAAACACAATTTTGAACGTTTGACTGGCAGAGCTGTAAACCTTTGCACCAGAGTTATCACCTAGAAACCCTTTGCTAATATCCTATTAAGACTTCACAGTGTTGATTTTTCTGGAACCCATGGTGCTTCCAGACAAACCTAAATCACTTAAAAAATTCACTGTAAAAATAGAGATTTTTAGTTTTTCTCTTGGCAAAGCAGTTCTTTGACAAAAGTTTATTGCTGGTACTGCAGACTGTGTGTCAGCACAGATTACCTGGAGCACCTCGGTTATTCTTCATTTGTAAAACGTTGCTCTTTGCTGTTCCTCTCGCTGCAGGCACACACCCGGGAGCCCCTGCCAGAGCCCATGACTGCTCGGTTGTACAGTGGAATGAAAAGCATTGACCTGCCTGGCAAACCATCCGGGCTGAGTGAACAGATCGCTAAGGAGCAGTTCGTGATTTTTATGTCGAACCTCTTAAAAGGGAATGCAGATGAGAAGATTAGCATCATAATGAGAATGATCGCCAAGACGGGAGGGCCTCTGAAAGGCAAACAAATCCAAGAGGTAAAGGAGCAGTGAAATGTGTGTCGGGGGGACAGTAAGAGAGCAGAGCTGTAGTTAACACCCAGCAAGGGCCGTCGTGTGGCTGGTGCTTCTGGGAACTGAGTAAAATGCTTTCTAGAGCTTTAGTTGCAGGATCAACTATGTAGCTTTTGAGATATCACAGAACAGTAATTCACTAGCAGCTCCTACACTGCAAAACTTGACCCTCTCCTCCCTCTTTCAATTCCCTATTTTATGAAGGTGCTTTGTGAAGCAACTGTGTGAAATGTCTTGAAAAAGGATCCTTTTCAAGGCCTATGACACTGAAATATCATTTCAGTAGTTCCTGACTTGTCCTGGCAAGAGATGTTTCTGCCTTTGGGATTACAGCATCACTACTGCTTGACTTTATCTTCACATGGTCCTTCCTTTGAAGCTCTTGAAATTTCACTTAAGAAATACCAGAATGGTGATATTTTAATCTTTTAAGTTCACAGAGGATCTGATCACATCTGTAGTCCATGTACTGAGCTACAGGAAGGAGCTGAAGGGTTGGAGTTTGGAGAATACGAGGGATTCTTCAAGTGGAGTCAAAGCTTTGGCTTCTGAGCTGCTGTCAGAATTGAAGCTTCCAGGTAAGCAGCCCTGATTCAGCATATCCCAGGGCTTGTGCAATCACTGACCTCATGAGAATTTCTCTCTTTAGGTCACAGCTTTGAATTTAAAAGGTGAGACCAAAATCTCAAACCTAGTGCTTAGAAAATGACGTTGGAATTTTATTTATTTAACCTTACCGTCTTTCTTCCCTAAATTCAGGTGAGATTTGATCTGAAGTCCCAGTTTGTTGTGGAACATGTCTATTTTACAAATACCTGACTTGCAAATGATAGGAATGGGCATCTAACTAATACTTATTTAAATAAAATTTATCACGTGTTTGTGACTATGTCCTTTCATAAAGCATAGATCTATGTTTGCACCATTTTAATAACAGATTTTGGTGTCTTGTGAGGAATGTTTCATGAGTTGTAGCTTGGAGTCTGGGTTTCTAAATCATGACAGCCCAACCAAAGAATGCCACAGGTAACTGTTCCTCAGTTCTGTGTTGCATTTGTTTAATGTAGTTGACACTTTACTGTTCCTGGCTCCTTTCATGTTTTTCTGTCCGTTGCAATAATGGAGTATTATGTTTACACTTAAAAATCACCTGATTATTTTCCAGCTGGGGAGACTTACCCCTGTCCCTGTGTGTCTTATTCTTTAGATGGGACAAAACCTGCGGGTTCTCAGCTGCTGGAGACAAATTTTGACCAAAGTGTCATTGAGGATTGGGTGTACAGAGTTCCCCAGATCTCCGTTTTCCTCAGTGTTGTCATCAGGCAAGGCCTCCACGTCCTGCATTCCCTCCCAGACCAGACCAACGACATCCTCAACCTGGTCCCTCACTGCAAAGGCATCAAAGGAAGAGGAGTTGTCAGTCTTTTTGACATCCCAGCCATCATCTACATCAACTCCCACCTGCCTGCAGAGATGCAGCACAAGTGGCAGCTTTTATTTTCCTCCAGGCTCCACGGGGAAAGCTTCTCCCAGCTGTGTGCCCACATAGTGAACAAAGGCCCTTGCCTGGTGATCATAAAGGACCTGGATGGTTTCCTCTTTGGTGGGTTTGCATCTCACTCCTGGGAGGTGAAGCCACAGTTTCAAGGTAAAACTCACTTTCCTTTCTTTAATATCTCTGGTAAATTTCCCTGGTTTTTGTGCAGGCACAAGAATCTTGTCCCCTTAATGTCCCTTTTAATGACACAAAGTGTTTCTTAGGCTTCCAACTGAATTTTTCTGTGGCAAAAATAACACTGATTTTCAGAGAACATAAAACACATGCAAAGTTATTCTTAGCATGGCAGTCAGGCATGTTGCTGATTAATATTTATACTCTGTTATTTGATAAGGCTTTTAAAATTGCAGGATTTATTGACCACAGAACATGTTTTCAGGGAAATCTATCAAGCCCTGTAGCTGCTTAGGTTGCAAACTAAATGCAAGTGAATGAAGTAGAGCACAGATGATGAATTAGTGTCTGAATAATTTGTCCACAGGATGGCAGTCCTCCATCAGGAACACCTGAACCTCCTGCATTTGTGTCTTTGTTCCCCTTCTAAAATCCAGCAGTCAGAGGATTCTTTGGACAAGCTGAACTTCTTGTTCCCTTAAAACTTTGGGGGGGGAAGAGAGGGTTTTTGAAGAACTCTTTCCAAAGAATGTTTGTGATGGATTTGTGAAGAAAAAACCACGGGCTATGGGTATTTGGTGTTGCTGGGAATCCTCACTCTGCCTACGTTAGAAAGTCAGTTCATGTCCTGAATGAGTATTTGAAAATTACCACTTCAGACAGTTGGTGTAATATTATTTTACACTGATTACACATCCCTTTTCCTTGTATTTTTTTCTGATAGAGAAACATAAAAACAAACAGGGCAAGCACACCACGGGTGCCTCTGAATCCCAAGCTGGGCATGGTAAAAATTGCCCTAAATCATCAAGTCTGAACTGATTTATCTATCAATATAGTCAGAACTAGGGATGTCTGCATTCGCACCACTTTGTACAGATCTGTCAGCTGGCCAGTTTTAGGTGATATAATACAGTCTGGGGTAGGTGACACAGTGACATAATGTCCTAGTGGTGCCTCTGACTCTGCCCTTGATCACAGCCTGTAATTGCATTGATTTCTGTGACTGCACAGAGTTCACTGAGGATAAAAAATACATCTGAACCTTGATGGGACATCTACCAGCTTTTTGAGATGGCAGCTGCTCTCTTTGAATTATTCAGCTTAAGTTATTTTTTCTAATTTATTTGTAGGCAAGTTACTGCTTGACCTCTTGTCTGACCTGAGGTGTTTCTCTGTTTGCAGGTGACAACAGGTGCTTTTTGTTTTCTGTTTTCCCCACTCTGGCTGTGTACACATACACAGGGTACAATGACCACTACATGTATTTAAACCATGGCCAACAGACTATGCCAAACGGACTTGTAAGTATTCAGAAATGATGATTCGGAAATTGGATTTGTGGCTGGGGTTTGGAAGTGTTTTGTGGGTTTTTTTTTTTCTTTCTGAGAGCAGATTTATTTCACTTGTTATTCTCTGAGGCAATTTGCCTGCCTGAAGCAGCACGAAACAGGGATCTGCGTAACAGGATTTTCCTGCTGGCTGCTCTCCCTGCCACACCAACTGCTTCTGGAATTATGGAGGAGAAAGCCCAGCAGAATGAGGGTGCAGACATTGCAAGTAGCTGCTGCTGCTGCTGTGTGATGACAGTGCCAGGAGCTTCTCCTACTCAAGTTCACAAATGAGCTCTCCAGATGCAGAGGAGTTTCTACAGAGCCACAACACACCACCTGCCTTGGAAATGCTTTCCAGTTTTGAAGCATTACGTGCCCATAACTTTGGGAATTGCAGCAGCCTGGAATTCATTTGCTCTAGAGAAAGTGAACAGCATCAAGTTACATTATTGGTTTCTGTAGGTACTTTCCTAAATGGAAAGGAGGCAGCAAACCCGAGCACTGCCACTCTGTGTGAAATGGAACTGTTAATAGTCAATAAACAAAAGGCAGGAGCTTGATTGCTGGCACAAGTCACAGATATTTGTACTCTCTGAAGGACAGAGGTAGGGCAGCATCACTCAGGTAGATTTTTAGTTGTATTGAGGAATAACAGATGTGGGTCCAGAGGCCCAGCTTCACTCAGAATCCCCTTTTTCCACCCACCCACAGAAGTGTGGCATAAATACTGACCACAGCAGCTTATTCTCAGGTTTCCTGACTTTCCCAGTGTGTTTTCCCAGTGCAGGATGTGTTCAATGTGCTGGTTTTCTCCACAGGGGATGGGTGGACAGCACGGCTACTTCGGGCTCTGGATAGACAGTGACTATGGGAAGGGCCACAGCAAAGCCAAACCTCGGTGCACCACCTACAACAGCCCCCAGCTGTCAGCCAAGGAGGATTTCACACTGGATGCCATGGAAGTTTGGGCAGTGGGAGACGCCCCTGAGAGTGCAGGGGTAGGTGAAATTGTGAATTGAACCTGTGAAATTGTGTCCTGCTTGGAACAGCAGATGCGAATGCAAAGCTCACGGTTGCAGATTTCTGTTTAAAGGCTTTCTTTCCATTGTAGTGAGTAATATTTTCTTTACCATTGGTGCCTTGTGTTTTGTAGCACCAAATAGCAAAACCGTAGTGGAATTATTGAGGGTGTCAACAAGAAAGAATATCAGGAGCCATGAAGGGATTGAGTCAGAGTTGCAGGATTCGAATTTCAAAAAGCCTTTTTGATACTGAGGAATGGTCTCTGGGAGGAACCTCTTTGGAGTGGCTCAGTAAAGCCCAGTGCTTTCTAAAAGCACTGGAAATTCTCAAGTCTAATCTGTAGTTCAGAAAAGGACCCAAAAGCTTTCTTTATCAGTAGCTTTACATTTACTATTGTTTCACCATAAATTTATGTGAATAGGTTTATACCAGTCTTTCTGCACTTGGTTTAATTTTTATTTTCCCCAGCCTCCTCTCTCCCTGCAATTTATTCTCTTATTAGACTGTCTGGTCTGTGGGGTCCTAAAATTGATTTCTTTTTAATTTTTACTTCTTTTCATACTAAATTCATGTGCCCTGACTTCACTGGACACATAGCTCTAAGTAGAAGCAGAGCAAACTGTTTACAGAAAATGTTGAATTGTAACTGGATCTCTTCTTTGAAACCTTCACATCAGCACTTCAGACTGAGGTGGGGTTAACCAGGATGTCCTGGATGGCTTGTAACCTGAATAAACTTGAAGCAGCTCACTGTCATCTTAGGAACAGTTTATGGCTATTTTATGTAACTGCAGCAATAAAAATCCCTTGATGTATTTGTGGATTTTGAAATTGGAAATACGTCTCCTCCATTGTGCCAAGCTTGCAGACCACTTCACAGATTTTTGAGCGTGTCCCTTCCCTGTGGCTTGATCCTGACATTTTAAATTGACTGCGTTTTGTTTTGTTTTGCAGAGAAAAGGTAAGAAGAGTATCCTGGACGTGGATCCTCAGGCTCAGGCCTTGTTGGAGATGGCTGGAAAGAGCCGCCAGAGTGAAGGTCTGCGGGAGCCCATGGAAGAGGATGAAGATGATGATGATGAGAGCTAAAGGAGCCACAGGAACACAAAAAACCTTTACTTTTGTTTGCTTCAAGTGGTGATGATGTTTCTTGGACAAGATATTTTTTTTTCCTTTTTTTCTTTCCCCCTTGAATTTACCTCGTTGTCTGGGACAAAGCTTAAACCTTGTACTTGTGTAATATTTAGGTCTAAAATATTTAGGTAATGTTTAGGCACTATTCTGCCTGAAGGGTTTTGTTTGGGGAGGACAGAAAAATTAACTGGGGACATAACCATTAGGCATGGCTGAGCTCTAGCTGAATATGAATCTGCTTTCATTCCCCATAGATCCTGTCTGCACACTGAATTAAAAGCAGCAGAAGTTATTGACAGTATGGCTTTCTGTCCCGGAGAATTGATATGTACATAGTTAGATATTTATAAAACCTGTTCAAGGCACTGATTAAAGCTCTTATACCTCAACTGCACATAATTATTTGCATGCAATGAAATTAGTCAGCAAAGCTTGCAGACTGTAATGATGTCTTACACTGGTGAACATAGAATAGCCCACGTGATGCCATATGAAGGGTGCTGTTAATTTGCATTATTTCAGTTAAAGCATTAAATCTCAAGCTTTCTAAGTCAGATTTTCAGCAGGTGATTCCATGGGAGCTGTAGGATGTCCAGAATAATTATACAGCAACAAGTTTCATAGTTCTACACTATCCTAGTGCACCTCACTTCATCTGTTTCTGCAGAAACTTATCTGTTGCTTTTTAAGCTTAGACCAGAATCACTGGAGCCATATTTATCCTAAAAATACCTCCAGCAGAATTCCCTAGAGAAGGTGCATTCTTTAGCAGTCTCATGAGACTGGAGTAAAAGATCAGGCTGTAAAAAGGGCTGAGTGAGAAGCAGCCACATTTAATTGGGAATAGGATCTGCAGAAAGAAATAAAAATCAGGGTTATGTCTGTAAAATGTTTGAAGAAGATTGCTGTACACTCTATTTCCACACAAGGAATGATTACTTTATTATGGAAAAGAATCCCCACGATGTGAAATGCAGTTGTTGGGGTTTGTGGTCTGTTTTGTGACTTTTCACCAGTTTTGGCAGGTCTCATACTCAGGACTTTTTCTACTTGAATTAAGTTCCCATCTCTCAGTAATTATTCGTTTAACCCTGCTAATTCTATGTGTAATTAACTTGTCAAAAATAACCCCGATTTCTACCTGGGGCTGTGATTTCTAACTCAGCAGCAAGTGTTTGGTTATCAGTGTCTCTGACTGTCAATCTTTCTCCTCCTCAGGAAAACGACTGTGTCCAATCCCCTTTGTCCTGGCATGAGTTTGTCTTCTTTGCAGCTTAGAGAAAAAGAATAGAATTCTATAATTTCTGCTCATGTGGCCTTCCTTAAAATTCTTCCCTTGGTGTTTTCTTGTATGAGATTTTTCCCCCCCACTTGTTGTTTTCCATAGGGAGCCAGATTTGAATATTCTGAACAATCTGCACTTGTGCCTTAACGTAGATCTCATTTTTAAAAATTATATTAGACAACATGAATTTAGCCTTGAAAGGAGAGCATGAAGAAATCACTCCAGCCAGGCATCCTAGGATTCAACTCTGTGTTTTGTAGAGTACCTGAACTAATGCTTGGGACATTTATATGCTGTTTGTTCCAGCACAGAGAGTGTGTGAAAGGCCTGGGAGAATGTCCTTTTATGCTCTATTTTGCTTAGAGAAACCAGATGATCTCCCAAGTTTGTAACACACAGAAAAACAATGAGCACCAGAACAATTGCACTGATACTTTTGTATAGTTTTCTTCTCTCTATATATATTAATAATATTAAATTTTACAGTGTAAGGAGTAGTAAGTACATGATGCTGTCTGTGAGTGTGGTGATAGCAGCTTTTGTTTGAACGTGCTCAAACTCCCACCGTGAGTCTCAGAGGTCTTTTTCACTTAGCAGTGACTAAGCTTATTAAACACTCCCATGTGGATGGCATACAGGATGAGACAGTTGAATTTCTGCACTTAAACATAGAATAAACAGCTAGACCTTATTTTCCTTCCATTACAAGGCAGAAGCTTGTTTTTGAGAACTGAAATCATCTGCAAGGGTATAGAAAAAAAATAAAATTGAATTGTACAAAGCTACTCTCCACCAAAACTATTTCAGTGGCCAGGTTTTCTTTGGTTTTTAATGAGTGTCAGTATAGCTGTTTCTTTCTAGACTATGCATCCAAAATGTAATCCTGTTTAAACTTCATCTTGTGACTATCAGCATAGCATTGTGAGCTCTGAAATTGTAGTTTTTTGACAAGTTTGTGTCTGAGACTCTTCCTCTTCACTGTGAAGGTTTTAAGCTGGGGCAAGAAGAAAACTGACACTGGCACTTTAGCAAATGTCTCAGTGTAGCATAATTTACTAGGACACCACTGATCCAAATTATTCCAAATTGTTCTTTAAATGTAAAAGATGGGCTTAGGAGAGACTCAGTTTTTCTTTTAACCTGAACCTAATGATTTAGAAATCTGGGCTTCATGCTCATGCACCTAAAAATGTCCAGAAAGCTTTTGTCAGCATTTGGCTTAGCTGTGAGCTGAACAGCTCAGTCCCTTTTGTGCAGTTTTGACCCAACTGCAAAGCTCAACATCCCTGCTCTTTTCCTGACTCACCTTTACTCTCAGGCTCTTGTGGAAGTGAGTCCTTTTCCCATTAGATCCATGTGGAAGTGAGTCCCTTTCCCATTAAATCCATCCACTGCTGAGCTTTGGGTCTGATCAGCCTTCCCTTTTTCTCCTGCCAGTCACACAGGTACAAAAACTGACAGCTGAGGGTTGGCACTTCAGCTCCCTGCTCTGTTTGACAGAGTTTCCCCCACAGTTTCCTTGAAAGTCTTGCTCTGAGTCAAGCCTGGATATCTGGGAATCCACAGACATTATAAATTGAAGGGAAAGAAATGCTTCAAGGCAGGTCTTTTCCACTCTTCTAATTAAACATTAAAGGACGTGTCTAAATCACGAGTCTCACTCCGATACTTGTCAGTAGATTTTTATTAATAAAAATGATTTTGATTTAAATAAATAAAATCTCGGTTTATGCACAACAGATTTTTCTGTACAGGTGTGAAACTTCTTTTGTCTGGGGCTAGCACAGCCTAGAGATCAGTGTTATAAAAATACACCTGCTCTTGTTTCAGACCAGGGGCCACCCTGGAGCTCTCTGCAGACAGCTCAGGAGTGGGTACGAGAGTCTCTGGTGTGAGGACTGTCGGTTCAGCTGCACTTGGGCACCTTCAGGAAGGATCTGTGGGTCACAAAGCCCTGGACTGGGATGATCCAGCAGCACAGCTCTGTTCCGAGTGTGTTTTAGAGCAGTCTCGGTCAGTTGTGACGTCCCTTCGTGTGCTTTGGGGGGCAGCAGCGCTTCTCGCAGAGTTTGACGAGCTCGGACACGACGAACACTGAGGAAGCCAGGCCCGTGAGGAACAGCAGGTCTGGGACAGGAGAGGGTGGAGGTGAGCTCAGCCGGGCAGGGATCCCAGCCCAGAGCCTTCCTGCAGCTGGGAATTGTGCTGCTGAACCCCTGGAATGTGGCCTCGCTGTGCCCTTGCCAGCTGAGAGTTAGGAACAGCACTACAAGGGCCACCCACAGCTGGGACAGTCCCCTTGGAGGGTGGAAACAGGAATCATTTGGGATCCTTGCCCCCCCTGCTCATGACAGCCTAATGCAGATGTAACACGGTGTGGTAGGGTGAAATCTGCTGATTTAAATTAAAATGTCTGTTGCATTTCAGCTGGGAAACTGAAGTTTAACCCAGCTCTTTCCAAAGGGAGTGTCTGCATAATGATCCAGGGAATATCATCATACAGAACTGGAAAATGTTGGCATGTCTCCCTTTACTTGCATTTGGGTGCAGTCAATCAAAATTCAGGGGTAATTTTAAATACTGCTACTATTTGGGTAGAGCTCTGTGTAAATGCACAGAGATCGGAGCTGTTGGTTGATTTCCTCTAGCAGTGATGTGTTGGGAGCTAATAGAGCAAACTGGGAACAGCATCTGCTTTCTAAAGAAACTTTAAGGATAAAAACCAAAAAACAAAACCCAAAAACATTATTTATTTTGCAACTTACCTAATACTCCTAGATTCTCTGTCTGGAAGATCTTTTGCAGTGGAGGGATGTAGATAACAGCCAGCTGTCCCAAAAATGACCCAAGCACGGAATACAAGAACATGCGGTTTCGGAAAAAGCCGATTTCAAATATCAACTTTGTCTAAAAAAGGGAAAAAACATTAAAAAGGGACTTTTCCCAATCTCTGTTGGAGCTAAATGTCACCCTGTTTCTTTACATTTCATCTCCATTACTTTTTAAGTTACATGAACACTAACTTAGAGCTACGTAATTGAAAGTGTAGTTGCACTTGAACTGTGATGGATAATTTTATCTACATAAAAAGTTGATAAAAATCATATTGCCTTAAATAACATTTAAAAACCCCTTACTATGCAAAATGCTGGTATTCTGATGTTTGTGTTTGTGATTTGAGACAAGAAATTACTGCTGACAGAGCCATCTCACCTGAGAGCGACATGTCAGGGCATTGAAGAGGTCAAAAAACACAAAACAGGTAAAAGTCATTGTTGTGGTTCGAGGAGTTATGCCCCCTTTTGGATTCTGGAAGCACACAAAAATTCAGGGGTTAGTTTAACCTTACAAAAATGTGCCAGTTCAATAGAAGAATTAAATGTTCCCTTTAATGAGGCCAGTCGAATCCAAGGGTAGTAAAACAAAGGAGTAAATCTAGTTCTAGTTATTATAGGTAGCATTCAGTTCTCTCTGCTAATTTTAATGATCTTATCAACTGTATTTTAAATTCTTATACTGATGTGGACTTTGAGTAAAGAACATTCTAAACTAAATTACTGAAACTTAAAGTACCAACAGCAATCCATTGTAAGTTGGCATTTTCTGCTGGGAAAATGGAAAGCTAGAGGTGAAAAGTCCCTTAAAGTATTGATGCCACATTAAGTAACCGGTGTCCCATTGTAGATTGGAAGGACCAAATTAGAGGTAGCAGAGGGAGGCAGGAGCAGAGCTGGGAGCTGATCCTGCTTTCTCAGCCCTCTGCCCACACTGATCCTCCTTCCCCATGGGATGGATTCCTGAAAGTCCTTCTCATGTCCTTCAGAAAGTGCCCTCGCCTCGTGCTCCACCCACCCTGATGGAAACGAGATCCCAAAGCAGATTTCCCTCACCTCCTTCCAGAAGACAAAGAGGGTTCCGCTGATGATGATGAGTGCTGACATGAAGATTTTCAGGATCAGGGATTTGCTGAGGATGGTGTCCGTGATGCACCGGGGGGGCTGCTTGATGGTGTCCCTGTCAACAGGCTCAACCCCCAAGCTGCCTCCAAGAGAAGCAGAGGGTTGTGTTAATTAATGCAAGGTGTCCCAAAATGGACATCCTGAAAAGCCAGGATGGAGCTGGAGGATGCAATTCTTTGGAACGCAGTATGAATATTCAAGCAAGGTGACATAACCCCCAAATTTGTCCATGACGCTGATACCAAAGGTCTTTCCTGCATATTGAGCTGCTAAAATACCATTAGATCATTAGACCAGTATCCCACCCCAGAGTGAGAGCCAACTGTGAGAGTGTGCATAATGTGGAAACTGTAATTTTGTTAGCTGTAGTTGTAGTTAACAGTTGGATGCAGCAGATCACAAAATCTTGTGATTTGGGGGCATATCCCCACTATTCCCTGGCCATTGTACCAGCAGGTGATGCTTTCATGATAACAGGCCATTCCTGGCCAAACAATGGAATAGGTGAGTGATTCCACCATAAAACAGGCAAATACAGAAAACCTCAAGTAAACGTGAAGCGCTTTTTGAAAGACGAGGAGGGAATGAAAGTGCAGCTTATTGAACCACTGATGATGGTAGATGAGGAATCACAACAGTTTGTGTTCCTAGGCCAAATTCAGACACATTAAACCCGAGATTATTTTGCTCAGTGGCCTCCTCCATACCTCTGTGCTGGCGGCCCATCCATGATGATGTTGATCCATAAGATCTGCATGGCATTGAGTGGGTTTGGTAGGTTGAGCACTGTTGACAGGGTAATTAGGCTCAAAGCTGAAATGCTCCTGCAAGGCACAGGACATTATTATTATTCTGCAGGGCCTCGCCCCCAAGGTGCTTTCACAGGAGCTGAAGCGAACAGGAACTTACGTGCTCAACTGGAACCGGACGAAATTTTTTATGTTGTAAAATATTCCCTTTCCCTCTTCTATTGCATTCCTGGAAGGGAGAGGGGAGTTTGTTAAGTCAAGAGCACTCACAGTTTTACACATATCTCCCTGTGATACTCAAAACACAAATTGTCTTTTGTAGCCCTTATTTCAGTGGAAGTTCAGAGTCCAGCTCAGGAGGAGGTTGTCAATGCAGCTTTTCACTTACAATTCCTTTATCAGTGAGCAGATCTGAAAGCCTGGGTCACGTGGCCAGGTTTTGGTTCATAAAGCAGGCCTGGGACCTATTTATAGACTCACTGTACCCTGCCCACTCTCTCTGTTGTCATGAACCAACAGAGCATTGCAAATTGTGTTTTTCCTCCGAGCTTCCTGGATGAGGCAGGGCACCAGGTAGAATCATAAAGGTTGGAAAACACCTCCAGGATCACCGAGTCCAAATTTTGACTGAAAAAAAGCTCTGATCTACCCAGACTTCTAGGTGCTCTCAGATCCCCAGTTAGCCACAGCAATGAGAAACCAGGGCTTTCAGGTGAAAGATGGCTTGGTCAGCACCACTTGGAAGAAAAGTCATTGCCATGAAGACAACTAAAGATGAGTCAGAACCACCCTGGGGCTGTCCACTTCCATTCCCAAGCCTCCTCGCACAATTGTGAATGAAATTCCCGCAGTGGGCAGCCAGAAATGAGCTGAAGAGTAAGAAAACCTCTAAACCCACATGACTTTCGAGAAGTCGTCGTCCACCAGGATCATGTTGGCAGCCTCCTTGCTGACGTCCGTCCCCGCCTGTCCCATGGCGATCCCGATGTCGGCGGATTTCAGCGCCACGGCGTCGTTGACCCCGTCCCCCGTCATGGACACCACAGCACCAGCCCTCTGCAAGGCCTGTGGGAGGGGACATGGAAAGCCAGTTTCAGAGTCTGCACTGTTTGCTTTGCTCTTCTTGCACTGAAAGATCAGAAGCTCTGTTGGACTCTGAGGGTAAGACAGACTCGGCAGCACACTGAGGTCAAAGCTCAGACCAAGAATTTAGGAGACTGTTTTTGTCAGGAGTAGAGGGAATCTCACAACTTCAACAGAAGTTAGAAGAGGGGGGGGTAAAACCCTCAGAAATCCTTCTCCTGATGTTGTAGTTGCTAATACCTCGCTAGGTTTTTTTGTATGCCCAGGCCCAGACTTGCAAGAAAAATCATAAAATCATAGAATCGTAGAAGATCCCACAAGGATCATCAAGTCCAATTCCACAGCTAATACCTTCAGAGAAACAGTGCCAAGTGCTCTGGCTGGGGTTTTACAGTCCTTTAGTTTGAGCTGATGCTGCTGGGGAAGAGCAGATCATCCAGGGAACTGAGTCTCCCTCCCCCTTGTTTTTGTGGGATGTACAATGCATTTCAGAGGCTTTTAATACCTTTATTATTTTTAGTTTGTGCTTTGGACTTGTTCTGAAGAAAATGGAAACCTGAAAAACAACAACAAAAAAGAGACAAAATATAATCTCATATTAGATGGAAGCTATTGGAAATAGGCTTTTTTTATACAATCAAAGCCATTACATTTTGGACAGTGGAGGAGAGCTCTGCCTCTGCCAGCTGGTCCAGCTCTTCCCCAGACATGGCTTTCAGCTTCCCATTGCAGAGACCAATATTCTGTCCTGCAAAGAAAAGAGGCACTCACACTCTAAATATCAGTGGATTCTATAATCCTAGCAATGCTATCTGTGTCTTTTAAGAACCTTACACTGAGATTTTGCCATTTCTGGTGCTAAAATAGTGGAACCAATTTACTGGAAGTTGGCCCCGAGTTTGTAGCTGCCCTATACTCATTCAGTGGAAAAGCAAAAACTCAGTGACCTTTAAAGCCTCTACTGCACACCAAGAAAGATGATAAAGTTGATTATTGAGGGATAAAACACTTGACTGATGTGACAGACCCCCAGGAAAGCAGCAAAGTTTGATACCTATAGCCACAGCTGTTTCCAGGGCATCTCCAGTGACCATCTTCACTGCCACACCGGACTCAAACAGCACTTGGACAGCTTCTCTCACTCCAGCCCTTGGGGGATCAATTATTCCAACCAGACCCAGAAATGTTAGCTTGCCAAGTTCTGGACCTGAAGCCAAAGCAAGTACTGGTAGCAAAGGGGAGAAAAAGAGGACAAGAATAAATTATTAATGATGTATTTCCATGATTTAAAAGGAATATTTAGAGAAGATATTAAATTGCTGGTTTTCCAGCAGAAAAAGTCATTAAAAGCAGATCTTTAGTCATTACAATCAGATCTTGTATAGATACAAAAATTCAGTCCACTAAAGAATGAGAGCATTTCTGGTTGACATGTTTCTCTTAGGATTTCTTTCTTTCTAATTTTAAGCTGTCTACCATGTCTTCCCTAATGCAGATGGATTAAATCTGGACAATGTTAATATGTTAAACCAGACATTATTAAACTACTATGTTAAACAATAGCATTCCTGCAAAAACTTACACTTTTTTTACAAACCCCTAAAAATGTGAAATGTAAATTCAGTCAAACCAGTGAAACTCCCATCATGTAAACACCCAGGCTCTGAACATTTTATCTCTGTTCTTGGAGCACACCCGTTATCATTCAATCATCCTTAAATCACTCAAGGATATTTTGCCAGGGGTTCGTGTCAGTGTTGCTTTGATGATGGAATCAAAAGCTGCAGCAGCTGCCTGAGTTAATCACTTCCCTTCAGAGCAGTAATTTGCCATTGCCACGAGGGCAGATGATTTGGATATTGTAAATCAAGCGCTGCACGGGAGTTCCTAACCACAGGACACGGGGTGGGAGAATGTGTACATGAACTACACCATCCTCCAGATGCAGCTGCCAAGGCTTGTTCCCATCTCCTTACAACCTGGGAATGGTGTCTGTGCTACTGTGTGGAAGTCTGAGATGTTGCTGAGGGGATGTTTCTGCTGATGAAGGAGGTGACACGTGTATAATACCCCCCGTGGGCTGTGCTCTGACAGGCAGTTGGGATCAGGAGATCGAGAGATTTGGGCCTAACAAAGGATTGAACCGAGCTTCAAACAGAAATCTCAGCGCCCAAATCCATGTTTGGAACTCCTTTCAAAGTGGCTTTTTGTTGCTGTCTGCTCCAAAAACAAAACCCGGCAGAGCAGCGCTTCAATCGGGCCCAGCGCAAAGCTCTGCAGTGCAGCACCCTGAGCCTATCCCAGACACTCACAGCACTCCATGGAACAGAAACTTTCACATTTCCAGAGCTTATTTCCTCCTTTCAAACTCACTAATTAAAACCCAGGTAAAAGAAAAAAAAAAAAAGACCAGCAGACCTAAGACACAGCCCTTGGCAGTCTGACAAGTGCTGGGAAGAGATCATGAAAGCGATGCTAAGAACGGAGGGCTTGAAGCTGGAACAGGGGAGGAGATTTAGATTATTGGAGATTAGGAATAAATTCTTCCCTGTGAGGCTGGGCAGGCCCTGGCACAGGGTGCCCAGTGCAGCTGTGGCTGCCCCTGGATCCCTGGCAGTGTCCAAGGCCAGGCTGGATGGGGCTTGGAGCAGCCTGGGACAGTGGAAGGTGTCCCTGCCCATGGCAGGGGTGGGATGAGATCAGCTTTAAAGTCCCTTCAAACCCAAACCATCCTGTGATTCTGTGAGGCCTGAGCCTCTGCCCATCCTACAATAGAGCAGGAAAATTTTAGGCCAGATAACCTGTAAGTTTAAGGGACATGGGCAGTAAAGACTGACCTCGAAGTCCTGAGGAGCCCATTCTCTTCTCCTCCTGCTGGTAGAGGGCTTTTTGCTGGGGCGTGAGTGACAGCGAGATGCCACCACTGTTGTACAGAGTGCAGTGCTGGATGACTTCTTCAAACGCTCCTTTCATGAAGTAAATATCTTCCTGATCCTTTAAAGCGAGGAGAGAATACACTTTATCCAAAAAAAGGAGCACATTTAAAATTAATAAGTCGTTAATTGTAGGTAGAAAAGATCCTGTTTCCCCTTTTACCTGTTTCAAGAGACGCCCAGGAGCATTTATTATGGATAGGATGGGATATTTTTGCTCTGGCCATTTTTCATGTTCAGCCCTCACAGACAGCATGGCAATGAAAAGGTTGGTGAGTTTTTAAACCACAGCATAATATCAGCCAAAATGAGCTCCTCAACCCAGGAAGGGATAAAGGGCCGACCTTTTCTCCCAAACATCAGACCTCTCTCTCCCTGTCAGTTATCTCTGAAAAGCTTTTGTTTTCCACTGTATGAGAAGTATTCCCTCCTCCCATTCAAACACAGTTTTACAAGCTAAAAATCCACCCAAGCTGGGAATTTTGAGGCTTGCTCCCTTTTCTCCCAACATAGTTAACTGCTGAAAACATTATTTGCTGAAGAGATAGCATTTCATGCCCATTGTTGAGGTGCACAATTGGAAACACGAAACCAGCCCCTGCCTCTGTTTGCTTTACCTGATTTTTCAGTGTGCATTTCACAGCCACCCACCTCTGCTCGGAGCTGAATGGAATTTCCTTCTTTCTTACATGAATGTTCTTTATGTCAGCTAATTCCTGATTTACCTGATTTTTCGGTGTGCATTTCACAGCCATCCACTTCTGCTCGGAGCTGAATGGAATTTCCTTCTTTCTGACATAAATGTCCTTTATGTCAGCTAATTCCATCTGAAGCAAGGTAAAACAAAAAGAGCACTGTAAGGCTGGACATTGCCAAAACCTGGATATATTTTCCATATCACAAGGATTGACTGTTGACTGTGTCTTTCCAGGCTGTCAGATTCCACGCAGCTCAGGAGAAAACACGAGGAGAGCAAACTTCGTATTTCAAACCCATTTTTTCCTTTGGGTGTGCCTGGTATGGGATAAATGAAACTGGAGTTTGAAGTTTGATTCCTGATAAATATTTAAAAAATTAGGGAGCTGCCTTGACTTTTTGTGAGGCTTTGGGTCAATGGAGGATCAAATTCGTTCCCTAAACCTATGGCAAAGCAATGGGCTGAGCAGATTTCTGGGTTTCTTTTCTGAGTTTTTCCCCAGCAACTCCACTTGAAAGAAGAAAGGAAATAGCAAATAACAGCGTGGTCAGTCGTGGATGTGGTTTTGAATTATTTCCTGATGAATTACACTCAAAAAGCAATTCACAACAAAACCTTTCAGCCCAAATCAATGCACTCCTGCTCCAGCAGTGTGTGGGTGTTCCAGGTGAAGTGGGAGGGACTGGAAGCTGCTTTTGATCACCTTTGTCCCCAGCTCCCACCAAACCAAAAGAAAAGAAAAACAGGAAATAGAAAACTAGGAAAGACAACTTCCCTCATATTCTGCTCTTGTTTGGCTACTGAATCCCAGAGCAGGAGAAAGGCTTTAACTCAGCATTTGGGGAAATGAAATGCCATTGTTCAAAAAGAAAAAAATCAAAAAATCACGATTTCATTGCTAGAGTCAGGAGCTTTAGAAGCAGGAGGTAAGGTGAGATGTTTGCAGAGGTATAATCTCATCAGGGACCTCCACAGCCCACCCGAGGGCTGAGGTCATGGCTGGGTGACACTGATGAGGTGACACCTTGAGGTGTTTCACAGCCCTGCCCGGGAGTGTGAGTGCAATATTCATAAAAACATCTTGTTTTACACAGTCATGACTAGGAAAAGGTAAAAGCCAGCAGATGACCCAAAACGAGGGTGACACTCTGCCGTGCAATGTGGCCTGGCCTGTTCCTGCCCATTTTTAACCCTTGTCTTCCCTCCTGGACTCTTAATTGGCACGTGCAGGAAATATAAAAAAGGCTGTCCCATCTGAGCCCAGAAGAAACGCATTACCCAGCCTAGGTGCAGGGCTAACCTGGCCAAACAATGATTGCTGTCAGCACAGGAGCTCGAGGAAAGTGTTTGTCCACGACTAGAGGCTGACTGGGAGAGGGAACATCTGTCACCTTGGGCAGGGGACGCAAGGGAGGACTAAAACCAGCCTGGCGGATTTAAAGCAGTCTCACTCTGCTGCCAGACCTCACAAATACAGCTTTTTATTTATTTGTTTGTTTGAATTGCAGGAAAAATTTAAACTTTCAGGCTCTTACCTTCATTGCCAGGGCGATGAGGGCTCCTTCTGTGGGTTGTCCTATCACACTGTTCTTCCTGATCACGGCGTTGTTGACTACACAGCCAGCCTGGAGAGAGGGACAGCCTTACGTGGGCTATTTTTGTCATTGCTGAAGTCACAGCTTCTCTGAACTCACAGCTTTATCATCTCTTTAAATGAAATGATGGAAGACTGGGGAATAAAAGGAACTACATCCCAAAAATTCTGGGAAAAGGTTTCCCCGCGGCAGCATCACTTGAGATCAGTCCTTGTGTTTTGTAAAGCCACTTAATCCGTGAGATACACCAGTATTTGGGGTAAAATATTATGCTCTGGATAAATTAACATCAAGAAAACATGAGGTACATCTAATGAGCTTGATAGATCATGGAAATGAAAGCTCAGTCTCTCCTGCTGTTGTTTCTAATGTGCAGTATGAATAAAACAGGACCTAATCTCCATTTGAGGTTCCAGCTCGAATCATTTCACCTCCCAAACACTCCACTTTAGCCTACAGCTGAATGTTCACAATTTTGTGTAAAGCTGACACAAAACCCAGACAACATCACAATAAATTTATAAACTGACTGTGTAGCTGGCTAATGTCTAGAATCTCTGCACATTAAAAACCTGAACGGGGTAAAATGTATTGGTTTCTCCTCTGCCAGAATTGTGTTTTTATTCAGAATATCGTTGACTGCTGAAGCTGATGGCTGTGGCCTTTCCCTGCATTATGATCACTACCTTTCACTCCTAAGCATCAGGAATTACATCACACTCAGTCTTTCCATGAGAATGTTTCAGCAAGACAGTCCGTTTTTCCACACTAATTATCCAAAGTTATTTGTGCAGCTCTGAAAATTGAATGCAACTAGGACAAGCTGGTTCATCATTTATACTTACCTCCACGAGTTTCCCAATGGAGATGTTGGAAAATTCCTTAAGGATCTCCTTGGATGGCAGAAGATAAACGTTTCCTTCTCCATTGTAGCCCACACCACTGACCTGAGGGAGGGAGAGAGAGATGGGAAATTTCCCCTTTGCCAGGCAGGGGGCTGCACACAAGGAAATTCTCATTTTCAAGGAGTGCAGGGGTTCTTCTTTCTCTCTCAAAGCAATGCTTAAAGGAAAGGCTGCAGACGGGGACAATATCACATTAAAATGGCTTTTTAGGGACACAAGGAGTCAATTTGTCCTATAGGGAACTTGTTTGCCACGATTCCAGGAGTCTCCTGCAGCTCAGGGGAGGGATGCAGACCTTTGGCAGCAGTGGCACCACTGGGTTTGTTCAAGCCCTGCCCTCCTGATGAAGTGGACAGGGGGCACTGGAGAAGGGGACAGGATGGATCTGCAGGAGGATCCCAGAGCATGGAGAGGAAGGAGAAACAAAGATTTTAACCCAATGTGTGTCTGCAGAGGGGCTCTGCTCCCCGTGGGCTGGGCTGCACCATTCCAAGCACGTGGCTGTGCTCATACCACCAAAACAAGGGAACAAGGTGAGAAACACAGGGTAGAAAATGTATTTAATTCCAAGTGGGTCACTCTGTCCCAGTAAATCTATTCCCTGTCTCCTCTACCTCACATTTTGCATTTTCCCCTCATTTTGCACAGAGAGGAAACAAACCAAGCAGAGAATGAAGCTGCTCCTGTGATAAATACTCCTACGGGAGATGGAGCAGCAAGGCTCCGTGGCAGGTTTCAGTATTTACAGTAATTGCAGGGGCAGCAGGTTATGCCAATGAACATCTCAGTGGTACCTCAGCGGGTTTTGTTCCCTCAGCCCCAGGGCCACAAAAATCCCTTTTCTCTCTGGAACATGCACAAAACTGCTTGGCTTGGGGCCGGGCCAGCCTCCCTCTTTGGGGTCTGAGTGAACCAAAGGCAAATGCTGGATTGCAGCAGGGTCAGCTCCTGGTCCCAACCTCTGCCTGGCAGCCGTCCGAGGTCACCAGCCGCGTCACCGTCATCTCGTTGGCAGTCAGGGTGCCCGTCTTGTCTGAGCAGATGACATTGCAGCAACCTGGAGTGGGATGGTTTGGGTCAGAACTGGTGAAGTAACACAGCCCAGAGATTGAGAAGAGGGAGAACAAGTTTCGCTGATGTTGTTTAAACTGCGCCGGTGAAAGGGAGCAAAGATGAAGGAACGGATGAGTTTCCTAACGGGGCAGGAAAGGATCTGAGTGCACACTGGGGCATTGGGAGCATCATTTGATTAGCCTGGAGAAAAGGAGACTCAGAGGTGACCTTGTCACTCTCTACAACCTCCTGAAGGGTGGCTGTGCCCAGGTGGGGTTGGTCTCTTTCTCCAGGCAGCAACTGACAGAACCAGAGGACACAGCCTCAAGCTGCACCAAGGGAAATACAGGTTGGATATTAGGGAAGAAGTTTTTCACTGAAAGAGTGATTAAATACTGGAATAGTCTGCCTGGGAGGTGGAGGAGTCACCATCCCTGGATGTGTTTAAAAAGAGACTGGATGTGGCACTTGATACCATGACCTAGTTGAGGTGTTAGGGCTGGGTTGGACTCGATGATCTTGAAGGTCTCTTCCAACCTAATCATTCTGTGATTCTGTGATCATTTGGATGTGAGGTGTGGTAGGGGACACCTGAAGAGGGTCACACTGTCTTGATCAACGTTTCTGAGTTGCAATATCACACAATAGAGCAGCTGCTCTATTCCAAAAAGACAGACCCAATTCCCGCTCTGCCAATTGAGCCTTGCTTGTCTAAATCAGGAATAGCAGCTCTTCACTGGCTCACCAAAGCTCTGTGAGAGGAGATGGGTTAAAGACTGTCACAAAAAATACTCAAAGATCGACATCTAAGAGCAGAAACTGCCCCTTTGCTCTGCTTTGTGCCAATCCTGATCCAGTAAAGCACATTTTTCCAGAGCCCATTTACAAAATACCACAAAAGGCTATTTTTTTAGGCAGAGCCACCATTTTCCAGAAAGTTTCTGCTCCCAAGAAGGGGGGAAATTAATATACAACAAGAACCAGTCTGCAGCTCCCTTCTGAGTGTGTCTTCCCTGGCTCTGCAGGCGATCACAGTGCTCAGGCACAGACCCCATGAGCACAACGACCTCCAGGGAAAAGCCTGGTGGGAAAATAAAGCAGATTGGGCTGCAATTAAATGAATCCCACCTTTGAAGGATTAGCAGAGAGCAAAGCTGTGACCTCCAATGCTTCATTTTTAGTTCCTGATAATTAAAGGATTGTTTTTCTCCTTCTCAGAAGTTTAGCAGACCGTTTTGGCTGTGCCTTCTCTGCACCTGCAGTTCCGCCTCTGCGGGCGCAGCCCTACCAGAACGAATTCCCTCACGAGGGAAAAGCTGTTTCAGATGTCCTGGGTCAGGGCAGGGACAATAAAATCGGGGTGATAAGATTCCTTAACTGCAGAACAAACAAGGGCAGTTCAAACAATAGCAGTGTTTCCTAAGAGGACAGGTTTTAGCTGCAGATTTTTGGGAACTGCACGGCTCAGGCTCGGTATTTATCGTGCATTTAATGAGTGGTGCTGAACAGACACTGTGTCTGCTCCTTCATATCCCTGCTACCCTGACCCAGGGCACAGCAGCAAAGTCTGCAGTGCAGCCACTGTAAGGGCAAAATTAAAGATAAGGGGAGGTGGAAGAACAATTCCACCCCGTTTCATTGTGCCTTGCAGCTGTGAGGATGTGCTGGATGCCCTCTCAAGGTCCCCTCTGTCTCTCTCCCCGTGACTTTTTGGAGAGCAGGGAGATGGCCACCCAGCCTGCAGAAGGATAAATGGCTTTATTCCTGCTGCCAAGCTTGATTTGAGGGGCTGGGAGGTTTGTTTTTGTTTTTAAGCCAGACACTGAAGAAGTGGACAGGATGGATCTGCAGGAGGATCCCAGAGGATGGAGAAGAAGGAGAAACAAAGATTTTAACCCAATGTGTGCCTGCAGAGGGGCTCTGCTCCCCGTGGGCTGGGCTGCACCATTCCAAGCACGTGCCTGTGCTCATACCACCAAAATAAGGGAAAAAGGTGAGAAACACAGGGTAGAAAACGTATTAAATTCTGAGGGGGTCACTGCTTCCCAGTAAGCCTATTCCAAATTTATTTTTTCTGGATCAGACCAAGGCTCCAGAGGCCAGCCCGTGGCTGTCCAGCTCAGATTTTAGAGCCTGGCAGGTGACCAAGCCCACGTGGCCCTTTCACAGCCTTACCTAAGGTCTCTACTATGGGCAGCTTCTTCACAATCACCTTTTTCTTGGCCATGCGCAGCACTCCCAGCACCAGCGTGACGGTGACCACGATGGGAAGGCCCTCAGGGATGGCAGCCACGGCCAGGCTGGGGACAGCAGAGACACAACAGCCTCAGTACGGGACCCAAAGGTGCCAAAGGGGCTGAGCTTTCCTAAGGGTCTGAAGGGGATAACCACTGGCACTCCTGGCACGCTGAAAATACAAACCCAAGGTTATCCAGCCCTTAGACCTTTTCCTGGAGGGTTTTGACAGAGCAGTTATTTTTCTTCTTTACATTGCCCAAGAGCAGTGATTTCTGGCTGAGCAGGGGTTTAGAGGCTGGATTGAATTTAATTTATTTAACTTTCTGTGGATGGGAGTTGAATATTCCTTGGCATGAGGGCTCACACATCAGCCACTGGCCACCTGCAGCCCCTCACCTCCTCTCTCACCCCACAATGTGGGGGACAGAACCAGCTCCCCAAATGTCCCCACCATCAAAACCTGCAACACTTGACGTGCTGGAAAAATCCAGCCACAGTCCGTATATTCCAGATTAGATATTCCTTGGCAAACTCTGAACGCTTCTAGGCATGTGCAAAATGTAATCCAGGAGATTTTAAAAAAACATAATCTGCCCTCCAAAACTCAGGATTAATCACTTTTCTTTGCCACCACATCCCCCTTGGAGACAGGAAGGTGGCACTCAGTCAGTTTGGCTTCTCTGTTGTCTCCTCACCTGGGATTTTATTTTTTTTTTTAAATTTCCACAGAACATTTTTTAAAATCTTTTTTTAAGAATTGATTTTAGAGCCATGACAACACCAAGTTAACAGGTTTTACGGGCACTACGACGTTTTTATTGTGTTTGATTAAGAAGCTCTGCATGCTTTTTTTATGCCGTATGAGATGTGCATTCCTTTCTTTAGCTGTAAATCCAGTGGGAACAGCAAAGAGTAATATTTGCTGTTGGTGCACTCCCACTAAACTCATAGCACAGACAGGAAAGGGCATTCACAGCAGGATGAGGTAGAGATGCCAGTGAAGATTTTCAAGATAACAGTTTCCAAAATTAAATAAACCCTCCAGCTTGATTTTGTTGTTCTCCACTCTGTTTAAACCTCACATTAATTTTGCTAGTGAGTGAGAAAAGATGCATTTATGAAAGGTTTTTTACTCAAGTTCTCTTATTTGAACAGGGAATTTCAGGGAATTTCATTAGGAATCCAAGAGAAAAGGGCCCTCCAGTCCTCACCTGACTCCAATGGTGAACATGCTGAGGAGACGCTTCCCTTGCAACCAGCCAATGAGCATTATCAAACCTGGAGGGTAAATAATCTGATTAAAAAAGAATTTAAAAAAATCTCCAACCTGTTTTAGCTGCCATAGAACCAAACCTGTTGTAGAACCTGTTGTAGAACTGAAAATGCAATGATCTCTCCTGCAGCTCAGCCAAATCTCTCCTGCTGGAAGCCCCAAAATCCAGGTAACCCAGACCCAGCAGTGCTTTAGGGAGAGCAGCCCTGGGGCACAAAGAAATCCCACAGCCATGCCAGTGTGAGCCTTGCATCCCACTCACCAATTATCCCAAAGGAGAACAGGGTGAGCTGCTTCCCCAGCCTGTCCATGCTCTTCTGCAGAGGCGTCTTGGGAGTCTGGAAAAATCAGAGACTGCTGGTTTTTCTTTGGTGCTTGTGTGGGATCAGAAGACGATGGTCAGCCCAGAGCAAGTGACCCACACAGTCCTGGTTGTCACTTCATGGTCCCTTGTGCTTTTCCCACCCTCAGCCCTCCAACAGGCAGAGCCTGTCCCGTCCTCCTCTGTCAGCCACTTGTCCCTCACTCACACGGGCATTTTGTGGCAGAAGCAGAACTGAGCCCAGTGCCTTGACTCCTGGGACTGCTCCTGCTCACAAACTTCCATCCAGGACATCCCAGATTTCCCCAGATAGAGACTGTGTTACCTCCTCAGCCTGCATCATCTTGAACACCTCGCCAAACTGGGAATTTTCCCCCGTGCCAATAACCACGCCCTGAAAAAAAAGGGAAAAAGAGAGATGGAGGTGGAAAAACCCAGAGAATCCCAGACTGGTTTGGGTTGGAAAGGACCTTAAGCCCATCTTGTTCCACCCCCTGCCATGGGCAGGGACACCTTCCACTGTCCCAGGCTGCTCCAAGCCCTGTCCAGCCTGGCCTTGGACATTCCAGGGATCCAGGGACAGCCACAGCTTCTCTGGGCACCCTGTGCCAGGGCCTGCCCACCCTCCCAGGGAAGGATTCCTTCCTAATATCCAACCTAACCTGCCCTCTGTCATTCACCTTTTCCTGTCCCTCCATGCCCACACCAAAGGAATCTGTAATTAATGCCCAGGAGAAGGGCAGTGATGTAATTAATGCCCAGGAGAACGTCAGTGATGTAATTAATGCCCAGGAGAAGGTCAGTGATGTCAGGACTCACCTTTCCCTTCCCATACCGGACCAGGGTCCCCATGAAAACCACATTGCTCAGCGTGGTGATGTCCCCAGCCTCCAGCAGCACACTGTCAGTCTTGTTGCAAGGCTCAGCTTCTCCAGTGAAACTGGATTCATCCACCAGCAGATCCGTGACCTAATTAAAAAGATGCATTTCTGGCACTGTCAAGACGAGGAATTTCCCTGCCAGGCCCAGTTTCCAGCTGTATTTACCTCAATGAGCCTGAGGTCTGCAGGAACTCTGTCACCCACAGACAGGTAGATGATATCTCCAGGCACCAGCTCTCGTGCTAGAAGGTGCTGCAGTTTTCCTTCCCTTAGGCTACATGAGGAAAATAGAAAAAAAAAAAAAAATAAGAAAGGGAACCAGGCTGTGAGGTTTTTATTCCTTCTGCAGGCTTGGGAATGTGGCTGCCAAGAAAGCAAGAAGCCTTGCCCCAAAGAGCTTCCAACGTAAATAAAACCAAAAAATCTTCCTAGCAGTGAGCAGAGGATTATGTTCAGTTTGGGCTCGGTTTTAATTCGTAAACAGATGGGCAGGTTATGGATGATTTACATTTCAGAAGTGACTTAAACATTGTTTATACAGTAGAGGAGCAATAAGGAGTCGTGCTTTCATGCCATAAATAATGAATTACAGATTCCTGAACCTAAAAAGAGGCTTTTTAAAGCTTGAATTACCCCTGGCATTCCAGTGCTGCATTCAAAGTGGAACCTTCCAGGCAGTTGGATGCTCCTGGTATCATATCATAAATAAATAAAGAACCAACAGTGGGGTTTGTAAGCTCCAGGGTGAACTTTGGACCGGAGGAAAACCCCACACCTCTTTGGCAGGGCAAGGCTTCCCTGAGCCTCACAGCTTATTTCTGTTGGCCGCCACAAAACCGATTTGCAAAGGCATAAATAGGAAAAACGTTTCCTGTAGTTTCCAGCGCTGATAACAAACATCAAAGCCCTGGGGAAAGCGGTGCCTGACCCACCCTGCAGCTGCTCCAGGGGCTGTGACCCGGCTGTGCCTGCGCCCCGCACGTGGGGAAGGACACAAGGAAGGACAGCGACCCCATCCCACCTGCGCCTGCACTTGGGTGCTGCTTTGTGCCCGTCTCTTGGGGGGGAAAAACTACCCTAAACCAACAAAATATATACACAGGTGAGGTTTTTCCTGCCTGGGGAGGCGGTGACGGGCAGCATGCTGCAGGAATGTGCAGCAGGATTTTTCTGGGACCCTCCTGTCTCTTAGCGTTTATTCAATTCCACAGGGCGCTTACTCCTTATTTCTAATTTTTTTCTCTTTTTTTTTCCTAATAACTAAACAAAGATTCTAATAACTTCTGAGTAATACTATTAAATAATACTATTAAATTCTATTAATACTGATTAACAGGATTATTTCATCCCCTTTCCCTGTCACCTGTAGCTGCGCCCATTCACGGTGCCTCCCCTCCAGAGACCAGCTTCTCACTCTGTGCACGGCAGAATGGAATAATTTTCTGGAATAATATTTTTTGGAATAATTTTCTGGAATAATTTCCTTCTCCCCTTGGTCCTGCCCTCTCAGCCCCACTCCCTGCTGACCCCCCTGCTGCAGCCACCTCTCACCAGTTGCACTCGGGGGGCACCAGCTTGTTGAGCTCTTCCAGAGACTTTTCCGAGCGATATTCCTTTGGAAGGAGAAGGGAGAAGAAAGCCAAGCTACAGCAGAGAGCCGAGGCACAGCGGAGGCCTCTTGGTCTCTCTCCTGCTGGCCACGGCCACGGAGCAGAGCCCGGCACAACCCACCTGGATGAAGGCCACGGTGACCACGATGAGCACGGCCTGGGGACAGAGCGGAGTTACAGCTGTGGGCACGGAGAGACAGGGATGGGGGCAGGACAGGGGCCACCACCGCGGGGACAGAGGACAAGGGACACCACCGCGGGGACAGAGGACAGGGGACACCCACCATGGGGATATAGGACAAGGGCCACCCCCTATGGGGATGGAGGACAGGGGCCTCCCACCATGGGGACAAAGGACAGGTGTCACCCACCATGGGGATGGGGGACAGGTGACACCCAGCATGGGGACAAAGGACAGGTGCCACCCACCATGGGGACAAAGGACAGGTGTCACATACCAAGATGATGGGGGACAGGGGCCACCCACCATGGGAATGGGGGATAGAGGCCACCACTATGGGGATAAAGGACAGGTGACACCCTCCATGGGGGAGGCAGGATGGGTGACAACCACCATGGGGATGGGGGACAGGGGCCATCCACTGTGGGGATGGGGGACAGGTGACACATATCAGGGTGATGCAGGACAGGTGACACCCACCCTGAGGATAAAGGACAGGTGACACCCACCCTGGGGACAAAGGACAGGTGACACCCACCATGGTGATGCTCGCGGCATCCTCGTACTCCTTGGTGATGACACTCACTAAAGCTGAGGCCAGCAGCAGGAGGATGAGGGGGTTTTTGAACTGAGAAAACAAGAAAAATACAACAAATGCGAGGTGCTGGAGCTGAGCTGGCTGCAGATGCCATTGGGGAGGGTCCCCTCAGGAAGGGTCCCCTCAGGGAGGGTCCCCTCGTGGTTTTCTGCAGGGACCCTCCTTGCATCGTGGTCAGGTTTCTGCAGTTCCTGCCCCACAGGTGATGGGTGGGTGGCCTTGGGGACCAGCAGGACAAAGTCCACCCCAAAGCACACAAATCCCCCCGGTTTTCCCCTTTTTGCACAGGCAGTGCTCCCCTTTGCAGACACACAGCACAGAGCTCATTCCAAAAGCTTCTTGGATGCACAGTAAGGACAAACAAAAACTTTACTGTCTTTTTAGAATCTGAAACCAGAAATCCTCTTTCATCTTCTTTTTCGTTTTTTTTTTTTCTTTAATTAATCTGCTCAAATCTTCACTGGACCGAGGGCTGGGGGAGTCAGGTGCTCACTTGTTTCACTTTTAAACAGAGATTTTGAGGCCCTTTTTCCTACCTGAGAGAATTGCAGCTCTGTTTGACTGATGTGGGAATGGATGGAAGGGAATTAAACAGATGAAGATAAATCTGCCTGCTTTGTGCAACAGCTGTGGGGTGATGCTCAGCAGGAAAGGCAGGGTTTAAATTTATCCCTGGCTGGATCCAAAGGTGAAAGTCCCTCCATTTCTCTTTAGAAAACCGAGGCAAAAGGGGATGTTTACAAAAATAGCAGCTGGAAAAAGCCACAGCAAGGGGCTGCTGAGGGCTGTGAATGGTGCAGGACCAGAGGCACCAAAAGGTTGCAGGAGGATCAGAGATGCATCAAAGAATTTTTGGTGTCCCTGTAGGAGAAACTGGTTCTTAAGGCTGAGCAGAAAAAAAAACAAACCACCACTGCAATTTTTATCAGGAATAAAAGAATCCTTGGAGAGGTTCAGTGATGATTATCAAAAGCTTAAAGAATAACAGTCATATCAAAAGCAGGGAAAAACCATGAAATAAAAATGAAGTTTTTCAAAGCAACTCAAATCCTTGTGATTCAATTAAGCAAGGAGATCAAAGCACGGGCTGGAAATGAAAAATAAAAACAAACAAACAAGCAAAAGGCCCTTTCTTGTCTGGTTAAAAGCTCTCAAAGAGAGGTGAAAGATGTATTAAATACTGATGAGAAATCGTCAATTAAAGCAAAACTCAGGGATAACTCAGCTGGGGAAAGAGCAGATAACAAATATCACCTTCTGCCTGGCATTTTGGGACAGCGGATGTGAAATTGTGGGTGCCAACAGCACATGGCACCATTTCTGAATGTACCTGTCACTGGTGTATCACCAATAGAGACCCCAAAACCCCCCTGAGCTGCACAGCCGCCCCTTTTCTGGAGGGAGAGCCAAAATCAGAGCATCTTCCAGCCACCACTGGCTCTCCTCAAACCTTTCAGGGATTTATCACTTGCCTTAAAGGGGATAAATACGCTCCAGCAATCAGGCCCCTGATCTGCAGCGTTTGATTTGTGGGCTGTGGGGAGATTAAAAGGTTCATTTCTGTTTGAAGATGTTATCTGCACCCTCGGTGAGGCGCAGAGGGACCTCACAGTGGTTTTCCCAGGAGAAGGAGCAGTTCCTGTGCCCAGGGCACAGCCTGTTCCAAGCTCAGCCTCTGGAAGGTGAAACCCTGAATATTTCAGTGCAGACACTCGCTGGGAGCGACCCAGGCAGGTTTTGGTTTTTGCCAAGAAATGAGGATCTGTGCAGAGAATCCTTACCTGGTCCAGATATTTCTTCCACATTGGCTCTGTGTTCTCGACTGAAAATTCGTTCCAGCCGTGTTTTGAGCGGCGCTGGAGCACGGAAAACTCCGAGAGTCCAGCCTGTAAGTCAACCTAGAGGGGGAAAAACCCAACCCCAACCCAAACATTTCACATTATATTTACAGAAAACTGATTATGTCCAATTTATATTAAACCCCTATCAGCAGACTAGGCAAGATCTTCATGGCTCAGTCCCACATGAAAAAAAAAAATAAATCTGTCTGTTGTTTTTCTATTTAAATATGTATTTTTTGTTAAACTATACAATTTTACCATCAGCCACCACAGAAACCCATAAAGTAAGCACGAGTTAATTTTTTAAAAAAATGTACATTTCCAAAAGGGAGAAATTATATCATAGATGACAAATTAGAAATCTAAATAGAAAAAGTAATTTCTGGTTGCACTGGGTGTTTAAAGAGAACATAAAAATAAACACACCCTGACAAAATTCAAAGGGAACAAAATGAGAAGGGATGAAAACTATTCTGCCTGGATTTAAAAAAATCCTGAGGTCAGAAACGAAAATATGGCCAAGCACTAAAGCCTTCCCAGCCAAGGAGAGGATCCATCCCACAAAAAGGCAGAGGGATCGGGCTCTCCAGGAGTCTGCGAGTCAATTAAAGGCTGATTTTGCAGCTCAGGGCCTTCCCACATTCCCGACGACAAATCCTTACGTTTAAAGCTCTTGCCAAGTCCTCCTTGTGGCATTTACAGGCATCCTTCGGGGGCAGCGCTGCCACCTCGTTCTCCTGCTCGATTATTTTCAGCTCACACTCCTCGCGGGGCTGAGCGAACACAACAAAGCCATCGTTAGGTGAGAGCAGTGTTCATTAAAGCTTTCCTTGATTAAAACACCTCCTTGATTCTTGGCTTAATCCCGTTCCCTTCCCTCCCCTCGCCAGCTGGGCACCTTCAGCCACTACATCACTTCCCAAATGCCAGCGCTCTAATCCCAGCTCTAATTAACCCTGACCACAGCCTCAAAGCCGGGGGCACGTTCTCGTGGGGGGAGAGTGGCCGTGAGGGGCTGGGGAACCAGAAGGAGAAGCTCATGGTGCTGATCAGGAAAGGTTTGTGCTGTTGGAGGTGTCGGTGTCTCACAGCCCAGGCTGGATGCTCAGAGCAAGGAAAACACCTTTCCCCCTCGTGTATTAATAAATGAACTGAACGGAATGAATGAATGCATCATGTACATAATAAATGAAATGAAATAAATGAAATGAAAAAAATGTACATAATAAATGAACTGAAAACGTGAGCCAGAAGGAGAAGCAAAATCTCCGCTCCTGTGTCCAGGGCTGTTCTGCTCCACCCCTGACTCTGCACCTGCCTCCAAGCAGGATAAACCCTTCCTGCCCCATCCAGGCAGCCCAAGCCCCCAGCATCCCAACCCCTCCCTTTCAATTCCCTTCACTTCCTTCTCTCCAATGCACTTCCCAGAGCAGCAGCATTCCCAAAATCTCTGCCCACGATGAAGGCACTGGGATCACTCACTGTGGCAGGCTAAGTACAGAGAGGGAGAAATTTCAGCCTTCCCAAGGGACAGGAGGGAGTTCCATTCCCTTTTACCTTCATTCATAAAGCACAGGAGTGTGTGTTCATTGACAAAGGAACCCCCAGAGAGCCTGGCAGGCATTTGGCACCAGCTCCCAGCCCCCTGGAATGCTTGCTGTGGGATGCACTTGGGACTACCTCATCCTCCTGCAGTGCTATCTGGGGACTTGACCCTCCCTAGAATATTCAGGAGCTTTCTAGGAACATCCAGTGCTTGGCAATCTAAAGCCTGAGATAAATGGAAAAAATCGTAAATGCAGAAAACCACAAATGCAGAAGATGCCCTTGGCTGTTCTCTCAGTCTTGGGGCTTCTGGAGAGCTCGGAGCATCTCTAAGCCCTGCTCCTGGAACAGGCCTTAGCCAGATCCATCTCTTGCAGCCCCTTTTTATGGCCATTTCCTGACCCACAGCTCAGCTGGCAACGTGAGGGGTGCCAGCACGCCCCTGCTCCCAGTGGAAAAGCACAGGAGTCAGCTGGGACCCCCTTGGTCGGGGCAGGGCTCGTTCAGAAACCATTTTGTCCCAAGAACAACCCGCCCTTACAAACCCCCAGCAATCTGCTCAAGATCTCCACGGATTCTCCTGCTCCCTCAAGCTGGTGACCCCGTTTTGCCCGAAGTGGCTGCAGTCCTGCTCCCCTTTTTGAGCCATCCTGGCACTGGACATCCCCCTTATTTCCACATCTCCTCCACGAACCTCTTGAGAAGGGACAAAAATACCCCTTCATGTTTTAAACTCCTGATTTATATCCCTGTTTGGGCGTCCTGGCTGTACAAATTCCTCAGTTCCCTGTAACTTCGTTGACATCCAGACACTGAAATCCCAAGAGCCGAGAGGTGGAAGGGTTTGGTGGGAGGAATCCACAGGGCAGCCATGGACAGACACGTCCCTGAATTCACTGAATTCACTGATGAATGTGGCCTCTGCAGGCTCCTCTGTGCTGCAGGTGGCACACACAGGTATCAAGGTACAGCTCTGCCCTGGAGGAGTTTAAATTTTAATGAAAGCAGCTGGAGGGCAGGAAGAGACCCAGACAGGAGGAGAACATGCCTGCAGTCCCCGAGGGAAGCAGGGCCCAGCTCTAGCAGCAATATTTACCCTCAGAGAGGTGTGGAGGAAATAAATGACAAAGGCTCTGGATGTGTCTGAGCCCTCTGTGGTCTGTCTAGAAATGCTGGCAGCTCCCTGCTCCTGCCAGCCAGGGGCTGCTGTGACAGGAACAGCTTTTTTGGGATGAGTTAACTTGCGCTGCTGAGCCTACACCTGTAAGGGATTCTCCCTCGTGAACGTGGCACAGCTTTCCCCACCAGAACAGCCCCTGAAGGTTGGAAATGCAGCAGTGGGGCCCCTCCTCTGCAGAGCCCCGTGCCCCAATCCCATCCCACCCCATGGACGTGGGGCACCAGGCAGTGTCCTGTGCAAATCCCTTCATAAACAACCCTCTCCTCCAGCATTACTGGCTTTTGTATTTACATTGCAAAGCACATGTGGGTTCTCCACGATATCCATTTACATTTATAACCTTTATCCTTCTGGCACAAGAGCACAGGCTCCATACAGCAGGGCAGGAAGAAATAACAAAAGGGGAATTATCGGTTTATCTATTGCTTTGTGAGATCAGGAGATACTGGAGGCTGTGAAGAGCAGCTGGTGTGGCTGGGAGCCACCTCGGGGGTACCTGAGCATCCCTCATCCCAAAACAATCCATCGATTGTGCCACCGAGGAGCCCATGTGGGAGAAAGAGAGCATGGGGCTCTCTGCAGAGCACACAGCCCTTTTTGTGTACTCTGGCAAACAGCCCAAAATATCAGTTCTCGGGATTTTCCCCCACCTCTGCCCTGCTGAGGTTTTGCATATTCTTTTCCCTGTCTTGGGTTACTTGGGACCGGTTAATGGCCTGCAATCCAGAGTGGGCTGGGTTATTCAGTCTCCATGAAGCCTTTCCAAACATTAAACTAAACATTAAACATTTTCCCCGCCAAAAATACAATAAATAAGTCAAACCAGTCTCTCCAAAGCCTTTTACGTTTCTTTTTCTGGGTGGACATGGCAGGCAGAAAGACCCATGTTCCAGGGGTGCAGGCAGAACCCAGAATCCAGCCTAGAGCAGCCCCCAGCCCTGCAGGTGAGGGGTTGCCCTGCTGGGCTTCCCTAGCCAAGCTCCCAGCCCTTTTCCAGCATCACCATCATTCCTGCACCTCCCACACAATTTCCCACTCCCCCGTTGCACATCAGCAGAATTCCAGTATTTTTTACATGAAACAAAGATCTGGTCCCCCTGCTTGCAGATACAAACTTCAAATTAGTCCTTTTGACTGTTCTAAAGGCCACAGGTTCTCCAGTAAAGTTGGTTTGAAGCCCCTTGAGAATCCTGCCCTGGGCTGTGGTCAGAGGGAAAGGGGGATGTAAAGAAGAAGTGCCCAGGGATTTCTCCCACTTCCACACACACAGACACGTGTGACTGTGCACGTGGACACACGCTGGGATGCTCAGAAGAAAAATCTCTGACTGTTCTTCGGATTTCTGCAGGAAACACAACAATTCTCGTGAGCTGTAAATCAGCCCCACGGAAACTCCCCTGGTTCTGAGTGGGGCACTGCAGAAAAGGGGTTAAAGCATGCACAGCAGAGTCTGGGCACAGGCTGGGGGTGTGCTTTGATGTGCCAGGGGAGTGCCCTGCCATCTCCAGGTGACACCACGGCCACAGGTGAACTGGCCATCACCCCTGGGGCTTTCCTTCACTGCCCACTTGGGGCATTTATCCTGCCTGGAGTCCCATCAGATCACCTGGAATCACACCTTTAGAGCCCAGCACAGTGCTTTGACCAAAATATTTATAAGGTTGAAAGCGCTCTGCAGCTATTTTCAAGTAAAGAAGCAAAATGCCATCAAGTAGGGGAGAAATGAGTCATTCACCAGCCTAAATCATTCTCTGAGAATAAGTTCTTGATTTATCAAGTCCTTATTTTCATTTTACACTGCTGTCTACTTCCTACCCCGTGCCAAAGCTCTCCTCACCTCCCTCTCCTGTTCTACACAGACCACTCTCTGCAAGGAGCAGAGCTGAAATTCAAGAGGGGTTTGGATTTGGAAGTAAATACATGTCACTATTTATTTTGGCACAGCATAAATGGTGCAGCCTAAGAACAAGGCAGCCTAATTGCCAGTGGCCTCCTGCCTACGTGCAATCAGAAATCTCAGCCTGCCACCAAGCCACGTTACAGGGACTTTCTGTGACCTCATCAAGATCTTCTTTTTCCTGGGATTTTGAGCTCTGGGTGAGCAGGGCAGAGCAGCATCACCTGATGCACTGCACAGGGTAAGAGTTCAGCGTCTCATTTTCTTCTCCCTGTAACACTGACACGATCCCACACTGGACAGACAAGACTCAGAAAGGGGATTAGCTGAAATGGAATCTGGGCAAGGCCTCAGTCAGTCAGGAAAAGCTCATGAATCTCTCCAAGTGGGTGGATGGAGCTGGTTGGGATGGGAGTGAGGGCTAACCCCACGTGCTGAAAGAATTAGACACATGGGGTTCACGTGGCAGAGCACCCAACCACCCTTCTGCCATGGGGCTTGAGCCACGGAAACCTTGTGCTGAGTGAATAATCAGATAACCCCAGACCTGAAGGTTTTGTGGCGAAAAACCAAGAAGAGCAGCAAAAACGTCACCCAAACCATGACTGCCCACTTCGTCTGCACCAAGGACAGCCACTGAGGGCAGGGAAGGGACACCAGCGCAGCATTTTTCATTTTTCAGGAAAAATGAGAATCATTTTCTCATCATTCCATTTTTCAGGAAAGCAAAGCAGTATTTCCAAGTGGACTCTGGGGGTCTGAGCCAAAACTCTCTTCGGCCACTGGTTACCAGCCCTGAGTCACAGCCCGAGGGTCACAGCCAGAGGGTCCCACCCCAGGGGTCCCAGCCCAGGGGTCCCAACCCCTCCGCCAGTGACCAGCACTGGTGGCAGTGGTCCCCTGGGGACAGGAGAGCCCTGCTCTCCATCTCCTCTGTTGTGCCCATGCTCCAGAGAGCTCCCACGGCGCTCCAGGGCTCTCCCACGCTCTTCCTCAGTTTGGAACCTCCTCAGAGCTGGGATCAATGCTCCTGGGCAGGATTCGGGCCTCAGCTCTGTGCCTTTGGATTATTGCATAGGAACGAGGCTCTCTCATGGCTCCCTGAGCCTGGCAAACAACACCCAGCTCATTCCCGGCTCATCCCCGGCTCATCCCCGGCTCATCCCCGGCTGCCGGAGCCGCTGGGCCGGCACAGAGCGGGGACACAGCAGCGCCAGCCACCTCCAGCCACCGGCGGGACAGAGCGGGCGAAGCGCCCGAAACCAACCCCAATTACACAAACTATCCCAGCAGGTCCGGGCAAGAGGCACAGGCGATCCTCACCTCCTCTCCCGGCTCGCCGCTTCCCAGGGGCTGATATTTCTGCACGAAGCGGAGGAGCCACCTTTTCTGGAAGAGTTTGGCCAAACTCCCTTCGCCCATCTTCGCCGGGCGGGCCAGCGGGGCCGGGAGCAGCGGCAGGGCTGGCTCCGGCTGCCCGGAGCTCTCGGGCTTACCTGCGGGGAGAGGCACCTGTACCTGGCCAAGTCACGCCTTCCCCCGGCTCCCCGAGCCCCAGGGAGGAGCGCCGCTCCGAGCTGTTCCCATAAATCCGGCCGGGAAGGCTGGCTGCGTGTGCCACCGTGCTGGGACACCCGGCACGCCTCCGTGTGCGTGACCCGCACCTGAAGAGCAGGTTGGGTTTTGTTTTGTTGGTTTTTTTTTTTTTTTCCCTCCGCCCTCCCAAGGATTGCTGCGGGAGGAGAGTCGGGCGGGCAGATAGGGAAGGTATTTCAGGAGGGGTGTGAGTGAGGCAGGGGCAGGACAGGTTACAGGCACAGCCGAGCCTGTTTGTAAACTTCCAGGCTGGGATAGTTCTCCTTAGGAAATGCTGCAGTCAGCACAACGCCGCGGTGTAATAGTGTTTACATCAGGGAGGTGTGATGTGGGGATTTGTAATGATCGTTTATAAAACCCCAAAGTGTTTCCTTTGTGCTTTTCTGGTGGAGCCCAACACACAGCTGAGGTGGGACTTGGATGTCCAGAGCTCGACTTCAACAATCCCTCTGTGGGTCCCTTCCAGCTCGGGATGTTCTCTGGTTCTGTGATTCTAGGATTGATAAAGTTCAGTGGTTGCATCATTCCCAGAGATTTATGGCTGCCTGTCAGGGAGCATCACGCTCTGGTTTGCCCCACGAGACCGACAGCCTCCCCCAGGCACTGTCACTGCGGGATTCACTTCTCCTTAAATTGTCCCTGAGGTGTAAACTGGGAGATGAAGATCCTCCATTGACAGTAAAAACTGCACTGAGGGAATAAAAGTCATTTTGAGACAGACAAAAAAAAATAGACGTGTAGTTTTCTACAGGAGAAGAGTTTCCTTCAAGGACGATGCCCAGAAAACCTGCACCTTTCTTTTGCTCTGGACCACGATGAGGCCAAGCCCCATGACCTCTGTGACAGCTTGGGGCACCCAAAACCTGGCCAGCCCTCACCAAAACGCTGCTTTTCTTTGGAGCATCTCAGCGTATCCTGTTTGCATCCCCAGGAAAAGCCCCTGGGACACCCCAGGCAGTTACAGAGAGCATCCACCGAAACGCCGTGCAGGGAGGGGTTTCTTCCCAGACCTCGGGCAAAACAGCGATTGGGAAACACCCAGCAAGGAGCCGGGACCTTGGAAAACACATCTGGGGCTTCCCGGCTCCCTCGGTTGAGCAATGCTTTCGCAAGGATCCGAGCTGGATGCGTCAGGCACACGGAGGAAGTTCCTGCATCACCGAAACGTCGCTCCTTCCCACGGGAAAGGAGCCAGGGGTAATGCTGCGCTCTGATTTTCGGGAATCTCACATCCAGGCCCTGCCCAGGGTTTAGGAAAGGTGCTCAGGCGGGGCTTGGAGCAGACACGGAGGGATTTGGACGTTATGGTGTGGGAATCAGGGGGTGAAACCTCTCTGAGCTCATTTGTGCTCTTGCACTGGTGCCCCCCTTGTGCTGCTCTTCCAAGGAGCTGGAGCACATCCAGCTGCCTCTGCCGGCTCCTGACAAGGCACAGCAGCCCAGCCTGGCAGGGAATCCCTTCCCCTGCCCACCTGAGCCTGTCTGGAGTCCCCACAATCCTGAGATCACTCCAAATCCTCGCGTTTCTCCCAGAAAAGTGGTGGAAAACATCTTCTCCCTCACTAGGCAGGCGGGATGAAAATTTCCCTTTGGTTTTGTTTTTGCTTTTTCTCACCCCAAACCCTCACCCATCATCCATGAAGCTGCTGCCCATGACAAGCATCCTGGGGCTGTGCTGTGCACGGTGTGATCCTCATTAGCAGGTCAATTTTCCTTATTTAGCATCATCCTTTTGGCACAAACCTGCTGCTTGCAGAGACACAAGAACATCCAAGAGCAAAATCCAGAATCCACTCGATGGCCAAGAGGCCACACCCTGAGTTAGGGAGGAGGGACAATGCCCCGAGTGAGACTGACAGAAATTCCAGGACAAACAGGACACAGAGAAGGAGAAAAACGTGTTGGTGAGTATAATAATGCACTGTAACCATCAGTGCAGGGTGGTTTATTATCCAGCTGGGGAGGAACAGCGTGGTTTGGGCTCAGGACCACGACCCTCTCTCTCATCTTTATATTCCCTCAGGTCTGTTATGGCAAATTATATTTGATGAGATGGAATAAACGTAGGGAAAAAAAAATGTTGCTGTTTGCCACTCACTCTGAGAAATTGCTAAAAGGACTCAAATTTCATTTTCTTGCTGCTGTTGATTTCTGGGTGTTAGGAAATCTAATGAAAAATTAATGTATTTTGCTATCCCATGGCTCAGAAAACGCTGGGAATAGACTGAATCAGGACTATAATGTTAAGAAAACAACACTATTGCAAGTTGTATTTCTTCACACGATAATATTCACACTCTAAAAACATGACACGCAGCCCAATTACAGTGCCCTTACAGTATTTCCTATTTAATTGGATAATAAAGCTCCAGTTCTAAGGAGATTATTTGGGGAACCATTTTTTTCATTTGTTTTTTTGGGGGGGGGGGTGTGTTGGTTTTGGTGGCTTTTTTGTTTGGTTGGTTTTGGGGTTTTTTTTGTTGTTTCATTTTATTTTGTTTTGTTTTTTAAGTAGAAAAGATCCATTATAAAGACACACACAGCAAAGGAAGTCTGAGACCCCCTGAGCTCAAAAATATGATGCTGTGAGTTCAATATGATGCCGTGGGGCTTGTTGCACTTTTGTTCCTCTTCTGCCACCTTGAGGGAAAAAAACTCTTCTGCATGGGTAGAGTGGAGTTTGCTGCTACCCCAAACTCCAAACATTTCACTTTTGGGTTGGGATTTTTCCTGGGCAGAACTTCTGCTGCTCCTGGTTGTACAAACAAAGAACAGAGTTTAGAGCCACGGTTCTTTTCCATCTTGTCTCATGAAAGTTGAGTAAAATCCTTAGGTCTGTCCCCAGGGGTGTAGTGGGGAAGGAAGAGGGAATTTAATGAAAGCTTTTGGTTTATTTTTGCACAGTTTCCATTGCTTAAACTGTGAGACTCACCTGGTGGGGGGCTTGTGCTGGGTGGAATGACACAACAGTGGCCCCTCTGAAAGGGGACAGGGGTGGTGGATGTGTTTTGGGGTCTGTCACTTCCCCTCCAGTGGACAAGATGACTTTTTCCTCCCTATGCTTGTGTTATTGATGCCTTAAGCTTTAGGCTTCGTGTTTTCAGACTCTGTGCTGCCCAGGGGTGCAGCTCTGAGCTCACAGTCAGTGTCACTCAGCTCTGCACAGAGCAGGGACACAAAACAAATCCTTTTCCTGCTGCACACCAAGGACAACTTTCAGCCCCAAAAGCACAAACAAGGGTGGGCTGGAGGGAGGAACAAGAATGATGAGACCTCACAGCCTGGAGCTGGAATTGGACAATTAAACCCCAAGATGCAAATGGACCAAAACTTATAAAAATGTGAGACCTCGTGACTGTTTGTCCATTTTGTGACCATTTTGGGTCCACCTTGGGTATAGCCCTGGCCAGGCCTTGTCCTGCCCAAGGTGTACCCTAAAGGCCTTTCAATAAATCTCCACTTTATTCTCTGGCTCTGTCCAGTCTCTGCTCCAGCTCAGCCTTCCCAAGGCATCATTATGTTCTCCCAACAAGTAAAATCTAGAAGATTTGTCCTTTTTTTAATTTTTTTTCCCATAATCCAAAGCTGAAAGTACATCAAGAAGACACAACAGAAACTTGGCAGGGTTGAAAAACAGAGTGGTCACTTTTTATTGAGCACCAAAGCAGGACCTGAACACGTCTGAGCACCGAGGACACAAACCAGGGAGGGGCTGCACAGATCCTGGGGGCTGTGGGAGCAGTGGCAGCACTCAGTGACACACAGGGAGGTTATCATAGCACCAAACACGCTGCAAAGTGTTCATGAAAATGTGGAAAACAACCCACACCAGGCGTTTCCTGGTGTGCTGCACCAGGCTGCTGATAGAGCGTCTGTCTTTGGAGAGAAGAGCAGCTGAGGACAACTCACCTGCTCTGTGTTTTCATTTTCATTTTCATTCATTCACATTTCACTGTTGGAAACGCAGCACTTGGACAAGTCCCTTCTGTGGCTTTCGTTTCTGAGTTCGATAATTAATAACTTGAATTAACTTGGAAAAAAAACCAAAACCCTGAGCATTATAGCACCACGAAGAAGGGGGATGGCTTTGATAACACGCAGTAAACAGAAATTCACCATCCAATTATCAATTTGTCAATTTTCTTTTTTTAAAATTATTTTTGCAAGCAGAAAATACCTGTACTGTCCCAGCCAGGTGGGTCAGGCATGTGCTTCTGCAGCTGCAAAGAAAACGGACTCTGAAGTGAATGTGTCCACTCAAATTAAGCATATTTTGGGCTGCTTTGAGAGATCAGGTTGAGATTTGAAGTTTTAATCTTTCAAATTTGTGAATGCTCAACACCAGTTTTTCATCTAGCTCCTCACAAGGTTTTAGGAATTATTTTTAGTTTTAAATGGAACATTTTGGCATTTACTCTTCGGGGCTTAGCAATGATCACTGGAGGGCTTTTCTCCTTTAATCAGAATTTGATTTTTTTCTGCAGAAAGTAACGCTGAACAAAATCAATCCATTTCACTGAGCAGCACCGAGGAGTGAGGCTGCAGTAGGATAAGTGGGGACTTTCTGGTCTAAACACAGATTGGAACTATAAAATACAGATTGGAGCCTGGTCTAGTGGAAGATGAAGAGCTTTAAGCTCCCTTCCAACCCAAACCACTCCACAATTCCCTGGTACTGTGGCTCCTGTGTCCAAGCAGGAATTAAAATCTCATTGCAGGAAGCTGCAAAAGATAAAACTCTAGAAATAGCTTTGTCCAAACATGGTGCTGCATTTAATATCCTGCACTCTGAAAAAAAAGCGAGTTCAACCAATGAAGATATTTAGGAAAATGTGGAGCCCTTCAGCTGTTCCTTTGCTCTGTGGAGCACCCAGGACCGTGTTTAGAATGGGAAACTGAAGAGCAGTTTGGCACTTCCCATCTCCCCAGCTGCAAATGTCATGTGCAAAGCATCAAGAGTTTTATAGGTGTCCTGGATTGGGCTTAAACCATTGAGTGAGTGGGAAAAAAAAATCCTTGTATTTTGTGAGTGGAAGCAGGCACTTGCATTTGTGAATTGGATATTTATATGCAGTGCTACTACAGTGCAAATTAAAATGCTAAATTCATGCATGCAGATGGGGACGTGGACTCAACCATGGAGCAAACGTGGCTTTTCTGCCAAACAACTCTGGCTGCTTTGTCACAATCAATGTAACCGTCCCTTCAGGACTGCCACAGGAAAGGAAAACATTAATAGAAAATGTGTTTTCCGTTGTATAATGCTAAACAGCTAAAAGAAGCTGGGAGGCCCAAATACAAATATCCAGATTGTGAGGATTTATGGAAGTCAACGCAAAGGTACAGGACTCCTGAGGAGCTGTGGCCCATCTGCCAGACAATCCTTTCCATCACGCAAATTTATCCTGGGTTTGCTTCCCCAACACATTTAACAAATTATCCAGACTTCAGGCCTCTTGCTGAGGTTTTGCAGGTACAAAACCACAGATTTTATGAGCATTAACAAAGCTTGGCATGCACTTGTGTGTCTGCCTGGATACTGTAGGAAGGAATCTGTTCCATTATTAACTCTCAGTCTGCAGCTCGTCAGACCGAGAAGAGGAAAGTAACCTAAAAACATTTATAAATCTGTTTTTTCTCCTAGCTTAAACTTCCTCAAATTCTTAAGACTTCAGGTTTAGCCCTTTAGAGTGGGTGTCAAGCCTGGTTTTTTATCTGGATATAAATTGGAAAAGAAGGAACTTGCAAGCTTCTTTGAATTTTAAGCTGATGAAAAGGCTTCTTTAAAGGAGTTGTTCGAGACACGCAGGCACTGGATTTGATCCAGAGAACCTCTTTAGTCTCACCTGTTTTAAAGCAACTTAGATATGATATTTAGGTAGAATTCTGGGTTGTGTTCACAGGCCTGAAATCTGAACTGGACACACAAGGAGCACACAAAGGGCAGGCTCTGTGGCAGCAGGCTGATCACGGCACTGTGGCCTACAGGGATCCCTTGGAGCTGTTTGCATTTCATTTGTAGAAGGGCAGCTGATAAGCAGTGTGGTTTCCTTCAGGGGATCACATTTCTCCCCTTCCTGGTGAGGTTAAAATCTGGACTCATCCCGTTCCTTGGATAATGGAATTTTTTTTGTCAGTGAGGGGCAGGGATCAGGAGGATGCTGGAGATGTGCTTGTGGAGATCTGGGACCAGAAAGCTGCTGGGCAAAGCATTCCTTGACAGAGTGGTCCAGCTGGGTGAAAACCAAACAACGAAAGGGAAAAAAAAAACCAGTAAGAGGAATTAAAATATTTATCCTTCCTGGGATGTTTGCACAGAACTTGTCCTTAAGTAGCTGAGTAATCTTAACAGCCAGCCTGACGTGGGTACAGGAAGACACTGAGCTGCTTTGTTCCCATAACTTCCAGCTAAGCCCAAGTTAAAGTGAAGCTGAAAGTGTTGAGAAAACCATCTTGGGACAGAACTTTTGGTATAATAAATATTTCCATTTTTGCCTAGTGCAAGGCTGATAAAACAAATGGAGCTTTTGCTGTTGGCTTGGCTCTGGCCAGATAAATTTGCCTTTGCTCACACAGCGGGCCCCACTGCTCAGCACAAGTGTTGACACACAAAAAATTATCCCACAAAACCCCCCATGTGCTGAAGGGTTTTCAAGACTGACCCTTTTTGCAGCCGGTCCAGAATAAACAGCTTTTTAGTTTGTCTGGCAGGACCAGTTACACCTGCATTAGAAGAAGCCCCTAAACACAAAATTTAAAGTCTTAAGGAACGCCAATTATTCTTCATCCTAAAAATCACCCCATGCTCTAAAAACCCACAAGGCAAAGGTTCTGCGAAGAAATCAGCTGTGTCTGGTGGAATAATGAGAGTGTTTCGTGCACCTGTACAGGGTTTTAAGGTGCTGTCCTTACTCCAGCATTTTGCTCAGAGGAAATAATCACCCTCAGACAATCGTTTCTCTGAATAATTGCATTCTAAGCACCAGCTATTTCCACGCCGCTTTCTCTTTATTCACAGGGCACTTACCTAGGCACACCTTCAATTAGCCCAAATGCTTCTGCTGGTTTTTCACGTAGCCGACCAAATTGTTGGAATTGCTGCCTGCGGAAACAAACATCAGCCGAGTCAGGTTTGGGGTTAGGCTGTGGCAAATGGTTTCTCCCGGTTCTCTCAGCGAGTGCAGCGTTATTGGTCTCATTATTTAGCAGTTCTCTTGGAGAGCTGGGGTAGCCCAACTGGAAGAGAGGAAAGGAAATCCTTTCATGGTTTTATCAGCCAAACTGGCCACATTTGGCTGTTTGTAAATCTTGTACCAAAGATGCTGCCTGGTTATACCTGAATGGCACTTCCAGTCTGATCCACATCCAAGAGGGAGAAACCAGGAGCTTTGAAACTCTGAGGAAAGATGTGGGAGATGCTCTTGCTCTCTTTGAGCCCCAGATTTGTGAGAAGGACCTGCCACCTCTCAGGGAACACTGAGGGACTGATTCACTGAGCTCCAGCCATCTCTTCTCTCTTACCACAGTCCAAAACCCTGCTTTTGACAGAGCTCTCTCTGTGTTCAGCTGTAAGGAGTGCTGGGCCAAGAGCAAAGCTCCAAAAATATGCTTAAAAATAATAATTAAAAAAATATTATTGGACTGGATGGTTCCCCTGGCAGAAGACTGCACCATTTAACTCATTCTGCCACAGCTGAAAATTCTGGTTCTCAAGAGTCCACAGTCAGGACATCATAGATCTTAAAATCACATCTTCTGACCGTGGCATAAAGAGTTGAGGATAAAGAATCTCTTTTTTCCTATGTACAAACCTTCATTTCATAAGCAGCAAATTCCTTTTAAGCATTGCAAGAATAATAAAGCTTAATAACAACAACAAACACTTCATGCCAGCAGCTTACCAAAATATTCCTTGTAATACTTATGCCTCAGGCTGTGGCCATCTGGAAAAGAAGGTACATGGTGAGAACACACCCAGCCAGCCTTCATTTTTTTTGTGTTAAACTCTGACCTTCTGTGTACAGCACAGAGAAATTAGAGATATGGAAATAATAACCTCACAATGAGGAAAATAAAAGTCCGCTGTAGCTGAAGTAATTTGGATTGCTGTAAACGTTTTATAAATTACTGAGATTACTGAGCTCTGTGGACACAACTCACTTGCCAGAAAAGTGGGAATTGCCACTAGCATTTTATAACCTTTTCAGCAGCTACAGGTCAAGGAATCAGAGGCCTTCCCAAATTAAATAAAATTTGGGTAACTTTTCAGACCACCTTTCAGGGAGTTGTAGAGAGTGATAAGGTGATCTCTGAGTCTCCTTTTCTCCAGGCCAAACAGCCCCAGCTCCCTCAGCCATTCCTCACAGGATTTGTGTTCCCAGCCCCTCACCAGCCCCGTGGCCTCCTCTGGATGTGCTCAAGTGTCTCAACATCCTTCCTAAACTGAGGGGCCAGAGCTGGACACAGCACTCAATGTCCTTCCTAAACTGAGACACCCAGAGCTGGACACAGCACTCAATGTCCTTCCTAAACTGAGGGCCCAGAGCTGGACACAGCACTCAAGGTGTGGCCTCACCAGTGCCAAGTACAGGGGCAGAATGACCTCCCTGCTCCTGCTGGCCACACCATTCCTGATCCCCACCAGGAGCCATTGGCCTTTGTGGCCACCTGGCCACACTGCTGGCTTGTGTCCAGCTGCTGTCACCAGTGTCCCCAGGTCTCTTTCTGCCTGGGCACTGTCCAGCCACACCATCCCCAGCCTAGGGTATTGCAGGGGATTCCTGTGGCCAAAATGCAGAACTCGGCACTTGGACTGATTCAACTTCATTCTACTGGACTCTGCCCACCCATCCAACCACTCCAGATCTCTCTGCAGAGCTCTCCTCCCTCCCCACACACACTCCCAGTTTAGTGTCATCGGCAAATTGACTAATTTGAAAGAGAAGAGGCAGGGAGGGGGCAGCACTGACCTGGGTTTCCCCGGAGCTTGATGCACTGTCCCCTGTTGGGGATGCCCTCGGCCGTGTTGCCCGGGTTGATGATGTGGCACTCGTAGCCCGTGGGGCAGTGCAGGGGCTCGTCCCCGTCCTCCGTGGTGCTGCAGGCCTCAGCTGCAAGAGAAACCTGCAGGTCACCCACCCACCACCGCTGTGACACCCACGGGGACCCAAACACGGCCACACAACCCCACCTCAGGCTCCTGCCCATGGGGGCAGCACGGGCCTGGCCCCTCCTGACACTGCTGAGCCCCGTTCCCTTGGGACAGCACTTTTGGTATAATAAATATTTTCATTCTTGCCTAATGCAAGGCTGATAAAACGGATGGAGCTCCCTCTCCACGGGGCTGTGCCCTCTGAGCAGGGATCAGTGTGTCCCAGCCAGGCTCTGGGCTAGGTGAGTGCAGTATTTTCAGGTTCACCCATTTCTGTTTCCTGGCCAATGCACCATTTCTGTCGTGGTTTCAGTGCCTACTGGAATTATTGACCCTTTTTGTGCTGCGAGATAGGATTAGGAGCAAAGCACAGCAGGCTCAAAGTCGGGGAACGTGAGCAGGAAGCTGGCAGTGTGCTGTTCTCTGCTCCACACCCACGGACCTGCTGCAGAATCCAAACCTCAGGGGTGACTCACTGCGGGGTCAGGCATTGCCACCCCTGTCCCAGACTGGTTTCATCACTTTGACCCAGGACAGGCAGCAAGTGCAGCTCAGCACAGGGAGGTGAAGCAGGACTAGGGCAGTGTTTGTGGCCTTTACCTGTACAGACTCTGCAGGGCCACTCCACCCTCTCATTTTTAATTTCAAGGATCTCTGCTGTAATTCTTATGCCATGACTGATGGTTCTTGCTTCCCTAATTACTCCCTCAAGCTGAGATGAAGGTGTTCAGATAAGAGCAAATAATATAAGCATGACAAGGATGGATGAGGAGGAACCTATTTTATCTTATTTCTCGCTTTGCAGCTTCAATGAGCTGGAGGCAGAATTTTCTCTTCAAGAACTTGGAGTTTCCATAATAGATGAGTGTTGAGGCTCAGCGAGTCTAAAACCATCTGTGTAAGACCAAAGAAGGGAATTTATTGGCACTACCTAGATCTGACTAAAGATGATCAAAAGCTGGGTTAACATTTCCATGAAAAACCCAAAAACTTCAGGTGTCCATATATCTGGGATTGCCTCATAGAAGAAAACTTCTCTTCCCATCTCCCCACTCCCTCCTTGTTTCAATTTCAGGTACTGGAATAAATTAATTAAAACGCTTTTCCCTATGGAATGAACCTGAGAAGCTCAAGCTCATTATTAGTGTCCAAACTTAGATTCGTGCCCCAGGTTCACGTCAGCTTGACACAGCTCTGCAGCAGTTTGCCAGGGCTCCTGTCCAAAGCTCCTTCAGATCCAAGAGCCACAGCCCCAGCCCAAGGCATCTGGGTGAGGAGGCCACTCTGGATTAAAGGATCTCCCATTCCAAGTCCACCCACGTTCTATCAGGAAGCTGGCAGAGAATTATGTGTGTGATGACAAAGCCTTTTTCTAAAAGAAAGATATACCTCTAATTATTTGAAGAATGGGTCCAAGCCCAGTCCCCTGCAGCATTCCTAGTGCTCTGCTGGATAATCCATATCCATAAAAAGTAATTTATTTACTGCACCAGATAGCAGCCCCCAGCACCACACGGAGTTATTCCTGTGGAAACTCCAGACAAATATCAGCAGCCTAACATCCCAGGCAAGCTCTGTGCATGAGGGATTTATTCTCCAGGGCCTTTGTGTGATTATGGATATTGCAGAGAAGACAGAGAAATGTCCCGTACCTTGTAAGACTTCCTCTGGGCCATCCAAAAGCCACCCATTGCCTCCCAGCCAGCGGGGTTTGGGCTGAACCAGCCAGTCCAGGACTGCAGAAGACAGAAACAAGAGACCACAGTGTCAAGATGCAGCAGCTACAGAGCACAGAGTTATGGAAAAACCATGGATTTCCTCTAAGGGCCTGTGAGGAGGCTGCCTGATGGATTGATCTCACTTTGACTTATATTGGTGCTCTTGTTGTCCCAGTGGAAAGGGAGCCATGGATGTTTTCCAGGGCCACAAGAACCTGGTGTCCTAGAGGCCCAAGCAGCTGCTGCTTCCCATTCTCATTCCCATGGCAGGGAAGGATGAGGTGGCTGCCTCACTTCTGTCAGCACTAATTCAGGGTGGGATTGCCCCTCTTCCTGAATACAGAAACACAGGAACACAGAATGGTTTGGGTTGGAAAGGACCTTAAAGGTCATCTCATTCCAATCCCCTGCCATGGGCAGGGACGCCTTCCACTATCCCAAGTTGCTCCAAGACTCATCCTTGGACACTTCCAGGGACGGGGCCTGGAAGATGCAATCCCAGGAAAAGAACTGGCCTTGAGCAACTTCTACAATTAGACTCAGTGGAAATTTTGCAGTGCCAGTTTGCCTTGGACACCTTTGCCACTCATCAATCCCCCCAAACCAGGAGTGTGGAACTGAACTCTACCCCCAACTCACACTCCACCCTCCCACCCGATACCCAACGCGTGTGAAGATCACCACCACCCCTGTCCCTGCAAGCTCCTCTCTCTCCCAGCTTGCCCAGCCTGGAAACCTTTGAACCCCTCAGGGAAACACCCAAGCTTTGCCCTGGAAGAATATACCACAGAGTTCCTCCACCCCGGGCTGTAGCAATGTGTCTGAATAACTTAGGCTGTTCTCTCTACCAGCTAAACTATTTGTAGATAAGAAGACACTTGCAGTCTTGTTTTTCAGAATTTTCAAGGATTTGTCAAGGCTACGGGAAGAACAAGTCTAAAAATAATGAACAAGAACTTGGGAAAGTGTCTACAAGAAATGCAACACTCAGTTAGAAGACACACAGCGTGGTGATGAACACTTGACCAATTAAGTGCCCTGGAGGATGTGTGCCTGTCTGACAGACAAATGACTTAGCCAATCGAAAGACTCCTACATGCGTGAACAGTAGTGCTAAAAACTATAACTGTAGCTTTATGTAAACAATAAACTTGTTTTGACTTTTTTCAGCCTTCTGATGTTTGCATTTTTGTAGTGGAGTTTTTTGCGAGTTGTTATGTAAATAAAGCGATATTTACATTCCTCTACGGAGGAGAGACGATTAATGGACTTCTAGTTTGACCAGTGGGGTCGGAGAGGTGGCAACCTCATCCTCCAATCCCTGGTCATTGTCCAGAATCTGTATAAATCGAGGTCAAGAAATAAACTTCCCTCTTTTTGCCCTGACAACTGACTGCATGCATAGCCTTCATTTTGTGTCTGTTTAGCGACAACAAACGGCTTCTGTTGTAATCATATTGATTCGTTTATTTCAGCAGCCTGTTTTTGTTGGGAAAGATGAGACAGGAAAAACTTATAGATATGATTGCCTGGCAAGAGATTCTAAAAATACAAAACCTGTGAGTGAAATAGAAACAAAAGCTAGCTCTGAGATGTAGGCATGGCAGGCAGGAAGACTGTGATTATCTGGAGATGGGTTGAGTGATAGCAAATAAAGGGACACCGAGGGACCCAAGGGTGTAGCCCCACCAAGGTATCAGGGAAAAGACAGATAAGAAAGTGTCCTTTAGAGTTTAGAGTACAGAATGATATGGTAATATAGCAGTTCTCATAGGCTGTATGCAAAGTTGGTAGGTTTTGTATCTCACACTGGTTAGTCACTGTAAATTAGATTATTCAACACAAAAGGAGATATAATGTATTGTAGCAAGGGCCTCGCTCTCTTGCTCTTACCTCTTACCTCTTACCCTCTTACCTCTTACCCCCTTACCCTTGTGCTCTCTCTCTCTCTCTCTCTCCCTCTCTCTTTGGGGCATCCCTTCAGCCGACGCTGGTTCCTTAAGGCAAGGCCCTTTTACCCACGACCCTTGCAATAACATGTTCCTCGAGCGTCTCAGGTCTGCAGAGTTCCCTCTCCCTGCCATCAACGGATGCTCCTACACGTTTTCCCCGTGCACAGGGGTGGCTGTACCTGGCGGGGGCTGCACGGACTCGAGGCAGGCATAGATGCAGCCGTTGTAGCAGCAGCGCTTGTGGCGCTGGCACTCGGAGTCGGAGCGGCAGCTGGGCACCTCGCAGGCGCGCTCCGGCAGGCTCTGCGGCGGCGGCGGGCACCGGTCGTTCCTCTGCTGGTGGGAGCTGTGAGAATGAAGAGGGTACTCATAATCCTTTGCAAAGAGAAGAAAAGGAAATCAGGTTGTCTCGGGTTGCAATGCAAGAGGTATCCTATTCCCAGTCTGTTGAAACTGGTGGAAGAGGTGTTTATCTCATAACTCTGAGGAGGAGGGGGCCGATGTGGACTCGATATTTTCTAGCTCTTCTCAAGATCAGGAAATATCGAGTCCACAGGCAGGTGTCTTCCTGTTAAAACCAGCTGGGACAGTGTTTTCTTTATCTCTTCCCATCCTCCTCCAGGGCATATCTGCTGTTCATGGGCCATCCAGGCTCACTGCATGGCTGATACAATTCCATCATCCCATTGGGAGATGCTCCACCCAGGGGGAGGAGCCCAGCATTCCTACCTGGATAAAACCTGGGATTCAGAACACCAGCACAGCCTGTCTGCACTGGATTGCCAGAGGAAGATCGGACCCATCTCACCACCACTGGACCCTTCTACAGGATCATCTCTGCTCCAACAGAGCATCAAGCCAGGGGCGTGAAGTGAGAGCTGCCATGGCCTCATGAGCAGGCTGGTAAAGAGTCATAAATACATAAAAATGTGTATAAATATACACATTTATTGGCCCAATCACTGGTGAGTTACAAAATCAGTGATGGGAAACTGGGGTTGTTGTTCCAAGAATAAACATGGTGCAACAGTCCCCCAGGGGTTTCTAGGACGTTTCACCACCAGACTATGGAGAAATTTGAGGTGAGATTAACATCCCTCTCTACATCCTGCTCCATCCTCATTGCTGTAACCCCTAATGGCTCCTTTGGAGCATCTGTGCCTTTGACAACACCCTGTTCCCACATGGATTCTCCCAAAAACTGGCCAAGGAGAGGCCACTGCACAGAGATGGAGTGTCAGAGAGACAGAGAATTCCTGATATTTTCACTAATGACAGTCTCCTGCCCCGTTCCCAATATCAAGAAACAATTTCTGCTTTTTCCTTTAAAACCCTTCCATGACATTGTTTTCCCATGAACTGCTAGGTTGTTTAAACCACTAAAAAGGTTTGGAAAAACCCAGTTTTGATGATGTTTTCCAAGCTGAAGGTGCAAGCTCTCATATTAGGCCATTCCTCAAAAGCTGCAAACACTCCAAATTTGAAACATGTTCTAAAACTGAAGATATTGAAAATAGATCTTTTTTTGGGGTGCGTGTTGCTGTATTTTAAATAGAGAAAATTTTCAGACCGGGTATAATTTTGGGATAAAAGGCAGCACTGCACAATAAATCTGTGCAGTTCCAAACACTGAACAGGTCTCCTTGTTGGAGGGAGTGTTCATCCTGGAAGGTCACAGTTTACCATTCTATTTGAAAGGTCATCTGCAGATGGAAATGTGACCAAAATAATACTGGCAAATAGTGGATACACAAAAAAACCACCAAACAATTACTGCAGTTGCTTCACCGATGATTCAGAAACCAAGAAGCCAAAATTGCAATGAACAGCTGGCTCCATGAATGAAATTTCCGTTGTGGAACAATATAAAAGTTGTAGCCAAATAACTTTGTACCTCATGACCTCCCTGCCCATTTTCTCTGGTCACCTACTGCTCACAACTCCTTTCTTTCAAAATAAGAATGTTTTGCTTATTTGGTTTAATAAACCCCCTTGTTTATGTGTGCATAAAACAGGATTCCCTCATTCCCCAAAATAACCTGGGTAAGGACGTCTCCAGGTTTGGGTCACAAGGTTTTATAAAAGCTCTTCCAGCATTCACAGTTTGGCTCTGGTTTATTATTTTTTGCAGGTTGTGACGACAGTCAAAATTTCTTTAAAAACGTTTTTCAGTGCAGGACGTAAATTTCTGTTTCCCAGGAAGGCTTATTAAATAATTTAATGACAATATCTGCCTCAGAGACAGGCAGAAACAAAGTAAGGGAAAAAGTTCAGGGTTCAGATGAGGAAGCCTGGAAGTCAACAAAGATGAGGAAAAACCTGGATGGAATCAGGTTCAGGCTCAGTCTCAGCCATAATTTCAACAGCAACTGAGGGATGCAGTCTGCCTCCCAAAAATCCCAGATCTGTTCAGTTATTTGTGTCTGGAACCGGTCCCCGAGCTTGTGTCAAAGCACAGCTCTCTGCTAATTCATATTCTGCGTGGAGCCCCTCGAGATGACACATGAGGTTTATTTCAGCCTCCCACCACCAGCTCTGGCCCTGGCAGGTATTCCCAAACACTGGCCATAAAACACCTTTCCTCTGAAAAAAAAATACACAGTCAGGGGGAATTTTGAATCCTCCAATATTTCTATCAAAGACCTGGAAAATCGCCCGTCAGTGATGATCAAAGTGGCAAAGATCAGACTGAAGGACAAGACCAAAGCAATGGGAATAATATTCTCCTGGTGTTGGCTTGGGATTTGTCATTTTGGTTCTGCTGTTTGCAGTTGGAAGAATGCTGCAGAGCTGGGGTGGGCTCCAAGAAGATGCACAATAACAACTAAAAGGCTGGAAAGCAGGAAACACAGGAAAAAGGTTTGTGTTTGTGCAGGTTCCAAAGGGGAGGCTGAGGCCGCTCTGCTCACAGGTTACTCCGAGGATATGGGGGCCAGAAATCTCCTGGGGCACAAAGAAGGTACCCCAGGGCTGATTTATGACAGCTGGCTGCTGGAGGGTAAATAAATTGCTGGAAGAGCATTACAGCAGCTGTGAGGAATTCTTCATTTCTGGAAAACTTTAAAAGAAGGCTGGGATTTTTCTGAAACACTTGCTGTAGTTGACAGCGGAACGAAATCCAGACTGGTCCAGTTTCTCCCAACCAGACATGATCATGATGGGTGTTTTGTAATGAACTGAAGTCCACTCCCAGGTAGCTCCCTCCCTCCCTCTGTCCTTTGGGAACAGTCCCTGGGGCGTGGGGGCTGCAGAACACCAGCTGCAAATCACTAAACTTGACAAGTGTCCCTCTGTAAAATATATGGATTTTTTTTAAAAAAAGCTCAGCTCCTGCATCCCACTGTGACTGCCAGGTTTGTCTCCTCACTGCAATCCCTCTTTCTCCCTTCTCCATGCCTGCTTGACCCCTCCTTGCCAACCCACACCCTTCCTCAGGGTGGATGAAAAGCCCCAAGGCAGCTCCTCATCCTCACACCTGCCTGTCCTTCTGCATGCAGCATTTCTCTGGGTGCACCCCTCCCGCTGCAGCCTCAGATGTTCTGGACTCAAACCACACAAAGCTCCCTCCCCCATGTCCTTTGGGGTCCCACAGGGATGTCTGTGGCCCGTGTCCCTCCCAAATGGCTGCAGGTTGCCATGAGCACCTCCATCTGTCATCCCTCTGGCCAAGTGACTCACAAATCAGCTGCTCTGCCCCCAGACTCTGATTTCCCCGCTGCAGGGAACACGCAGCATTTGGTAGGAAAGAAAACATCCCTCTGAGAAACCAGAGGGGCTGCCAGGACTGACTCTCCTGGTGCAGGAGAGGATGGAGAGCAGACACTTTCCCCCTGACAAGGCTTTGAGGAGGAGAAAGAAAAGCATTTTCTGTTTTCCCTGGATCAATGTTGCTGTCAATGGGAGCAATTCTAGCTGAGCTTGCCAGAGCAGTAGCACCTGGATTCAGGGCTGCCAGGAAAAACAGCCCTTTGAAGGAGTGCAGGTTGAAAGAAGAGGATATATCCTCAGGGGAGCCGGCTCTGCCTCGGCACGGCTCCTTATCTGAAGATCAACATGTAAATTCCTGTTCTGCTCCTGTCCTATCTCTCCGGGTCATTCACCTCACAGTTCCTGTTAAATTTGAGCTTCACAATGAAATATGGCAGAACAACATCCATGTAAATGCACTTTCCAGTGAGTGATTTTGCAGGAAATGCAGCTCTTTATATCACCATTTCCCAATTAAAGTGCAAACCAGAGGATACCCTATCCCAAGAGAGGCTATAATGACGATTTCTTACAAAATCCTGAGGTGCTTTTCAAATATCAGCACAATGTTTTCTGAGAAATTCCAAGGAGACAAGACAGAATTTCAGTTTGCTGATCAGGGGCAAGCGATGTGTGTCACAATTCTGAGTCAGCAATGGCACAAACCAAATGTTGCCATGCACAAACATCACTCTAATGGGAATAAAAACATCCTTTTGGAATGAAAAGCTGAAGAAAACAGATGGAGGAATCTGCCTGTGACACCAAGGTTTATACATGTGCAGAGGTTGGAAGATGCAATCAGACCTGAGCATAAGAAAATAAACTGTTTGGGGCTTGCACCCAAGCAATTCAAGGGGCAGAAACCTTGGCTGGTTTCTAAGGAAACTTGAATGGATCAAGTGAAAAATTCAAATGTATAACTTTTCTTTTTTTTCTTTTTTAAACAGCAGGTCCTAAAATTCAAGCCATCAATTATTTTCCTTTTTTTTTTTTTTCTTCAATTTCCATTTCCTCCGTGGCCATCTCGAACAGTCGATTGGCCCAGACACACCAGGACAGGAGCCAGTAACTTGTTGCTGTCCCAGTCCCAGTCCCAGCACTCCTGCTCCGAGTGGATTTGGGAGGGATTTGGTGGCTGTGCTCAGTGCCCTGTGAAGGCTGCCCAGAGCAGGCAGGCACAGATGGTGCCACCGAGTGTGTGCCAGGGCGTGGGCAGCAGCTTTGCCCGCAGGGAATGTGCCAGGCACGGCACAACCGCGGTGATGGATTTTTGGGATCGCCACCCCTTAGGGTGATGGGCACACTGCTGTCGTGCCCCAGGGATTTCCAGAACCGTGGGCAATGCCACCAGCCCTCCCTCCAGCACACGTTTACCCCAAAGTTACCTCAAAAAGCAGCACAGGAGCAGGGCAGGGAACCCTCCCTTCTCCAAACAATAAATCCCATTATCTTCCTCCCACTAAACCTATCCCTGGAGGCGCAGGGTTTGCATTCCCCATCTCCCCGGCCACTTTTCCCTGGCTGTCCTGGGGTGTTTTCCAGGGAAAGCGGTGCCGGTGCCATCCCGAAGCTCTCTTCCTGCGCTTCCCAAGCTTCCCCCTGCAGCAGCTAGGTGGCAAAAGTTCCGCGCAGCCTGGGCAAAACTTCACGAATCCCCGTAACACAGAGCCAGCCCGCCCAGCCGAACGCTCCTGATCCCCAAAACGCGCAAGGAAAACTCCCCATTTTGGGGCGAGCATCCCCAAAAATCTCCTCTCCCCCAGCCTTACTCACATCGTATTTCTCCGTCATTTTCAGCAGAGCGCGTTTCCAGAGGGTCCTGGCGCAGCCCGGCTCCGGCAGCAGAACCAAGACACACAAGGCTGCAGCGAAGATTTTTTTACAGAAAAGCATCTCTGGCAGCAGCCTGGAACCCATTTTTTATTATTTTTTTTTATTTTTTTCCAGGGAGAGATGGAATAAGAAGCCCGGCTCTCGGGATCCGGGCGGTTCCGTGGCTTGGCAAGGAGGGAGGGAGAGTGAAAAAAAGAGCGAGGGCTGAGCGCTCCGAGAGCCGCTTTTCCCTGCGCAGCTTCTGGGCAGGGAAAAGGGGAAGGAAAAAAAAAAAAAAGAAGAAAAAAAAAAAAAGGAAAGGAGCCCAGAGGCAGAAGCCGGGAGCTGCTGTTGAACTTCTCTAAGTTAGATCAGGTTCTCGGCTCACATGCTCGCACAAAGCTCACGCTCTCCCTGAGTGATGGACGGGAAGATTACTTGGAAAGATTATTTTTAGACCTTTGTTCCCAACATCTGGCATCCTCCGAGAGCCCCATTCAGAGCCAAAGCGTGGGATCAGATGACAGCTGCCTCAGGGGGAAATAAAGGTCTCGGAGGGGTGGGCTCGGCAGAGTTTTGCAAACAGTTCACCCAAACTTCCCGAGAGCCTGGGCTCTCCCTTTGTGCGCTCCCTGCTGTGCGTTTGCATCTCGTTTCGACAGAGTGATAACTTCATCTGCAGCCCCCTTGAAGGAAATGAGTTAACGACACGAATAAACAATCCAGGGGCTTTCTTTAAACCGAGGTGACGTGGGTTTTCTGAAAACGATCTTGAAGGAGGGGAAAGACGCGACCGTTAGGGAAAAAATAAATGGGGGTGTGGAGCGGGGAAGGAAGGGGGTTTGGAAATTACACGAGCACAGAGAAAGCAAGGAAGGGGACATGAGTCAGGCTGTGCCTGACAATGGGAGGGACGGAAGGAGTGGATGTGAGGTTTGGGACATCTCCGTGGACATGCAGTGCCTGGAGGATGGGAATGGGCTCCTGAAGTGGGGCTGGAGGCAGCCCAGCATCCTGCCCGGGATGGAGACACAGGCAGGTGCTGAAGGAGAACGATAAGAACGAGGCAGCTGTTTCATTCATGGGTATAAATATGTATATCTGTGTGTATATAACTGCATAGACATCAGGAGGCTGCTCAGGGCTTGCTGAGGGGTGTTTGTTTTATAATTCCCCTTGAATTTCTCCTCCAGCAGCTTGTCCAGCCTCCACCTGAGTGAAGGAAAAAAACAGAACCACAAAACTTGTCTAGGTACAGGCACTAAGCCCTGTTTGCCTTCACTTTACCCCAGCTGCAGCCCTGCTGAGCAGAGAGGAGCCTTGCTGGATGAACTGGATTTTATATCCACTCTAAAATGGGTCTGCAGAGGAGTATTATACCCTGTGGATACATAAAAAAAACTCCCAAAATTTCCAATTATTCCTTATACCTGAAAGCTATGGAAATTCACTTTGATCCATGCCCAAGTGTCAATAGCTGCACTCAGGTGGAAGCCAAAGGATTTCATCTTGAAGCTTGCCAGAATATGATGATGGGAAGCTGAAAAAAAGAGCAAGGTGTGCCTTAAAAAGCTCAGTGTTTAACAGAATATATTGAATTTATTTAGACTTAATGTTCCTCAAGGTTTTCTAGCAGTAACTGTGCTTTGGGCAGTTCTCTCTATATCTCTGCTGCTATAAAATGTCCTTAGTAACAAAACCTGCTCTGTTCATGGCAGGAAACTTTGCTGGGAAGTAAAACCAGGGATCACTCTTATGGGGGGAATGGGAATGAAGGGTTAAACTGGGGATGGTCACCCCCCTCCCAGCTGCAGAGGTACAGGGTGGGGGTTCCCAGGGGGACAGCACGAGTGTCTTGCCTCTGCATGGCCTGGGGATTCCCAAAGAGCTGAGAGGGGATCCCTGTGGAGATGCAATGACCCTGCACTGCTGTGTTCTGGTAAGCCTATCCCTGTTTGATCCATACAGTCATCCCCATAGGTGCAGGCAGGCTGGGTTTTGGGGGGCTGACAGGGTTTGGGGTGACCCCAGGGTACCGCTGTTTTAGGCACAGAAAGGGACAGGGAGCATTTTGTGCCACAGAGGCCTCACCCTGCACCTGGCTGCTGGGAAGGCTGTCCCTGCAGGGAGCACAGCTCCAGGACTTTGTCACCTGCTGTGCCCCATTTCAGCAGCTCTCCTCTCCCCCGGAGCTGCAGTCAGGGATTTCAAACAGAATTTATCCCACTTTCCCTTCAAGCAGGTCATTTTCCTCAGGCTTCTCTCTTCATTTAATGGAAACTGAGCAGCTCAAAGGTCAGCCCGTGGAAAGGTGACTCCCTGAGGACAGAAGTGTCACCTTTGGGTGCTGGCAGAGCTCAGCACCTGCAGGTCACTGTCACCTCCACCCAGATCTCCTCCGAGCACCATCTGAAATCCGCAGCTGGGCTGCAATTACTGAAAGGCACAAACATCAAACATGTCCAATCCATGCAGAGAGGAATCAATCACTGCCATAACACTGCCACCTCTTCCACCTCTGCCTTGATGTTTTACTGCTCAGAGGGCTTTGTCTGAGGCCACAGGATCCTCCAGCTCCTTTCACAAACACAGCTCCCCGGTTTGTTTCAATATTAATTCCTGCACCTCGATCCAGCCCCTCTCTGGCACATCCAGGAGCTCCCACCCCTGCCCTGACTCCTGTGCTCCGAGGTGACAAATGACATGGCTGCTTGCACAGAATAAACAAGATTTTTCCTGGGAGGTTTCCCACTTAATTTATGTCTTTGTGCTGATATTTCACTGGTCTGTGCTCCTGCTGAAAGCCAAACCACCGCGAGACAACCGCTCACGATAAATCTCCCTCATTTAATTCCATTTTTTTGTCGTTTCATATACTTGCAATCTGCACTTGGAGCAACTAATTCCAAAGATTAATAGCTACTTCAGACACCATTTACTGGCCTTTGTTTTTGCAGATACACAGCTTTGACATTTCTCTGGGAAAAAACAGGGTCTGTGCCTTGCAGTCCATGGGTTGTACGCTGAAGGAGTGAGAATTTTGCAGGACCAAAATTCAAAAGCTGGTCATGGTCTGCACATCAAAACGAAATGAAAGAAAGAAAATGAAATGACAAAACGACGTTAGAACACCTATGGCACTGTAACTCATCCTGCACACAGCTCTTTCATGAATCCTTCCTGCCCCCCATCTCCATTCCTCACATGCTTCTACCTCCAGTCTCTGTTGGAAGCCAGGCAAGGGATTGTGTTTTGTTTTTTTTTTTACAAGGCTAAGAAAAACTTCCCTGGCAATACTGGAAAGAATATTTTTCTCCACTTTTCTGAATATTCATCTTGCAGTCTCTGGCTGGGCTGTGTTGTCACAAGACAACGCCAGGACATCATTTTTGCCATTCTTATCCACATTATTCTCCCATTTGGATCTCAGTGAAACCTAAAACAAGAGAGAGCTCAGTCCACTCACTTATGGAGGTATTTTTCTCCCACTACAGAGCAGTTCCTCTCTTACCAAGTTCACTCTTGAATGGCCCATTCAGACAAAAAAGAAGAGGAGCAGCCTTGACTTTCTGCAGAATTTCTTGCTTAACATTGGCAGGTTTATGGCTCCAGCTATTAGTGTAAAGCGTTCTGAGCAGCTCGTGAGGAGATTTCAGGCAGCAGGCACAAGTCCTTACAAACACAACCACTGGCAATAATTAGAAATCTAAAATTTACAGGTAAGCAGGTTTCTGGGTTGTGTGATTCAAACGCCAGGTATTTGATGATGTGTGGTGATTTAAAAACAATTATCACAAGAAAGAATAAAAAAAAAACCAAAACCCCTGCCATTTTCTCTTAAACTACATCTTATCCACACACAACAGTAGGGTTAAAGTCACTCCAAGTGGAGCAATTCCCTCTGGTGGTGATTACATCCATAGGGAGAGGGTGCACGGCTGTCCTATGCGCAGGGCAATCAATAAGTGATGCTGGTATAAGACATAATTGAATTATTGCAATATCTCGCCTGGATTTGGCTCCAGTTTATGTGAAATCTTGGGTATTCAGCAGGCCAGCAGCTAAAATAAGTCTTTAACATTTGCTTGCCCAGGGAATCGGCAGAACATCACTAAGTGGAGATTTCTCTGCTTCAAGATTTGTGGTGCAGTTCCTCCCACCGAATTCCCGCTGGCTCCAAGGATTCGGAGTGAGATTGCTCCATCCATCACCACTGAGCAAAGAGTCGCCTCCTGTGCATGAATCTCTGCAAATTTCCATCCCCCAGGATGGTGGCAATAAGGGAAATTCTGCAGGACCATAAACTGCTGTCAGATCAAAGTGCAAGAACGTGAGCAAGACTTGAGCACCTCCCCGGGGCCTGTGGAATCCTCAGCATCCTTTGTTACAGCCAGGAAGATGGATCTGGATTAAAGGATGTGCATTTTATCAGCTCAGGCCAATAAAACAACTTTTGGAACTCAGGTTCGTGTTGCCTGATTGGGATTATTTAAATAATGTTTTTTTTAAAACGTTCTCAGGGAGGTCGTGAGTGAAAGTCATGGGACAGCCAAGGGAAAATGTCTTTTTCTAGCCAAAAACAAGGTAGGTCAGCCTAAGTCAGGACTTGCCTTTTCCCAGAGGAAAGAGCTGACTTTTACAGAGAGATTCTATCAAAGAGAGAGTTTCCTCAGAGCACTGCAGCAGCACGAGGTGACTCATTTTGGCTGGATATAATCCCTGCACCTTCATGCCAGGGGTTGCTGCAATTCCTTTTCCAGGGACTGTTCCCTTGCCAGCTCTGCACAGGTTCTGTTGCCAGCAGCAAAGGACTGTGATTTTCTGGGGGTTATTAGAGAATTTTTTTATGTTACCTAGCCCAGTGGGAAGGTTACAGCTGCCTCGTGTCCCCCCCAAAAAATAATCTAATGCTCCTCCCTTGCCACTCTGGCTGCCTCACCAAGGCTCAGCCCTGAGGCTCTGCCCCACTTCCACTCACTCTTAGGAAATCAGGAGAAACGGGGTAAATCCAGAGTGGTTTTTTGGTGGATATGAACATGGAGAAACCACAGCTCTGGTTGAGCTTCCCTCAGCTGAACCATGAAAAGCAGGGAGGGCCCCAGGGTGTGCCGGGCTCCCCAGCGGGGATGGAGGCATCCCTTGTCCCTGTGGGGTCACCCTTCCATCCTCTGCTTTGTGTAAGGTGTCCTAAAGCAGCAATATTATCACTGTTATTTTCTTTTCCTTGGCCAATCCAGCAGTTGGGATTGCTCCCTGCATGGATTAGCAGGAAAAGGAGTCCCTTAGCTGTGCCAGTCTTGATGGGTGAATCCAAAAATTAACACACAGAGGAACCTGCAGCATCTCTGGAGGAATGACCCTGGATGCAGATGATTCAGCCACAGGCTCATTTCATGGCCAGCTCTACAGGAAGACACCAAATCTGCAGTTTCAATATTGGATTCATTCCTTCCTTGAGCAGGAAAAACCGTGCCAGATGTTTGCTACCAGCGAGCCCCTCTGGGAATTTATAGAGTGAAATAAAAGATCAAAAGCAATTCAAAAACACAGACAGGTGATTCCCTTTAAGCGTCTGGCCCCAAGCCCTGGCAAAGCCTGGCAGAGGTCAATGTTAAGTGGCCCCTGACCATTTGGAAAGGGCTGTAAAGAAGAATATAAAGCCTCTACTTTTAAGCAGCTTTGTGGGATATGGGGTATAAATGAAGCAGATGAATGTTATTAGGGAAGGACTCGCCTGAGTGCTGCATCCCGCTGACAAAATGACCGGGAAGCCTCCAAAGGCTCGGTGCTGTTAATGAGGAGGCGGAATGGTTCTCGATGTGGGGGAGAGGCTCCTCTTTGTGGTGTGGCCGTGCTGCCCTGGGGGCACCGCTGGGAATCCCGAACAATTCCTCTGCCCCAGCTGCGGGTCCTGCCCGCTGCTCCCTGCTGCCGGCTCCCTCCGGGGCGTGCCTGTCCCCAAAGAGCCTTTTTGTCTCCAAAGAGGCTTCTGAGAGCTGGTGGTGTCCCTCAGGACAGCGGTTCTGGGGGGCTGGGGGATCCTTTCCCTCTCAGGCCGGTGGGAATTGCTGCAGGTTTTGGGAGGGGAGAATGTGCAGTGGAGCTCTCGCACTGGGGCTGCTGAGAGGGGACAAGCCACGGACTGGAAACCTCAGAGAAATCCCCCCGGTGGACGGATTCACCCTGAAATTAAAGACAAGGGAAGTTTGGCTGTGGGTCCACATGGATTTCACAGCAAATCCTTTGCCGTGCTCTGCATTCAGCCAGGTTGAATCCCTGGGGGTAACAGAGTTGCATTCAGGGCGCCCAGCCCCAAAATAGCTGAGCTGTGCTCTGAGGGTTCCCAGAAAGTGTGGGAGTGTCTTCCTTGGACCACGGCACAGCCAGAGCCAGGGACCACACAGACATGTCAGCATGGACACTGAGAAAAACACCCAAAAGGCCCTTGCAAATCACAGACTCCACTCCTGACACTGAAACAGGGTCATCTCATGGCTGATGCCCTGCTCTGACCCATGAAGGTTTGGCCAGGGCCAAGCAGTTTGATTTTGAGGCTGCCCCTCTCCCAGATGAAGCTCTGCCTGCCTGTGGCCCCAGACACAGAGGGTTTCCCATAACAAATATCCTGCCTGCATCCAGAGAGAGCAAATTCATAGCTCAAGGGCCTGTCAGAGACACCTGCAACCCTGCACAAGGCAGAGGAAGGGCCAGACGTGTACCAGCATCGTGCTTGTGTAGGATTTCCTTTATGGAACCTTTAACCTCCACGTCCCACATCCTATTTCCAGAGAACTCCCTCGCCCTGCTGCTGCTCCTCTGAGGCCAGGAGCTCTTTGGCAAGGACATTAAATGATATCCCAGGCCCAGGCAAATGCCTTTAGAACTCTGAAATAGCTGTTCACGTCAGCCCTGGGGCTGTCAGTGTTCTCCGGAAGAGCTGCTGGTGTCACCTGGAGCTGTGCTGCCACCTCAGCCCCAGCTCTCTGCAGGAGCAGGGGTCTGGCCAGGCAAGGAGCATCCCTGCAGCTCCTCAGGGATTGTAAGACTTGCAGCCAGAAATGTTGCTGCAGAATTCCTTAAAAGGGTTCCAAGGATTTTAGAGCCCGAGTTGTTGCATTTACTGGATCATGCCCTTGCTCTGAAGGAGTTTGCCGTGAGAAGGCAAAGAGCTTCTCTTGTCTTTTCTTTTCCAAAGTGCAGTGTTGAACACGGCATAGAGAATCCCACTTGCCTTTGACCTCTTGATAAAAGCCTTATCTAAAGCTGGCTGAAGACAGACAGCAGAGTTTGGAGCTGTTGCAGGCTGGGCTTTGTGTGGGAGAGTTCCCTTTCATGTCCCTCGCTGGGAGTCCACGCACGTGGCTCCATCACCCACCTGGCCTGAAGGGCACATCCAGGCTCTCTCCTATCCCAAACCTTAGCTGAGAGGGCTGGATCTCATTCACCACTGGCTCCTGGTGCCCAGACACAGCTCAGGCTCTGGCTTCCATCCTGGCATTGTTTGGAATCCTCTCTTGGCTTGGCTGTTAGATATAATGAGATCCTGTTTCAAAATCAGAAATCAAGAGATGCTGAGCTGGCGTTGTAAAGCAAAGACATCCTGTAGGAAAATTCCCAAAACCGCCTGCTGACATCCACACCTGCCCCTGGACAGACAGATTTTGCAAGCAACAGAGTGGCAAGAAACACATGAGAGCTCAGGTAATTTCATTTATTTGGATGTATGTAGCCCTAATTAAGAGGATCTTCTATACTGGCCAATTTCCCTCTACAGCTCAGCAAGGGACTTCTTTCAGCAATCAGGCACAGCTTAATTTTTTGAAGGTGCTGGAAGAAGTATAATAGAAGGGGTTTCCTCCCCTGGTGTCTCAGTGTGAGGTCCTGAGCAGCACATCCAGCATCCAGCTGAATTCCTTCTGAATTGTTCAGCAGGCTGGGACAGACACATGGAGAGTTTCCACCTTTTATCTCAGCGCAGAGCTTTCCATCTGAACAGCATCTCTTCACTGGGAGGTTTGTTCTCCTCCAGTCAACCACTCGTTTTTCAGGTGGCAGAAACTTGCATTTTGCTACAGAAGTTGCCTATTACAGCTTTTCCCAATCCTGACATTGAGGGGAACCTGCAGCTTCTCCCAGTGCTTGGCATTCCCTGCCACTCTGCTCTCTAAATCACCGGGGCAGGACAGAGCAGCACAGAGAAGGGTGTGTTGAATTCTGGAAACTTAGATTTATGATTTTAGTCTATAGCAATATATATGGGGCAAGATGGAGGATTTGGGGCATTGTCTGGGTCCTCCTTCTTCTTGGTTTTGGGTTTTTTTTTTCTAATTGGGTGAAAAAGGTCTGCATTGCAGGCCTTGGGTGGTTATTATTGGGTCAAAAACATAAATAATATAGGTGTCATCTCGTTATTGGGTGATCAGTGCTTAAATAACCTTGGAAAGAGTTAGAGGCATCCATTACCTCAGTTTCCTAATTTGCTAGTTAGAGCTCATGGCTCGTGAGGCTGTGCTATAGATAGGAATTAATAAACACTGAGTCCAAAACACAAAACTGTGGCTCCCGTGTACTAATCCCGGCTCAAACATGAAGAAAAGAAGACATGAAACCAACAGGATGAGCACACGTGGGACAAAGAGGGCACGGGAAACGGGGATGTCTCTGTCACAAAGTCATGGTTTGATTCCTGCAGGGAGATTTCAGCATTTGGAGCTGCAAAACAATCTGGACGTTGTTAGCTGAGCAGAGAGCAGCGAAATCCCTGAACATCCTGTTAGCACCAGGCAGAGATTAAGAGCAGCGCTCAAACCAAGCTGGATTTCTGTCAGACCTGGTTCTGTGCTTACTTAGAGCTGAATGTGACTGCCGAGGACAATCAAACCTCTGACTCTCAGGGGAGCTCCCCCAGCTTGGCAGGGCACAGCTGCCTTTGCTGTTCCCCTTGTGAATTTTATAGGCCGGAAAAATGTTTATTTCAGGTTTGGCTCGATGTCCTTGTTAAACTTTATGCGCTGTGTAACTGTGCTATAGAGTGTTATGTTTATGTTACATGAGGATAAATATTTTTATGTGTCTGCGTAGTTACATTTGTTTGCATATCCATAAACTGAAATCTCCAGCATGTTTCTTATGTGGTTATGCCCCTCTAGCCCGTCCCTCAAAAAGTAATGGAAGAGCATCACAGAATCCCAGACTGGTTTGGGTTGAAAGAGACCTTAAAATCCATTCAGCCCCACCCCAACAGGGAAGAATTTATTCCCAATATCTAATCCCAATCTAATCATCAAATCTGTCTGCTTGGTATGTTGTAGCTCTTCCTAACACTGGCCACTTAATACCTGCAGAGCAGCTCCAGGGCTTGCCAGAGTTTGAGCTCAGACTTACACTCACGTTTTGCACCACTTGGCAACTTCTTTTTTTTTTTCTTTTCTTCTTCAGGGGTTCAATTATCTGAGTTTCGCAGTGCCCAGCAATGCTGGATGTGTTCCAATGTAAATTATTTCTGCAGAACCAGCAGTTGTGTATTTTGTCCAGCCGGAATCCTGGCAACCTCAGGCCCCTGTGACTTGTATGTAATTATTAGGAGTAGGAGAACAACCTGACAGTGTCTGAGTGCCCTGGTCCCATGGGCTGTTTTTTAGCAGGTCTCCATAAGATGGGATAAATATTTGCAGTTGATTTGGCATGAGTTCCATGGTCCCCTTCCACTCTACCCGTCTTTGAAAGTCACCAACCTGTTCTTGAGTGTGACCAGCCCTAAGAAATCACTTTTCCCTGCCTTGTCTTCCTGAAGTAGGTGCATTATTTCATCACACACTGTGTTAATGTTAATGGGAGTGTTAATGGGATGAAGTGAATAGCTGGGTATTCAAATATTTTTTCACAATATCTCTCTGTTTTCTCTTTAAAGTCCTGAATTTGGGGTTTTTTTTCCAACTTCCATCCAGCAAGCTCTTTGGCAAGAGAAAGCTCAGATGAGGCTTGGTCCTTTAATTACATTATTGGCAGACTGTGGCATTCCTTTGTTTCTTGATCTAATTCCCCCCAAAGAGCTGCAAAAAGGAGAATGGTGGATTAATTTAATCATAGCTTCTTGTGTGGTTAAATACCAGCTCCTTTATTGTCCACCCACACCTTTGGGTGCTCTGAACTTCATCTCTTCCATCCAGGGTGAAAAAGGCTCTTCCTCTGGATAATTTTTTCCCTTCAGATTTTATTCAAAGGAATGATGCAGACTAAGGTCAGTGTGTTGGGGATTCAGTAGTTGGAGTAGAGGGTTCAAAGCCTTTCTTATTCCATCAAGTCCTTCAGGGACAAGGAGACAAGGCTGATTTAGCTGATGGCTGAGTGACCCCCACAGTGCCCCCGTGAGCAGCTGTGGGCACGGGAAGGGTCCTTGTGAGAAGGATCCCAAAATGTCAAACCCCAGCATCGGAGCAATGAGTCTGCTGGAGGCTTTTGGGGCACTGAGCCCCACATACACATTTTGCTGAGCCTGTGTGGAGGGAAAATCCTCCTCATGACAACATAATGGAGACAAAGGAGGTAGGACCTCTTTGATCTGGGGCTCTGTGGCTGCAGAGCTGGCAGTTATTACCAACCCTCTGTCTCAATTAACTCAACACTTCTGCCAGAGAAGCCCTGGACATGCTGTTTGCAGCAGGGCAGATTTACTTTTGTGTGCAGACTCAAGCAGCTGTTCCAGCCTGTGACTGAGAAGTTATGGCATTTACAGCTGAGCTTTTCCAGACTCTCCCCTGCAAGGGAACTACGGAAATGTGAGTTGTGTCTCTTCATCCCTGGATCCCTGTCCCTCAGATGGGAGGCCTGTCTTTGGCTCAGGGGCTGAAATCCCACTTCCCCTTTGGAGGAATCCTATCTAGCTCCATCCAGCTTCCCATTCCTCGGGCTCTTTCCTTTGGGAGCCTGTTGGCAGCCATAAATCCCAGGCAGCCTTTGCAAATCAAAGCAACATTTAATTTGGACATAAGGGTGAGTAACAATTAGCACCCTCTGCAGAGCTCTTGACTGGACAGTTACCAGCTGGATCACTGGATAGTCCTGCTTCTGGAAATTTCAAATAAACTCCCTCCCTCTTTCAAACATCTCCACAATTTCCTGAGCAGGGCACCCTTCATTCTCCTTAGTCAGGTCTGTGTCGATGTTGAAAAATCAAGCTGGAAAGCTGGGCTGGAGTAGGTCCTTCCCAACTAATTTTTCAGGAGTTTTAGCTGAGCTGCCTCAAAGAGAGATTTTCTTTGAAGCTTTAGTCTGGAATTCCCACAGAGGAAGCTTTTCACACCTAAACTGGCAGATTTGGACATCTCAACAATCAGCTTATATACAGCAACTGAATTACTACAAAGCAACACCTCACTCACAGTATCAAGGAAAACAGATTTAAACATGATTTGAATGAACAGAAGGGATGTTAAATTAAGGGAAAATGAAGACTAATAAACCAGCAGCCTATGCTATAGGAAGGCAGCATTATATCCAGGAGAAAACACTGGAATTTAGGTCAGAAATTCCATAACTTAACACACAGGTCACACATGACCTGGCACAGCAGCCCAGCTCCTATGGTTTTCCTCTCTCTCTGAGGAAGAAAACGTGGTGCTCCTCCCCCTCCGCACCAATTTGGATTTATAATTGTGTGTAACACGGCCTGATTCTGATTTCTTTGTAAGCAATTGTTTGCTGAGAGAACAGAAGAGATGATGACTGAGGATAAAGCAACTCCCTTCACGTGAATAATTTCACCATCAGCCCTTTAGTGAGGGTCACGGCCAGAAACTTCCAGGCTGCTGCTGGGACCAATGCAAAGTCTCAGGAATGCATGAGCAAACGCATTAGACACAATGCATCTACTGGAGCAGGGATTCATTCAGCAGAGCAGCTCCTGGAAACATGGAAAAACATGTTCAGCACAGGAATAACTCAGAAAAAGAAAAAAAATTCCCTTTGGGGGGAGCAGTAATTGTAACTCAGCATTATTTATGAAGTGACCACCTAAAAATGGATACTTTTGGTGGAAATATAAATTCTCCATAAATATATTTTTGACAGGTATACCACGAACTCAAATGACAACACATTTCATCAGGCTCCAAATTTTCAGAGGAAGAAAATAAAAAATTCTCCAGGCTTGCCTGGAATGGGAATTCTGAATTGAAGGGCTGAAGTTGTGCCCACCAGTCACCCAGGGCCATTTCAGCCCCTCATTCTGTACATTCCTCCTCGTTCTAGCCCTCCTTCCTCTCATTCTGAAGTGGTTTGTATTTCCACACTCAGAGCAGAACAGATGGAAAGAATAATTCCTGGTTTCCCTGACACGTGAGCACCATACTTCTGATAGAGGGCTTTGTAAACGAGTCCCTTCCAGGCCACAGCTTTGGGACCACCACGAAAAGAGGCACTTGCTGACCTGAGGTGGGAGCCCAGAAGCTGAGGGGTGACTGGGCAAAGCCACAGAGACCTGGAAAGGGCCCCAGGAGCCTCCTGGAGCTGTAAATCCACGAGGAATCTTGGCCTGAGCCCCGCATATCTTGGGATGTGAGTAATGTCTCCAGCACTGCTGCTGCTGTGGTGTCACAAATGCCAGCCTGACCGGCTGGATCGTTCCCCTTCCCACCATGGGATGGATCCAGCTGCCCCCAGAGCCAGCTGGAGCCTGTCCATGGAGCAGAGAGGGGCTGGGGCAGCCCCACTGCTGCTGCTCTTTGTCCTTGTCCTGCTCCCTCCCAGGCCAGCCACAGGCACTGGGAGCTCGAGGGCAAACCCTGGTGTCCACAACTATTCCTTGGAGGGGATGGAACTGCTCCTATTTAAGGAAAGAAGCAAAGAGGAGAGAAGGTTTGATGGTTGGTGAGGTCTGGGATAAGGCAAGGGGAAAACAACGCCAGCGGTTCAAATCCCAGCAGGGTTTGGTGTTTCAGCCAGCCTCGAGGTTTAATGGGTGGCACTGCCAAGGTGCACCCCAAAATGTGTCCCTGGGAAGAGGTTTTACCTGCTGCCATCACAAGGGTCAGTGTAACTCTGGGGAGGGCTCGTTGCAGAGCCAGACTCTGTTGCTGCAGCTACTGTAGAAAATGAACACAGCCATGGTCCCCACCCCAGAGAACAGCCAACACTCGGAATTGCAATTATCCTGCCTTCCTCAGGCTGCAAGCCCTGACCCTTGGTGGGGTCGTGGTCTGGTGGAAAGGCTGCAGGGAAAGGCTGGGGAAGTGGTGATGGCTGAGAGCAGAGCAGTGCTGACAGCAGCTGAGTGTTTCCAAGAGAGGCAGGGATGAGCAGGGTTGTGTTTACAGCCTCTGAGGGCTCAGGGCACTCTGAAATGTGACACAGCCCCACCCCATCCCACCCCAGACAGGGAATAAGGGTTTACAAAGGATGAGGGAAATTTTGGGTTTGATAAAAACCAACCTTCTACATCAATCCCTGTGTGCTTGGCCTCCCTCTCTGCACACAGGGGATATTTTGGGGTTGATTCCCACTCCTGACTGGCTGCTCCTGCTGTTTGCGTGTGTGTTGCTGAAAACAACAGAGCAAAGCAAACCCCTGACCCTATAAAGTAGGATTGTGGGGGGTGTAAAGTCAGAAAACTGACAACAGCCAGAGAAGAACCTGAAACTGTTTCTAATTAATTTTTTTTTCAAGGTATGTCCCTCCTGCTTTGAGTTTCACCACTTAATGGCAGCTTCTCCCCTCGGCTGGGATAAGCTGCTCTGGGACCGTTGTATTTTGGGATGAAATCCTGTTCCCATTTCAAGTGAAATTGCTCTGCATTCTCATAGCCCAGGGATTGCAGCATCTGTGCTGAAATCTGTGGGTTTCACACTCTGCAGGGGGGAAAATATTGCCTTCAAGACACAGTTTTCATTGAGGATTTTATGGAAGGAAACATTCCAGTTGTTCAAAGGCTGCATTTAAAAAAATGCTGATTCTGCAAGGTCTTTAGTTCGGAGCCAAATTTAAGGTGATGGTTGCCCTTTCCCCATGTCAGAATCAGAAACATGAAAAATAGTTGCCAAAAGATTTTTTATTAAAACTTGAGAAGCGAGGTCAGGGGGTCAAGGAGATCAGGAAAACAGAAATGCTTAAGGAGCATGTCTGGTTGGTTTTTTTTTTTTCTGAATGGGAAAGTTGCTTTGCTTGAGCCTTTAAGGTGTCTGCTGATAGAGATGAAGCAAAGCCCAACCTCTGAGGATGAAAATGGAACTGAAACTCCATCTCGGGGCAGTGGAGACACCAAGTGCCTTTTGTTTTGGAGGAGCTGACCCGTAGAGATTCAAAAGTAAAATACTTGACTCCAAAGAACAAGGATAAGGATGTTTTGGGGTGTTTTCTTTCTTTCGGTTTTTTTTTATTGCTGAAAATCCAAAAACCAGATGTGAAGATGCAGATTCACGTGGCTTTCTTGGTGAGGTGACATGGGAGTCACTCTGTTGATCTCTGCACAAATCCCTGATGGACCATCCCTGTCAGTGCCAACGCTTCCAGGGAGCTGCTTCAAAAAGTGGAGAAGTGAGAAAAAATATCTTCCCTCCCTCCACAGGGGGATGTGATCGACTCCAAGACTTTGCCTCCTGAGCTCTGTCCTTTTCCTGACAATTTGCTTTTTCCTTCTGCATTTTGGTCACTCTTTTCTCCTCTATCTTAGAGAAAAAAACCCCAACTTTCTTATTTTTATTTTCACGGCTCCTGGGGTGCTCAGATTGCTGATGTATCAGGACGGGAGATCTTTGAAGGGAGGAGTTCCTTGGGTGCAGATCCTGCAAAGACACATCAGTGACGTGGAACAGTTGGAAATGCACCAAGAGAGAGAAATGCAGTTTGGAAATGCACCAAAATGCACCAAACTTACCCGGAGAGAGTTCGGAGGCCACTTCTTTTAAAGAGTGACCCAATGTTCATTCCTCTTGGATTACAAGTTAAAATATCTTTTGTGGAGGGAAAAAAAAATCAGTTGTTCTTATTTTCCCTAGGATTTTTCATGTAGAAGTATAATAGGAGTGTAATTACCTTAAACCAGGCATAGGCCATGAAGGAAACAGATGCTTATTTCTTTTAGAGATTAGACAACCTTGCAGACTGCCCAATAGGAAACAGAGTAGAAAGCAGGCAGTGGATCTCACAAGCATCGGGCAAATTGCAACATTGCTTAGGAAATAACTCGGTTTTATGACTGATAGGAAAAAAAAAGCTTTTTTTTTTTCTTTTTTAATGCAGGTTGTAGCAAGATTTCATTCATTTTGAAGTAATCTGCCTCTGGAGCAATTGTATTTTGGCCAGCTGCACCTCCTAGATCTGCCTGATGGTTTGAAAGAGAAGGAAAAAGGGTATTTCCTGAAAATACGCTGAGCACACCTATAGCACAGCACCAGCAGCTTCCCTTGAGCTGCCATTTGGGGCTTTCTGAGCTCAGGATTTTTCAGGAGGGGCCTCAAATACCTGTGAGCACCTGGGGCTGCCCCCCCCCCGGGGCTGGATCAACCCCAAAAGCAGCATTTTATTATTTTATTTTATTTNTATTTTATTTTATTTTATTTTATTTTATTTTATTTTATTTTATTTTATTTTATTTTATTTTATTTTATTTTTTCCTGTCAGAGTTGACTCGTCTGCCACCAGACCAGCTTAGGAGAGGTGGGAGCCTTAAAGCATCCTCTGGCCTCTGCTGGGGAGAGATTTTCCACTTCATTAAAGCCTTGATACATTAATGGGCTGTGCGTGATTTCGGGGGCTGGTGTGCAGGGCCCCCGCGGTTCGTGCCTGGAGCTTGTTAGTGTAATTTTTCTGAAGATTAGCGAGCATTGATTCCACTGGGAAGCCTTGGGGAAATGCCCTTAATCTCCCCTGACCGCGGGGTCCCCGCTGGGCTCCCGCTGCTGCCGGGGATGTGACTCTGAGGGAAAGTTTTTGTCCTTATCGAGCTGCAGCAGTCGCAATCGAGAGCCATTAGCTAATGGCAGCTCCGTGGAGGCAGACACTTCTTTTTTTACGTCCCTCACATCGTCTGAGCCCCCGAGGGCTCCCACAAAAGAGAGACACTGACTCAGTTCTGGCTTCACTTTCACCGCTGGAACTCCTGTTAAGCTCAACAAGCTCGGGCAGGGATGCTTCAGATGGAATTTTACCTGCTGGAAGGGCACCGTGTGTATTTTAACACAGAAGGGTGGGGTGTATGTACGAGTTATTACACACTGGAGAAAGAAAACTGACCAGAATAATTCAATTTCCTAGACAAAAGGTGGGAAGTACTAAAACTAAGTAGTGAGTAATTCAATTTTCTGGTTACAAAACAGAACATTCTTGGTAGAATTAATGAATGAATGCCGAGTTTCTGGGCCAGCGTGTACAAATCAAATCTCACAGTACACAGGTGGCAAGGGACAATAAAAAGTCTAATTCTAAATTAGGGCCACCAAAGCAGGAGCTTGGAAGCTGGTTTGTGTTTTGAATAACTTTTTTTGCCTATTGTGCGTGAGCCAGTTTGGGATGTGAACGCTGCTTTCAGTATCTTGTTCAAAATGCAAAACGACCTCCAGTGATTTTCAGCTGTACATTGTGTAAAACGGAAAATTTACAGGCAGAGCCTTACCCCAGGGAAAGGATTATCAGCTGTATGTCAGTAATGGCCCAAACAGGGAAACAGTGAAACTTAGAAGGAGAAACCAAAGTGCCTAAAGATAGACAAATTGTCTGGATAGTCCAGACATTGTTTTCTTATCTCTGACTAAGCTGGGGAAGTAGATTTGTTGGTCTTGACAAGAAAGCCCTTTGTACATTGTGGGAGCAGGAGACCCTGGGGGATGAGAACAATGGGCTTCCTTTGACACCGGGATTGATTACCTCCAGGAAGTGCATGTGGACTGCTCACTGATTGAATTCCACTATTGCTTTTTCAGGATCATCTAATTACATTACAGACTCTATCCTGCTCCTTTAAATGGCCACAATCTCTTTTGACCACGGTAATGAAATAAACGCTGCTTAAAATAATGGTATTTTTGTGATGGGCTCTGCAGCCAGCGCTGGAGCATTTTCTGCTCTGACAGCAAAGGGAACTGCAGGGATGTGTTGTCACATCCATACAGGCAGGTGCTGTGGATCTGTCCCTCCTGTCCTGTGCTTCCCAGGTGCCTAAACCATGTTGGCAGGAGTCTGTGGGAGGGAGAGAGCTCCGTGCCGTTCCTCCTGCTGTTCCTCACCATTCCCAACCAGCAGTGAAATGGTTTCTGAGAGATAAGAAGGGAGAAACAACAGGGCAGTGCTGGGTTCCTGTCGCATCAGCAGCTGCCCTGGATTTGGGGACACCGTGTCCTTTCAGAGCTACAGGAGACATCACTGCTATAAAACCTTTGGTTCTGAGGTCAGACGTGGCAGCTCACAGGGAACCCAGTGCTCCTCCACCAGCTTCACAAACAATCCAAACTTTCTGCATCTGCCAGCCAAACACCAGGCTCACCGCTCCCCTCCCAACCCAGCATCTTGCAAACTCCAGGCTTCTTTCTTGAGCAATTTGGTTTAGGAAAGTTCGCCCCTTCCCTTTTCCTCACAATGTTTGTTTTTAGGGGGATGCCAGCTTGCCCCAGAGCTGTGGCATTCATGGAAGACCTTGAACGGGGGGCACCCTGCATTGCCCAAGGGCTGCCCTCAACTTGCATCTTGCACAAACAGGCCCTTGTGTAGAACAAAGGAGATTCATGGCCCTTTGCTCACAAACTTTTAAAAGCACAACTGTAATTTATGGGAGATTTCCCTTTCCTGTCACCAGAGCTAGAGCTGGAGGAAAGTTCTGTGCTGCTGGCTGTGGTTTTGTGCACACACAGAGCCCTTGGATGTTGAGCTACCAAGGACGTTTCCTTGCACAGATGTTGGGGATTTTTTTATTTTTTTTTGGTGCTGAAAACGATGAATTCCAGAGATCACAAAAGCTAGAAAACTGTCAGCAAAGAGCTTGTGGTGCAGGGCAAGGAAAGGCAGCTGCTGGGAGCACCTCTCCCCATGGGGCCCCTGCCATGACCTCCACCTCTGGCAGGGAATTAGTGAGGAAGAATGGGATGTCAGAGCAGGAGGGAGCTCCCACATGGAGGTCAGTGAGAGCAGAGACGGCAGGGATGTTTGGGAATGAGCAGTGCTCCTAGAGAGTTAAAAGTTTGTGACTAGAGGCCATGGGAGTGGTTTACGAAAGATGCTTTACTAAAAAGAGAACTCAAATTGACAGAAATTGCTCCCCGCCGTTGCTGCCTTGATAGTTCACTATATAATTAAATCGATTTTTTTCTGATTTGGACAAAAAACAGTTTGTGACTTTTCCAGCCCAGTTCTGAGACAGAGGAGACAGACCCACAGGTAAATCGCTCCCCCTTTCCAAGTGACCTTTTGCTACCGTGGATTAAAATCTCCACTTTATTTACAAACATCAGCTCACTGAACGAGCTGTTGAGGGCTGCAACTGTTGATGGATGCTGAGGTCATCGGAAACATCAAAGCAAAGGCTATTTATGAGCAAAGTTGGAAAAAAAACATGGCAAGTTGCCTCTCTTCCTCCCCAGCCATGTGCTGCAGCCACGGCTCCATCCCTTGTGAGAGTATTTTAGAAGCACAGGCTGTAGATTTTATGGGCTGAAGATGAAATACCCAGTGTGGTCCCAATGGCAGCAAACACAAATCTCCTGATTCCTCAGAGCTTCAGGTGCCACTGAGTCCTGTGCAGATGATAAATGTGGCAGTGCAGATGCAGGAGAAAAGGAGAAGGAGGGAGAGGAGGAGAAGGAGGAAGAGGAGGAGATGGTTGCACCTGGGGTCGGGAGCATCAGGCTGGGATCAGCGTTGAAGGTTCTGTGTCACCATTACCCACTGGGCTGTCCCACCCCAGCAATTAAAGTCACTTCCAGAAGCTCAAAATGACTTTATCGGGAACAACAAAATGATATAAAATCCCTGCTCGTTCCTAACTTTATGTGAGCATGGAGATCTCTTTATCCTCTCAGCCCCAGGACCTAAATCAGAGATGTCTCCTTGACATTCTCTCCCTCAGCTTCTCCAAGCTGCAGATCCCACGAAAACCACCAGCCAGGATTCTTCCCCCCCTCTGTTTAGATTTCTTCCAGTCCTATTTGGATCAAAAAAGTGGTTGTTTTTTCATTTAATTTTTTTCTTTTTTTTTTCTACCTGGCAGATTGAAAAGATTAAAAGGAGCAATTCATTTTTCAGATAAATTATTTCCCTGAACTTCCCTGGTCAAGAACTGGGACATTTGCAATAGATTTCAGATTCACACAAGCAACTGCTCTCTGTTTTTCTTACAAGAAACCCAAATTAAACACACAAATCAAGGGTATCAGTAGCACAGAATCTTGTCAGAAACCATAAATAACATGCAGTTTGTTCCAAAGGAGCATATTTTGGAAAATACTTTCCCCTTTCAGAAAGGCTACAGGGTGGTGCAAAAGGAGAGGAAAACTGGGCACAGTTTCCTCTTGTTCCCACTCCTTCCATCACATTTTACCTTGACATTTGTAATTTGCCAGATAAATGATTTGCACCAAAATGGGAATATTTCCATTGGTGAGGGAGGATGGGCACCATCCAGAAGAACACTTGGGAGGTTTGTTCCTTCTGTGTTTGGCTCCTGACCTCAGAGGGCTATTTTCCACTGTGCATGACACTCAAATATAGCTCCCAGGATATATTGGGCTATATATAGCTACCCCAAAAAAGGCATTTGTATTTAAAAGTACCAATATATCAATTTCCCCAGGCATGACAACTGTTCAGCTTTGTTTGGCAGTCAGGAAGAAGTGAGAAGGCTGAGTTTCTGTTTTTAGTTAGAGAAGGGAGCTGGGCCTGGAGTTGGTTCAGAGTTTTTGCCCTCCTCAAAGTTGTCTTTGTGGTAAAACTGCTTCCTGGTAGATGTCAGATCCCCTAAATGGACCTTCTGCAGCTACTCTTGGGAAATGCAGGCTGTTTGCTTTGCAAGCTGTTTTCTTTACTTCGTTCTTTCTTCACAAGTCCCACATCATTTCAACCCTTGGCAGCATTTTCCCTCAGGTCCTTGCACTTTGCCACGCCTCAAGTTCTTGGGAGCACAGCTTCCTTTGGACGTGGGTTGAGGAAGACTAAAGGAGCCAAAGAGGGGATACTCAGCCACACGATTTTTTACAATTTCCTCAAAAACTACTGGCTTATCTTTCAAATTACTGTCCTATCTTAGGTCCTTACATCTCCCTCACGTCCCAAACAAAAAGGGCCTACACCTCTCCACCTGCAGACTGCAGGCTTTTTTCACTTTTCCAAAGCCATCTTCCAAAAAAAAAACCCCAAATTACAAGCCCAGAACACTTCAGGTGAAGGTCACTGGTCAGGGTATAAAAGCAGAGGATTTTGGCTGCACGAGGCTTTAAGCGCTTTAAATAAGTCCCAGTGAAGGAGGCCTCATATGCTTAAACTTCCAGATGGGCCGTAGGGTTCTGCTGGTTTGGGGTCTTGGACCACAAAGCGCACAAAGGAGATCTGTCAGCCTTCAGATGAACCACAAGGGCAAATTTAATCTGCTTAGAAATGTGCAGCTGACTTGATACAGATTTTCTGGTGCACAGATCAAAGAGAGCGCTGCACGCTGGGCTGGCCTGGGTCCCCATGTGTGAAATAGATGGAGAAAAATGAGCAAAAGCAAGGAAACTGTGCATGGGGCTTCAACAGATGATAGATCCCCTACATTTAGTAAAGAGACCTTCCTTTGGCTGGGAGAAAGGAGAGGGGAATGCAGGAATTTTGTTGCTGTCCTGTGACTGCTTCAGACAAACCCCCAAAACTGCTCCAACTACTGGCCTGAGCAGTTTGCTGCCAACTTCTTTCACCTCCTTGGAGAAAATTCCTTCTTTCAGCCTTCTGGGGAGAAATGATTAGGCAGAAATGATTCCAAACTGGAGAGGATGGGATGGCTTTTATTTGCCCAGCATCCATATGGCATTTACAGTATAGAACAACTCAAAGGATTTAAGTTGTGTGGCTCTCCGAGGTTGCTGTTGAAATGAAAAGGAAAACTAAAGCTGTTTTTGAGGGCTCTGTTGTTGTGTTGGGAGTGTCTCTGCTGTGCTGCAGTGCTCCTGGCACAGCGGGGTCACAGCCAGAGCTCTCCGTGTACCCCTGAGTGACACGGCCTGACCCGCAGGGTGCTGCCATCAGCCTTGCCCCAGAGGACACAGGGAAAACTTTGTGCCTTTCCGGGCCACTTCTAAGGAATAAAATAACAGAGTTTGTGGGAGAATTTAAGAATTTAAGTGGCAAGATAGAGATGTTCCCAGAGCAAGGATGTGAAGATGCGTTGTTTCTGTGAGCTGTCATAAACCAGGACTCTGCGGCCTTCCCCAGACAGGACCTTGACAGCAATCAATAACTAGAAAAATGAAGCCAATTGTTGGTGGCAGGCTTTAATATCTCTTTGATATGGTGCTTTATTTCATTTCTGTGCCTGGCTGTCATCTGCTGGGACAAGATCTGGGAGGAGCGGAACAAAATCCAATTTTTCTGTTGCACTTCCACAGAATGAGCAAGTTTGTTCTGCGCCATGAGATGAGGTTGTGCATCCCACAGAACAACTGCTCAGCCTTCTCTTTGTCCCCCATCCCCAAACTCCTGAATTCCTCTGAAAGGTTAAATATAGCTCTGCCTTGACCTGGAAAACGAGGTATGTCTAAGGGATTTTTAAGGATTAACTTTCCCAAGGTGCATTGTTCAACTCATTACTCCAGCGCTCAGCTGAACTGTCAGCTTTGGGCTCTGTCGTGATACTTGGGATAATCTCCAATTAGACACAGCAGATTCTGCTGGGAGGGCAGACAGGAATCAGAGAGTGCCCAGCACAGAGGGTGAGTGGCCAAACTGAGAGAAACACATGCTCAGGGTCCCCTGGCACCGTGTGGGGACAGACAGGGCTTTGCTGGGACAGAGATTTGGGATGTGGGCCAGCAGCCAAGTAGAGGAGTCAAATCCTTGGCACACTTGCCTTGCAACGCTAGGAGATGACCAGTTAAGGTTTTTTATTCTGAGATTTCAGAACTTTATGCTGCAGATTTGTGGGGGTTTTTTTTGCTGTAATCCCAGCTCTTCTCCCTGCAGCACACTGAGGGTTCATTTTGTGGCACAAGGGAGGCACAGAACAGGCAAACACTTATACACCATCTGCTATTGGAAGTACAGGACTTATTCCTCTGACTAGCTTTGAATGTGAGTTTTAACCTTAAAACAAGCATCGTTCCCTATATTAATTAATAATTTTAAATTAATATGAATTATAAAAATAAATATTAGTTAATGCCCCGAATCCTCCTTGTGTTGACAGCAGCTTCACCTGGGATTCAGAAAGGTGATAAACATATATTTTAACATTTTGTTTACAAACTCTCCCCTTCTCCCTCCAGGAAAATGTGTAGTAAATACCAGGTTTAGTAAATACCTCTGCTGACACTGAGCATGTTTTATTGTTTGAGTTAAATGAATGTCATAGACTTAATTAGTTACACATTTCCCTAGCAGGAAATGGGAAGCCATTAGAACTACTGCATTAAAATACCCCCTCAGCTACTGCTTCTTTGCAGATGATTCCAATTTGGCTCATCTGCATTTCCCTGCCAGTGGTTTTAGCAGAGATGCTTGAGGAGCAGCACAGGATCAACTTCACCACAGAGAAGTGATTTTCAGGTCCCCTGTCCTGCCACGTGTGCCCACATCTGGAGCAAGAGCTCTGCACCCTCCTGTTGGAACCCCGGGCACTGAGAATTTCAGACTTTCTGTGCTCACAGGCACTGACCCCCCAAGCAAACACTGCATTGACCTGAGGCCTTGGAAAAGGCTTCCAAAATTGAATGACAGAAGTAGAATTGTGGGTGTGTAGTTTGAATAGAAGTAGGTGATATCACAGGGTGGAAAACTTAGATTTTAAGGTTTTAGAACATAGTAATATATATATATATATATAAAAAGCAAGATGGAGGTTTTAGGGCAGAGGTTGANTATGTATGTATGTATGTAAAGCAAGATGGAGGGTTTAGGGTGTAGGCCAAGTCCTTCTCTTTCACCTTCTTCTTCATGGGCCTGGGTGGTATTTTGTAATTGAATAGAAAAGTCCCCATTGTGGGCCACGGGTGGTTGGTTATTGGGTCAAAAGTAAAAAAAAAAATTAGGTTTCATTTCTTAATTGTACAGTTTATCCTTAAAAGGCCTCGTAGAGAGGTAGATACGGCTCCATTTTTAGTTTGTTAGCTAGAAGTGCTGTAGAACTCTCAGTCTGTGAGACTGCAATATAGATAAGAATTAATAACCATCTGAGTCCGACCAAGAAATACTGTCTCAAGCATTTAATCGTGACTCTGGCAAAGAAAGAAGATAAAACACTACACCCTCCCATCCTCACCCACTCTTACAACAAGGGAATCCAGCTGTCCTGGCTGTGTCCCTGCCCAGCTCCCTGTGCCCCTACAGGGTGGCACTGCCAGGGTGGCACGAGGAGCAGAAGAGTCCTTGGGCTCTGAGCGAGCTCTGCTCATGTTAACCAAAACATCCCTGAATTATCAACAGCTTCAGCACAACTCCAAACCACAGCTCGATGCCACACGAAGGAGATGAACTCTGTCCCAGCCCCAACCAGCACAGCTACATTCCCTGAGTCACCCTGCACCATCCTTCTGTCTCCAGAAGGAAAACTCCACCAGTTTCTGGACTTGCCTGTGCAGTTTCAGCCCTCTGGTGTCACCTGTCACCTACAGCTCCAAAATACCATCCTCTCCCTTTACAGTGTCGTCTCCACAATCAGAACAAGCAAAGGAATGGAGAAGGCTCGAGGAATGTGAGCTGACAGGAAGGGTTTCAGTTTGCTCGGGTTCCCAGCAATCTGCTCCGAGGATAATGAGGAAGATGTACTGCTCATTTCACTTCAGGGCCACTTCATTAATGAATATATTTAAAACAAGGGATGGAGGGATAAAAATCACTGGGAGGTGCAATTGTTTTGACAGATGCTGCAAGTGAGGTGCTGTAATTCCTCACAGAAGGGTTGTGCAGAGCTAACTGTAATGCAGTGATTCCACAAACTCCTCTGGGGCACTCCTTTGCTTTGGGGGGAATTGGTTCTTCACTGGGGCTTCATTCAGGGCCTTTTGAGACCTCATCAAAAGCTGAAAACTGTTGTTTTATAGGATAATATAGAAAATGGTGTGAGAGCAACCACTGCAGTTTGGATTAGTGAGCTGAGACAGGATCTTGGCACCCTGGCCTTGAGCTCCTGGTTGTGCTTGTGTTGAACACAAGAAAGGCACATCCACACAGGCACTAACGTGGCCTAAACCATCCCTGGGACACCCTGATGATGCCATGGGCTGACAAATGGCCAAGGACAAGGGCTTGCGAACCTTTTAGTCAAAGGTGGCCACTGAAATTCTTCAACTCTTGCCCTGCAAACTGAGAACAGCACATCTGGAGAGCCAAACTCCTCCTCAAAACAATTATCTGTGATTTATGTCACCTCTAGCTTTCAATCCTCCTCGGAAGTCAAACAACAGGGTTTTCTCTTTCTTTTCAGAGTATCCCAAGTAGTCACACAAAGTCCAGAATAAACCCTCAGACTCCCTGAATCCCAGCTGCTCTGAGATTCTGGCTGTAAACTCAAAGCCAGGCTTGCTCAGTGCAAGTGTAAATCTCAAAGTTGTGCAGCATTAGAAGTCAGGACTCAAACTTTCTTAAGCAATTTGCTATTTGGGGATGAATGTAGAGAGAAGTGCTCATTTCGAGTGAGGTCTGATTTTGTTTGGAAATTCAATCTATTTACACCAGCTCTTTGCAGCTTAACAGCCGTGGGTAAACCTCCTGTAACCCCACATGGCATTATCAGTTCTGTTTGAGAAGGTGCTGAAAGCTGAAAACTCACATTTTCTAATTTCAGAGACTTGTTTGCTTTCTTAGTTGATAGCATCCTCTGTCTCCTGATGCTCAATTTCTTCCATTTCCAGTTACGAATTGGCTCCTCCATTACTCCAGGACTATCAAATATTGCAAAAGATGAATTACATGGAAATAGATGTTTGGGACTTTGTTAATGCTACACTGCAGTAACAATCCAAAAAGCATTATAAAGACTGTTAAAAGCCACTCGGAAAAAGAGATAACATTCATTTAATTTATTTTAGTGATGCTGTTAGTGTCATCCTCAAATGTCACACAGCATTTTCCCTTCTTTTAAAGGCAATTGAGGATCTGACTGCAATTCTCGTACCCATTCTGCCACAACTGTTGATTTAACTTGAAAGCGTGTGAGTGTTTTTATGGTGCAGAAAATGTCACAATAGAAACATCCAGAGCTGAAGGATCTGAAAGCACAGCATGGCACTGCAAACTGGAGCTGGGGTAGGAGTCAGATCCACTCTAGGATTACTCTGGGAAATGCCTTTGCTGAGACATTTAAGGATGTATTTGACATTTTTAAAGAATTCGGCTGTCCTGGCTGAAGTAAAGAGCTTTTTAAGCTGAGATATTTTGATACACGTCAAATATGATGATTTTTAATAGGAGGAAGAGGAGGGAGAGTCTTTGCTGACTTGTCCATGGAATGAGTTGTGAAATATCTGGATGAACAAACGGAGATCAAGGAGAGCCTCTGCTTTGAAAGGTTAATTGACAATAAAGTGGAGACTGGGCCCTCAGCAGAGCCTGGGTGCTGGTGGTGAACCACAGCTCAGCTCTCCAGGTTGTTTTCCTGCAATTCTTGTTGGGGCAGCTTCTCTTTCCCTGCCCTTTCACAGCACTGATTAATGCCAGCTCAGCTTTGCCCTGCCTTTCCCATTCCACTGACAACCCCTGATTCAGATTTGTCCCTGCAGACAGAAACTGCATCTTCCACAGCAGAGAATGGCACAGATGAAAGGCAAAGGGCTATTTTATTATTATTATTATTTTAATGGCATACTGGTTTTTCTAAATGCATACCCTGATATTGATGTATGACCATTTTTACCTCTGAGTATCCATCTGGGAACTGAAAACACTGCGCAGGGTCCTGTTAACTTCAGCTGGATGTGTGAACAGCTTGGGACAAATCTCCCAGAAATCTCCCCTATGTCAAAAGAAACATCTTTCAGTGGTAACCTGAAGAAGCACAGCCATTGTATTAGCACATCATCATTAAAAACTGCTCAGGATGAATTTCCACGACAGCCCTTTCCCACAGAGCAGTGCCAGCTGAAATGAAAGGACTGTGGTGCTTTGACTGTGCACTGATGTTCCACAGCTGAGCGTTTCAAGCCCCTTCACCTTAAAAATCTTTCTTCAGAGATACAAAGTCTGTACAAATGTAAAAGGAATTGCTGAATAGGTTTGTAATTAGCCAAATGAAGCGCTACAGGTTAAGGGCACACACACCCCTTCAAAACAAGCACTTCGTGACTTTTAAACAATTTTCAGGAAAAAAAAAATCATGGTGTGCACTAAACATAGGAAAAAGCTCTTCAGAAAGAGCTTGTACAAAATAAAGTATTTATTTACTAACTCTCAGACACCTGCTGGTGGGAGGTGTCTGATTTTCAGCATCCCCAAGGAAACAGACACACTGTGGTGCCATGACAGACACCTAATTCTGTCCTTTTTCATCCACGATTAACCTTACAGATTAAACAGGAAGACCAAAGTGCTGCTGAAAGACAAAGGTAAAAAGAGCCAGCAAAGTCTCCTTTCCTTGCAGGGCTCCTGTGAGCAAAGAGGGAAATCAGGAAACCAAATCTGAGCCTCTTTCTGTCTGCCCTGTTGGCCTGACACATCAGGTGAGTGGTCACAAATGGGAAATTCAGTTTATACCAACAGGCAGGGATTTGACACACACTTGTTAACGCACACTGCAGTTTAAAAGAAAAGTTTTAGCAGCTTAGAGGAGAGGGAAATAAAAATGAAGTGGAAAATATGTTGCTGTAGAAGCGGAGCATTTGGAGAACGTCTGTTGGAGGCAAAGCGTGGAAATAAACAAATTCTTGTAGACACTGCCCTCATGCTGCCTTTTAATTGAACTGCATAGATCAAGGAGTGCCACGGGGAAGGGAAAAACAAACCAGCGAGGAATTTAAATGAGTTCTAGGAAGGAATTAGGAAAGTCACCATCAAGCCAGCCCCCAGCTGTAAATATCACTGATCCGAGGACCACGATACACTGGATTTTCACATCTCCAGCTCACAGCAGCTCTCACAGACACGGGGGCAGCTCAGCCCCCTCAAGCCAGACCCCACAGCCCTCCCTCCTTTCCCCTGTGCTGTGGGTGTTGTTGTGGGTCCCTCCTGCAGGAGCTCCCGCTGCTGCACGCCCCTGTGTGTGTGGGTAGCTCCTCCCGTGGAACTCCAGCCAGCCTTCCCCAGGATGTCTGGCTCCTACACCGAACCCCTGAGTCCTCCTTGTTTGGGGCTGATAATCCTCCTAGACCCAAACACACACTCTTGAAAGACTCAGGCTTCAAAGGGGGCTGTGGGCCCCCAGGGGAAAAAAAAAATCATTTGGTTATAGGCAGGCTCTTGTCAGGATTTTACCCATGATGAATGACCTAAAACCCAAATAAACCTCTTTACTTGCCCAGTGGCATGAGGACTGAGATTTAATTGGAGATCCCAGATGTTGGCAGATAATATATAATTACAATGATCATCTTCTGATTAGACCAAAACCCAAAAAGCAACACTTGAGTGCCACTGAAGTCAGTGGGAGCTGTGCCAGCAGCTCCAAGCTGGCAGGATTTCACCCAACATTTCTTTCACACTAGATTTAATTAGTGGTCGGTAATGAGGCACTCTCAAAATTCTCCACATCTGGGGAAAGAGAAACATGATTAGATTAGAGTGTACAGCTATAATTCACAAATAGGATTGTTAGAACTAGTTTTCCTCTGCTTTTTTTCTCCTTCTTTGCCAGGAATAACACAATTAAACTCAGCGTCTCCACACATAATGGAGTGAGGAATGGCAGGAGTGAGGTGGTGGTGAGGAAAGCTGCTGCAGGCTCCTGACCTGGGGGCCTGATTTGGGGGTCCCATTTCACATTTGAGGGAACCCTGATGAATTCACATCAGAGAAGGTTGCAAATTAACCTCAAATCACCCCAGAACACGACATCAAATGGAAAACAAACCAAGAAGAAATTAGGCTAAAAGTGAAGCACCTCTTCCACCAGGTTAATGGACACAGAGTCCTTGGCAGGAGTGTCCTCAGTGCCTCAGCACTGCTTTGTTGGACCACGGCTGAGCCCTGATGTGTATATCTGCGCTCTACATCCATTTATCACAGGGATAAATGTGCTCTGAGTTCCCACTGGGTTTACTGGGTCAGCCAGACCTCTCCTCTGAGCACCCCCAGGCGTGACAAACCGAGGAGAGAGCAGCACCAGCCTTGTCTTCTGCCACTGAGCTGCAGTGAAAATGTCCAAACACACACTCAGAGGAGCTGTTCCATGGGAGATGCAGCAGTGGTTGTTCCAGGAAAAGGATTCTGGTGAGAATCCATTGAGGAATGTCCAGGGGCTGGGGGATGGAGAAATAGCAGCAGAGTGGGGAGGCATGGCTGGGATGAAGCTTGCTCGTGAGAGAAGCTCAACAAAATGTTGCACACCTGGGATGATGAGCAGAAGTTGTTCAAAAGATCTGGCATGTAGTTTTCGTATTTCTTGGAAAAAAAGCCCTAAACAAACAGAACAAGTTCGTTCACATTTGAGAATTCCACGGGAAGCTGTTTCTTTGATTTCCTAAGCAAAAACTTTCTTGGTCATCTCAAACTCCTCCAATATTCCAGGTCAGAGAAGAACAAAGGCTGAAAGCTGAGCTGTGCCATAAACCCAAAATCAGGCCCAAACTGTGATAATGGCTGGCAATATGGATTTTATTTCATTTGCTTCCCTGAGTAAGTGCTCCCTGGTTTTCATTAACATTTGGAAGGAATCATGGCGACTCCAAACCGGTTAGGAGGGGAAGCCAGTAAATGTCACATGGATTATGGGATCACTGTCTGGATTAAGCTGGCCAGAGGATGGCTACAACCTTCACTTTCACAAAGCACCAGAGTTTCCATTTGTGGATGCAAATGACTGGACAGCATGGTTACAGCTATATTATTATATCCAGGATTTTTCTTTTTTCTCTTCTCAGAGGATTACTCCTTTTGCTTGGAATAACAAGCAATAAAAAGGAGCAGGCTGTAAAACCCAACGATCTGGATGGAATTACCTCCAACCTGCTTCAGACAGCAAATGTCCATGATGCTGGTCAGACCGTGGCCAGAAGTTTGCTGCAGTCCCAGGAAGGACAGACACAGATTTCCACGCTCACAGAATGGAGAAGGATGGCTCCAGATGTAACTTTCCCTAGTTCAAATCCACATTTTAATATTGTTCCTGCCCTTCAAACCTCCTCTGTGTGGAAAGGTGGTATTTGTTTCAGAAGTGTTGAGTTTCTGACCTGCCTTTGCTCAGTTAGCATCAAGATGAGCAGTTAGATTCAGCAGAACTGTGAGATCAAATGTCATAAATAGTTTGGTGCCTTCATACTGCCCTGGAGGGATCCCATTTTCATCCTCATCAAGGTATAATTGTGCATATCTACCAATGTCACCTCCACGGGGAAAAAGTCAACCTTGCATTTTACAGACGAGCTGATACGCTGAAGAAAACTTCTGTCACCGTTGTCTGTTTAACACAACCAGTCTCCCACAAAATTTACTTGAATCTGTTATTGGCATCAGCTGGAATCTCATGACATATCTCAGAAGAGTGGTTGACTTTGCATAAGCCTTTCCCTGCTTAGGAAGTACCCATCAAGAGTCAATTTGCAGTGAATGAATTCATCTCACTTCTCCAAAACACTCGTGGAAATATGTGACCTCCAGGAGAGGAGGTGATGCTTTGGGCTCCCAGACTGAGGAGCAAATGTTATTCAAGTATCTCGTGTTGTCACTAGAAAGAGGCACTCTGGTACAGAGCATTCCTTGAATTCTCACCTGCAATGATAAATTTGGGGATTCAACCCCGTCAAATCATTCAGGACAAACAGAAGCAGACTCCTGGTATAGCTCCCCACCCACTCACGAAGTTAATTCCCGTGTAAAGTTCCTAAAGCTCGGTGCATTCCCTGGGGGAATGCTGGCTCTGTCACCTGGAGGTGTCACAGCCTTTCCCCGAGCCCGCCTCACCCCGAGGAGCTGCACACAGAACTGGAGAGATTTGATAACATAAAATTACAGAACCGTGCTCTGTCACTGCATGGCCAGGCTGGAGTGAATCTCTGCAGAGGAGCAGAGCTGTTAAAAATTAAGTGTTGCTGGGGTGCTGGCCTTTCCTCAGGCTCCAGGTCTGAGAACAAAGATTTTTCCCTTCAGCAGCAGGGCAGGGAGTCTGAAACTGGAACAATTGCTTCTTTTTTTTTCCTCAGGACTTTTCATTCCAGTGTAAGAGCTTGCCTCTCCTTCCAATTATTTTAACTCCTCGGAGAGCAATCACCTCTTCTAATGGAAGTGATGCCAAAAGTCCTGGGAACACCAGCATGGCCCTAAAGAATATAAATCCTTCTCCCACTTTCTCTCTTAATCTCCACTAAATCCCCTTACATTATGCTGAATTAGATAACAGGGAGGGCATTAATATTTCCTCAGATAAGAAATAAGCTGCCCTCAGTTAAACAACCCCTATTATTTATATCCATGTGAGCAACAACCACGAATTAGAAGTTGCTGGATTCCCTGGCTTTTTTTTATGTGGGTTTTTTTTGCCATTTTTTTTTCTTTTTTCTTTACTTTGGTTTTGTTTTTTTTTTTTCATTTTTAAATATCATGGCACATTTAAAAAAAAGAACAAAACAAGAACTTGCGAAGCTGGGGGCCAGAAGTTATTAAAATAATGGGAAAAGCCTGATGGAACAAAGCTGATCCAGAACATGGATTGAGGAATATTATGTAACTATCAAATGTTTCCCAAAAGCAAGTGAATAGTGCCCTGAATCTGGGGACGTGACATCACCACCTCCTAAGAACTTAATTCCCACAGATCCATTGTATCTTATGATTATTTACAGGGGAAGCACTGAGTGAGATTGTCTCCAAAGCACACGCTGGCTGCAGCCATTAGGCTTAGGAAGTGCTGCTGCCTGCCAGGGCTTCAATAACTGGGTTTATGGGCTTCTCTTTTATTATCTCTGCTCCAGGATGTGAATCCCCATCGAATCCACCCACGTCTGCATGGGGGAATTGGCTGCTTGGTTTTTTTTCAGCAACGCTCCCCTCTCAGGAGAGAGTTCCTGAACCAAGGCGGAAAAAAGGATCTTGAAATATTTTGCCTGAGCCACAGATGGAAACATTTAGAACCAAATTAGAAAAGTACATTTACTTGATCTGACAGGTTAATCTGAACGGTAACTATGGATGACACAGCCCCGGGTAAAACAAAATTCACGTGGCAATTCAGCAGGAGCAGTTCATTAAGGAACTACCAAGCAGCCCCCATGAATCTGCATTTCTGAGGTCCAGCTCTAATTTCTCAGCAGTTAACTTAATGGCCAGCTGAAAGCTCAGCGCTCAGATGATTGCACAGAACACTCCTTCACCATCAGCAAATACATGACCCAGGAGTTAGGGGGAAATTGTGGTGCTTGTTGGAATTAGCAGGATCTGGGCAAACTACCTGTAATCATTTCTTTGATGGATGAGACTTTTCCCCCTTGGCAGACAGCACGTGTTGTAATTCCTCTGAATGTGTTTATTGTTTTAAATGATTTGTTCTATCATTGTCCCAGCAAATGGGTTGTCAGGAACATACACCTTTGGTTATCCAAACTGCTTGTTTAGCCTCAAAAATTGCATATTTTTCCTGTCCTTGAACAGAAATCTATTCTTCCCCTGCAGTATTTGCTAAGGGTTTTCTTGCAAAACAGAACAATTCTGAAAATAAGAACAAAAAGGAATTGTAACACGGAAAGCAACGGTTTCCTAGTCAGATTTTTGTACACTGTTATTTCTGTGGGCACTACAGTGGGGAGCCCCCTGACTTCTTTATTCCAAAATAAAACTACGAATTGCATCCACCGCTCTCAGTCCATCCCACGTATCCAGATTTCCTTCAAAGAGATGAACCCGTAGCTCCCTGCTCCCCTGCAATTTCCATAAACTGGATATGTGCCCAGCTGCAAAGACTTCACAGCATCAGGCTGGGAGATCACGTTAATCATTTACATCTCCAGTGTTTAAGCCACACAAATCCCTGCAGGTCTGATTATGAGCTCAGCTCTGGCTCCAAGCACCACCAGCACCGTGGCAGAGGAGCAGAGGGAAGGTGTCTTCCCTCTCCCCTCCCAAATTCTCCCTCTCCCCTCCCCTGGCCATCAATCCCTGCTTGCACCAGCCCCGGAGGAGGTTTTTTGTGTGCTCAAGGGAAGAAATAGCCCGACAGACTGCTGCCCGTGTCTAATCCTGCAAATCAGCACCAATAATCATCTTAGCTGTCCAGCAGATCTATTTTTAATGAGTGCCACCCCCCAGCTGACTTTGGGCTCCCGGTTCCAGATGTGAAGCCATTGCCTGCTGGCTAATACTGGACTTTCACTGGGACTCTGTAATCCCTCGGGATTATTCACTGAGATGCTTCCCTCTTCTTTTTACATAACCAAGGGGACCTTTCTTATTTGTCATCAGAACGGAGTGGTTTCTAAATTCAGGCCGCAAAAGCTGTTCTCTGAAGTGACCCTCTGGACACTGATATTTATCCATTTATCAATACAATATACTGAACTTGGATAAATAGACTCCTAACTCCAGGGTTTCCAGCTTTTCACTTATCGTAACAATTAAATCTCCAAGAATAATATATATANATTTTTTTTTTTTTCACTAGATTCTAAATTTCCCTGGGGGAAAATAAAAGCCAGCTTTTACTCGTAGCCCAAACCTTACATAACTTTTCAGGGTATGATTCATACTACAGCTGCACTGGGGGTGACAACTGCATTTTGAAAGACACACACACACAGACGTTGATGTTGTCTGCCAGCATCTCAATTTTCTTTGAAACACATAAACTCTCGCTGCCTTCCTTTGGCTGCAGGAAGAAATCTGTCAATGTTTTTAAAGTTCAGTATGAAATACCTCCGTTGCCACAAGGAGGGAGTGGGAAGATTTTTCCTGTTCCCTGAGGAGCTGTAAGATTTTTGGAAGGGCTGTAAGATTTTTGGAAGGGCTGTAAGATTTTTGGAAGGGCTGTAAGATTTTTGGAAGAGCTGTAAGATTTTTGGAAGTGTTTCATGTTGTGAATCAGGACAATTCATCAACGCTTTTGAAACTCCTCGAGGAAGAGAAATTCAGATTTCTTGTCGTTGGTTCTGTGTGGCCGAAAACTTTTTTGTTGAAAACACTTTGTTCCTGTGTGAAGCACCTCATTGCTGAGATGGAGACACCTGAAATATTGAAAGGAAAAAACGACCACTTTCTAAAAACCTGCCAATTTTCCTATATTGATTGTTGTTTAAAACATTATTTTGAAATTTCTTTTAAAAGTTGTCATTTGTGAAAGGCAAAATCAGATTAATTTCAGGTAAGATTTTTCTCAGGGTGACTATTTCTTTAGGAATCAATGGGTTTGTGGACTCAGGTACCTGGATTAGAGTGTCCAAATTAAAATGGAGCAGTGAGCAGGAGCCAGAGAGAACGCCCAGACCTTGGTGTGGTGTTAGCAGGGCAGGACCTGGGGGAGGGCAGGGAGCACTGGAGGGCAGCTGGCTGATATCTGCTTGCTGAAACACACATTTCTGCCCAGACATCTTAAAAATATTCACTATTTCTCACGGTTTAATCAAGGGAAATGCAGCTACATTATTTTATTTTAAGGAATTTGGAAGTTTACAGAGACAAAAGTTGTCTTGGTTTTGACTGCAATGATTTTGGCTCGTCCTGATACTCTTTAAAATCCCAGTCTGAATAAAACGGGATCTTTGCTTTACAACCATTCTAGGAGAAAACACGTTCTTAAAACAACCAGTCAGTGGATGCTCAGAGGTGTAAACTCAGGGCTTTCAAACCAGAGCATTAATAAAATATGAGTGTATTTGACTCCTGGAATTGCAAACAAAAGCATTTCTGCGATTTCTCGACTGCACCTGTACTACAGCCTCCCGTCACACATTCCTGCCCATCACATATTCCTTACCATCCAAAATTCCTCTCCTGCCCTGTGTCCCTGCAGTGACCCTCAGGCTGCTGCTGCCAGCCCCAGAGAAGAGCCTGACCCTGCCCTGCCCCTCCAGAGTTGCTGTGAAAGCTTCAGAGCTCAACCCATGGCAGCTGGAGCACGTGGACAGACAGGGACTGCAAAAACGGGTTTCCAAGGAAACCAGAAAATCCAAAAAATGTCATATTGCTTGATGGAAATATTTAATTAAGTGATTTAACAACCTTCCCTAGATTAAATATGGTCTCAATAACATTTTTTTTTTAAATGTTGACTCTTTGAGTAGAAAAAAACCCTTTTATCCACATTTTTAAAACTACATTGGTATTGGTGTGTTTATGTCAACTTGCTGATTTTTAAATCATGACAGATAAACTGTAAGAGCTCTATCAGCTTTGTCTGGCTGCTTCTGGCCATGCTGTTATAAATATAATGGCTTTGGAGGATGCATGATATTTCCTGACCTTCCCAGTCAGGCTCCAACCCTGAAACTCATGAGTCACAGCAGCACAGACCAGTTTGGGGGCTGTGGGAGACCTTTGTCCTGACTGGCCTAAGGTTTCCCCCAGTGTTTTGGTTCAGCCTCAAACATTCATTCTGGATCCTGGTATTTCCTTTTAGCATCAACTTTTGTCAATAACAGACCTCCGAAGGCAATCAGGGGGCATTCTATTGTAAGAAAAGAAAATCAACCAAGAGGAAATCCTTGCCTAATAGTCTTTTAAAACCCCCCTGTTACCTATATATTGAATTAAAAATAAAACATTTACACGATGGAAATAGGAATTATTTTCTTGCCTTTGCTGTTTGCCTTCCATATATTTATTGTCTGGGTTGTGCAGAATATTATCATTAGTATTAGTATTAGTATTATTGTTATTGTTATTGTTGTTATTATTATTAATAATTATTACTATTCAGCCCCCCTCCCAATATTTCACTCTCACAGGCCCAAGGGCCTTAGGATTTCAGCAGCCAGTTCTCATAGGCTCGTTTCAGCCTTAAAAATCTCTCTGCTAAGTCAATGTGCATAATCCAGTGACAGATTGGGCTCTTACTGTGGAGACAGAAGAAATAATCAAGTGCAGGGCAGAAAATCCCCGACCGCCATCTGACTTTCCTGCCAGGGGAAGCAGACGGTTCCTCAAATTACAGAGAACATGTCAACAAACAGCAATAACGCAGCCAACTGTGGCCCAGAATGGCCTGGCCCCTGTGCCAGCGCAGGGCTTGGCTTGCCCAGCTCAGCTCCAGTCTTTCAGCTTTGTGGGCAGAGAGTGAGGAAATGCAAAGCTGGCACAAGGCCTGCGGAGAGGTTTCTGAGGTAGCAGAGATGTGTTTCATCTCTGTTTCCTCTCTGGCTGTGTGTTTCTGTGGTGAAGTGGGATCAGTCGTGGAAGGAAGACTTCTTCCCTTCTCTTTTTTTCAGAGGTTAATTCTTTTTTAAAGCAGCCTGGTTACAGCTCCCTGACTTGTGGCACACTGTCGGATTATCCCCTTTTCTGACCCACAGACAGGGGTCCTGAGAGGTGTTTTAAAGACTTCTATTCCATTTTCAGTCTCATGCGAAGGGTGAGACAATACAGATGTTACAATTCACGCCATCACAATCAGAAGCCAAACTATTTCCTAATTCCAACACATTATAAGTGCTTTTTTAGCCTATTGACTTTTGCCACACAATGCTGTTAATGCCTTTAAACCAATCATCTAAAATTACCCCTCGTGGGACCTACTACAACACATCTTTCACAGTTCTATTTCTCCAAAATATCCTGTCTATTTCCATTGCCTCATCAGCACTAACTTGCTCAGTGTCTTATGGAAAAAAAATGTTGCAGTGAGATTTCTGCATCCCTCAGATGCTTCCAACCTTCCCTTTCCCCCTCATTTTTCCCTGCCCCATGTGATCTGTTTTTCCCCCTCATCTTCTCATTTTATTCTGTTTCCTTTGATCTTCTGCCATCTTTATCTCCTTTGTCTTGAGCTGCAGGTGCCCTGCAATACCCCCAGCTGCTTTTGCTTTTCAAACCCATGCAGCTGCAGGCAGGAAAAAGAAGCAGGAGGGTGAGAACCCTGCAGTTCTGTGCTGGGAAGGACGAGGGAAGGGAAGGCAGGAGTTCGGGGTGGACAATCTGTGGGGGAGAGGATGCTTGAGAACCACACTGTGAATGGAATTTGGAAACACTGCTAAAAAATCACAACCAGAGCAGCTGAGGGGGCTGAGGGTGAAAATTCCCCTTATGTTTTCATGCCTCCTGGGCTCTTCCCTCCTTGAAGGTCTTTCAAATGGAGTTAAATCTCGTGGTCCTCAGACAGGCATCATCCCCCGTGGCTGGTATGAAGCATCTCACACCTCCTGAAGAGACACCAGGCTCTCTCTATTTATTCCAAACTCACACACCAGATGGACACACAGCTCTCCAAAGAGCTTCACTCCAATACCCACCCTCCAGGTTGGTTTTTCTTTCTTTTTTTTTTTTTTTGAGGCAACCCCAGTAATGGAAATAAATGCCTGGGGCCTGACAGAAAGCAGGCGTTTGATTACATTAACAGCCAGGTTTCCAGCCAAAAGTGCTGACAAATTAAATAGCCATCTGAAACGGGGAGTAATAAACCCAGGAATGCTGGCACAAATTGCCATCTGTGTGTTGCTCACCGAGGATTCAGTCTCCAAAGGAACCTGGATGCAGCAAAGCGTGTGACTGAGGGAGGAGCTGGTTCCAAACTCGTGGAGCAGCAGCAAAGCCCCAAAAAACCCCCAAAAAACCCATAAAATGAGCACTAGGCCTTCTATTCAACTACTTTGCTACAATAAAGGCAGAAAATCCACCTCAAAATTTAAAATGTATATGGACATTTGATATATATGTGAACAAACACGTCCTTAAGTAAAGCGAGGGATGAGCCACTTCCAGTTTGCTCAGTTAGGAATAATGTCCCGTGGTAGATACAAACAACACTTAATATTTAAACCTGAAGCCATCAAATGGTGGTAAATCAGAGAAAAAATTGCACGTGCATTTCTGACATGATGGTTTTGGCAGCCCCCACAAGCAATGTTTCCCCTCAAAGGTGAATTTGTGTCTCTGAGGTTCACAAGCTCCCGTGCAAAAATTTGCTCTGCACAGCAAAGTGGGTGAAGAAATACCAGTTCTGACACAGAAAATCCCACTTTTTGAGGTCTCACAGCTCCCTGTCCGGGTGTTCAAGATCTTTGCACGAGAGGTAGATTTGTGTGAAAATATTTCACCTGAAAACATCGCTGCCAAATAAAGGAAAAAGCCAGAACTTGCCAGGCCCACAGGTGCAAAGCACCTGCCCAGGCTGTGAGCAGCACTGTCCTTGTAGAGAATATTTCCTTCTAGGTTTCACAGCAGCAATACACAATTTAAGCCAAGTAGTCACTATTTTTCAATTTAATTCCCCACTCTTTGGTGCTTTCCTCTCTTCCTTTAAATTGCAGGTCCAGCAAGTCGTTGGTTCCAAGAGCGTCAGCCCATAGGAAATGAAAAATAATAATAAAAAAGAATTTCAACATTAATCAGCATTCAGCATTGCCATGAAAAGATTAAGAATGTAATCTAAGCATACCTTTTAGAACCAAGCAGGAGGTACAAGTGGGAGAACATCCTGATTTTTTTATAAACAAAATCTGCAAAGATTAATTTGTGATTTAGCTGCAGGTGTTGGCAGTGCTGTTGTTAAGCACCTGCTCCATCCATAGGAAATCCTGTTCGACTTAAATTTAAGTACGTGGAAAACCGTGTTCCTAAACAAGAGCTGCTGGGGGGAAACTTCACAGCGAGGCTGAATTTTAAATTAATCGATCTCCAAACCTCTTCATCAAAATTCCCTGCTCTGACACAAACACCCTGTCAGAAAGTTACTGACACAAATCCTTGATTAGAAAGAAAAACAGTTGTAGAGGGCTTTGATTGTTTCAGGCAGCAAAGAGAGAATTGCAAAAATCTTCTGATAGTTTCAGTAATGAAAATGTGATTTTAATGTTCATTTTGCTTTTAAAAGGAAGGGTTTTTTTAAGGGTAAATGCCTTGGGAGAGCACGAATGTGAGGTGGCCCAGCCCTGGCAGGGAGAAGCTGCAATCCCCGTGAGCTGATTCCTCCCTGCCTGGGTGGCACCACGCTGTGTTTATTGAGGCTGCAATTACTGCAGAGTTATTAATCACTCCCTGCTCTCCCCACTCCTCCTTCTGGCTCTGCACTTGCATCCAAAGCACCTTGTCCAAGGGCCTTGTCCCTGCTGGGGCTGCAGGTGAAGGATCAGCTCGATGGCTCTTGAGGTGCTCCACAGACCGTCCTCAGCAGCTGCTGCTCCTGCTCTCCTCGCCAGGAACAACTTCTCCTCTTCACTGGGAGTGGCATTTCCACATTTTCCAACACTCATGGCTGTTCCAGCCAAGGGACAGCTGATCCCAGGGCTGGTGGTGCCTCAAGTTTTATCTTTCATGTGTTTCAGGTTCTGTGCTGCCCAGGGGTGCAGCTCTGAGCTCACAGTCAGTGTCACTCAGCTCTGCACACAGCAGGGACACAAAACAAATCTTTCTCCTGCTGCACACCAAGGACAACTTTCAGGCCCAAAAGCACAAACAAGGGTGGGCTGGAGGGAGGAACAAGAAGGATGAGACCTCACAGCCTGGAGCTGGAATTGGACAATTAAACCCCAATATGCAAATGGACCAAAACTTATAAAAATGTAAGACCTCGTGATCATTTTGTGTCCATTTTGTGACCATTTTGGGTCCACCTTGGGTGTAGCCCTGGTCAGGCTCTGTCCTGCCCAAGGTGGATCCTAAAGGCCTTTCAATAAATCTCTACTTTATTCTCTAGGTCTGTCCAGTCTCTGTTCCAGCTCAGCCTTCCCAAGGCATCACTGGCAGCTGATTTACCCCATCAAAGAAAATGTTTCTTTGATTCCTGGCATGGGCCAAAGTGCCCTTGGCTCTCTGGTAAACCCACCTGGAGCCCAGGTCTGTCCTATGGACCTTTGGGATTCCCCTGTACCAATTAACACGATAATGCTAAAGTATAATTACAGTACTTTCATTCTAAAGGCTTGGACAATGTGGCCCCTTTTGACTGAGTCCATCCAGCTTGATTTTACCACCTTTCTGCACTCCTGACTGTCTTCTCCTTCCTCATGTGCTTTATGGTGACATTAAGAAAACAAACTAGTAAAACCTACTAATGGTGTCATCCCCCCGGCTTTATTTCATTTCGCTGAGTAGATTTAGATGAGATATCAGGGAAAAAAATCCTCCCTGTGAGGGTGGAGAGGCACAGAGTGCCCAGAGAAGCTGTGGCTGCCTCTGGATCCCTGGAAGTGTCCAAGGCCAGGCTGGATGGGGTTTGGAGAACTTTGGGACAGTGGAAGGTGTCCTTGCCCATGGCAGGGAGTCTGGGGCCTTAAAGTTCCTTTCCAGCCCAAACCATTCCACGATTCCACAAACATTGCTCCTAAAATTTCTCCTGATCCCACGGAGAAGGCACTCAGCCCAATGGAATTTTTTTCTGTGCTGCTGTATTTTATTTATTTATTTATTTTTAATAGATGGCCACCAGTTCCAGATGTCTCTGAAAAACGAGAGCATCTGAGTAATTCAGCCCTCCCAAGTACCAGCACTGTGCAGGCAGAACAGATGGCCATCCCCACAGCCTCGCACGTTCTCCTGACGTGTGAGCTGGAAACTGCAGGGCAGGAAAAATAAGGAATTGGGCTTTTTTATTAACTTTATGGGGTGAGTGACATTTTGCTGGAAGCCAGGCTGTTTCTGCTCGCCGTGTGTGCTGCTGCTCGTACCTAAATTGGAGATGAAGTTGTGGAAGGAGGTGGAAACTGTCATGATGCAGCAGACAGCAGGAGGATGAAAGTCCCTGGTCTAGACAGATGATGATAGAATCACATATTTTTAATTTAGTATTGAAGGACACTTCTATCAGCACCAGCTAGCAGAGGGCACATTCTGCTCCGTGACAAAACAACCAATTATTGCAGCCATTCCATACAGAGAAATGGGATTATACAAGTAGAAATGAATGATAGAAATAGCTGAAGAGATATTATGGGCTTCTTGCATCTAAATGTGTAGATGAAAAGTTGCAGATAGATTTAGAGATAAAGAAAAAAATATCTAGATAATATCTAGTTGTCAAGGTTTTAGTGCCTTGGTTCCTGTCATTAAATACAGCCATGTTTTCTTCTAATTTTCATATTGAGATTAATCATTATTTCATTGGAATAAAAATAATAGGAAAATAAATTCAGCCCTGTCTTAGCTTTGTGGCTTAGCACCCCTGACCCGTAGCAGGCTTTTCATAAAACCTTTCAACATCTCTGCAGAAAGAAAACCTAAAATCGTGGCTGCACTGGTTTATTCCACGATTAAGTAAAAATGTCTCTGGTTCCAGCAGAGTTCTCCATTCTCTGATGTATTACTCAAAGCACACACATTTGGATAATTTACATATTCTGAACATTCCTCTCTGGCGTGTTAGCCCAATTTTCTTTAATAATCTAGACTTAAAACCTGCTAATTCACCTTGATGCTGAGTGATGCCTACACGAGTTATTTGCACCAGCTCTGGGTCCTGATTTCCGAAGCCTCCTCCTGTTTTTAACTCATTCACTCTAAAAATTGGACACTTTAAATGGAAAGCTCTAGAAGTTAAATTCCTGTGCTGAAATTCCAGCCAGGAGGGCCCTAAATCTTGCTGCAGGGCTCACATTGAGGTGGTGCTGACAAACGAATGAGTGAATGTTGCTTGATGTTGTCTCCCATACATAATACGGGCAGCAATGTGCAGGGCCGTGTCTTTGAGGCTGGGACAGTGAGAGCTGAGAGCACCCCTGAGAGTGTTTCCAGACACAGCCACAATGCACATTCTCGGTTAATTTGATAAAGATCCTTTTTCAATCATTTTTTCCTGCCAGCCGTTCTGCGTTTGGGAATAATTTCCTCCATTGCCAACCACGGGAGCTCACTGTGCCAGGCAGCCCCTGCTCTCCAGGCTCAGCAGAATTCTGGGCTGCCTGAACTGTTACAAATTCCTGGAGGGGCTGATCCTTCCCTCACCTCACACCAACGTTTCCATCAGCCCTGACAGAGCAGGATAAAGCTCTGGTTTTTTGGCCCTAGTCTGCAAGGGGCCTGCACAACCCCATGGGCTCCCACCTTTGCCACCCGAATTACGTTGGTACCTGTAGCCCAAGGGTGTAAAGAATGTTATAGAGAGTCTCTTGAAACATGCAGAGAGTGATGAAGGTGGTGGGAGAGCTGGAAAACATCACTGAGAAGGCATTCTAGCACTAAAAGCAGTTATTAAGCTGTAACTACACAGTGTGATTTTCCCCATCTGCCTCTTCAGTTCTCCATAGGCACTGGACAAGGGTAAGAATGGCAGAAAGGAGTTGGAAAACTGGAAAAAACCTGAGAGCTTCTTGTTAATCTCTTGCTAAAGAGACTTCAGCACTGGCAGCACGGGAATGGATCCATTTGTGGACATGGGATGTTCTCAATTACCCCTCATGGCAGGAGAGAGGGAATGGGCAGCAAGGGGAGTCACTCAGAGAAATACCTGCTAGAAATAAAAGTGGTTTAATCCTGCTTTGGGGGCAGGTGTGTGTGGCCTCTGGAAATTATCCCCAGCCCTATTTTTTACTGCTCTGTGCGGAATAGAAGGAAGATTCCTTCTTCTAGAAGGAAGATTCTGTGTGGCTGGGAGATTCCTGCAGCCCCTCCAGGCACTAAGGGTCTGTGGCTGCTCAGAGGGGACAGAGTTTCTCCAAGGAGAGTCTCCCCCAGGCACAGGGGATAGGTGGCTTGTGTCAGCTGTCCTCATGTTCCTCCAGCAGTGTAATTAATGTAAAGTCAAGCTTTAAGTACCTACTCCCTCAGTTCCATAAAAATACTGGTGACAAACTGTCAGGAACCCCAAGGTCTGTGGGACAGTCTAAACCCAAAACCACTTTGCAATTAGATTTTTCTCCTACTTACTCCAACCCACAAATAATTTTCAGTCCCAGTGCTGTTTCTAAACCCCCACAGTCACGCTGTGCTCCATCCTCATCAAAACAAGCACAACACATGCACATGTTTCCCAGCACATGCATTTTATTGCCAGTGTGTATCTTATGATGTGGCTGCTTGCCAGGCTGCTGGCATTTCAAAATTCATCCCATTCCCCTTCTCCTGTCCCTCTGAGGTGCTCACATCAGGCTGCAATTAAACTCTAGGTATTTTCATTTTGCTCCATTATGTCATTTATTTTAGAAGGATGTCTAAAGAAGGAGGGGAAAAAAGGAACTATTATTTTTTTTTAATTTGGAGCACGTCACTCGAGCAATGTACTCAGAAGTGTATCAGCTTTTTTCTTTTTTTTTGTATTTTACAATTTTATTACTTAGTATGGATGCAACATGTGAACAGACACAACAAAATCCAGTGAGAAAATTCACCACTGTGCAGACTGACAGTGAGAGGGGTGAACGCTCTGGGTGGCCACAGGGCAGCTGAAATCAGGTTTGTAACCCCTTTACACAGATCACAGTAGGTGCTGTAGATCCCTTGGCTTATAAAAGATTCTGGTATATATTTATATTAATATTATTTATATTTATATTAGCTATATTTAGATAAATATTTATATTTATATATTTAGGACTAAAGGAATGAATAGAACAAGCTGAAATTTCTCAGCTGGTCTTTCAGAATTGAAAGTTTTTAAGGACAGAGCAGCACGGATGGATAAAATAGTCCTAAACCTGGGACACACCCCCTAGCCTGTACTTTTCAGTGCCTAAATTCCAGTTTGCTGTAAGGACACCACGTGTTTGAGGGGAAATTGTTGCTCAGGGCTCTCTGAGGAGCCTGTTGAGAGGCAAGAGGGTGGCATAACCAGGTATCAGATGTAATTATATTTCTTAGAGAAGCTGGAGTCACGCAGCTCCATTGAGAACCCGCGGCCAGCCTTGCCTGAGGGTAAACTGAGCTGCAAAGGGGTGCCCGGGCACATTTATCATCCCCTGGCACGGGAACAAATGCTCTGCCATTTAATTACGGCAGGGAACTGTCAGGTGGACCTGTCAGACAAGGGAGAGGCAAGGATCAGTTTCCTTTTGCTTAATGAGCACCGAGTTCCCGTGTCAGGTGTGCAGGAAAGCCGGCTGGAGACCAGCCCCACACACAGTCCACGGCAGGAGTCAGGGGGAACCTGAGACCCTGCAAACACCTGGAATTGGGCAGGTTTAACAGCGTTTCTTGTTCCCTCCTTTCCTTGCTGAAGTAATCTCTTTTTCCCTTTTCCTTTACAGATGTTTTATAAGTGCACGGTAATGGTGCCAAATATAAGCCCTTCCCCCGGTTTCAATAAGAAATAAAATATGTTTTAAAGGCATTGCACAGGCTGGGTAATAGCTACCACATAAATGAATTGCAATACTGCTCAGAGCTCTCAATTCAGAACAGAAACTGAGTTTCCTTATGCCACTTTTTGTAAAAGGGAGATGACAGTGGAACCAACTTGCTGAACTTCTCCAAGAGATTATTTTGATTAATTTCCTTCTGCCTTGCTCACTGTTCTCCCCAGGGGCTGGAGGAACTGGCCTCAGGTTGAGCCAGAGGAGGTTTAGATTTGAAAATATTTGAAATGTTTGGAAAAAAAAAGTTCTTCCTAGGAAGGGTTATCAAGCACTGGAACAGGCTGCCCAGGGCGGTGGTGGAGTCACCGTCCCTGAAAATGTTCAAAAAGCAGGTGGATGTGTCACCTGAGCACAGGCTTCAGTGCTGAACGTGGGGCTGGGTTGACAGCTGGACTTGCTGAACTTGGAGGTCTTTCCCACCCTCATCAATCCTGTGATTCTCCAATTCTGCTGCTCCCGAGACTGCCAGTGGCATTAAAAACCTAATTTCTATAAGGATTTATTCTATAAATCAGAAAAAGTGCACCAGGAAAGTTTTCTTCTTCCCTGGAGTCTTGGAAAGCCTCACTTCAGAGGGTGGAGGCTTGACTGATATCTGTGCTTGGAGTAACAACCTGTCCCTCAAGTCTCATTTATTGCAGTCCCAAAATCTTCAAAAGAATAGAGTTTTTGGGGTTTTTTTTACACAGCAATTAACTTTATTCTTGCTTTTCAATGATAAAATACAGGTGACCTTTTAAAAATGTTATTATTAAATAAAGGAGTTGCTGGATTTGTTATAAATTTAAAACCTGGATTTGTTATAAATTTAAAACCTGTGAATTTTTTTTCCCTGAGTCTTAAAGAGAGACAGCTACAAAAGCTACATAATAAAAAAAAAGCACAGGGAGTGTTTTAAAACTCCTCAAAAAGATGTTTTGATCTGTTCGGTGCTGGATCCTGCAGAGTCACACCTCTGGTGACCACAGTGAGCTCAGAGCTCTCCAGAGAGGTCCCTGAGGAGGATGGAGCAGGAGAAACACACCCAAAACATTTCTTCTACCTGCTGAAGTGGCTGCTGCCAGCTGTGCTGGGACTGGATGGTTTTCCAAACATTTTGAGTAAAATGAGGCTGAGCCCTGACGAAGAAAATCCATCCAAGCAGCACCACAAAGTCACCTCCTGCTTCTCAGAAATCAATAAAAGTTTCCTATTGGTTTTATTGGGTGTACGCTTTAAAAAATACACACACACACCTTCACAAATGTGGCACAAACTTTGTCTCATTATCTTAAAAATTCCTGCCACTTGAACAAACACCACCCAACAGTATCATCTCAAAAATGGGACTGCTTTGCTCAGCATGTCTTTGCTGGGTCCGGGCTGAGAGATGGGCAGAAATACATGTTCCTTTTCTTTCTTTTCAGGCACAAATATAATCCTGAAGAGAATAAAATATTCATGATGCTAAATATTTAAATTCTTCCACCCTGCTGGCCTGGATACTTCTACATTCACAAAAAAGGAAAGAAAAGGAAAAAAAAAGAAAAAAGAAGAAGAAGAAAAAAAAGGAGTGTTTTAACAAACTGAAAACAGAAACACAGCAAAACAAAAACAAAAAGCGTGTTCAGCAAACACAGGCGACTGTTTAGGAAATTACAGCTTCAGTCAAAGCATTACCACTGAAACAATGATGAATTTATGGCAAAGGAATGACAATAAGAAATCACAAGTGACTCACAGGGTCTCAGGCGAGGGAGCACTGGCTTAAGAAGGGAACTGCACCTCTCTGAAAAAAAAAATATGTTCTTAAATGTTTTTGGGCTGGCTTTTTAACAGAAAACCCTTGATGAAATGTGTTTTAAGAAATACTAGATTGAGTTGAAAATCACCTCTTCTCTATAGATATTTATTTACTGAGGCATCCAGATCTCCTCTCAGGCTTGATTTTTACCAGTTGGCATTTGTCTTTTCCAGACAGAGCCAGAATTATCCATAAATCTATGAAAAACCCATGAAAAATGTTGATGTTGATATAGTGAATATAGAAAACACATGAGCAAACATCTTCCAGATATGCTATTCAACTAAAGTGATAAAGTTTATCCAACTCTGCCAACAAAAAGGCAGGAAAAACCCCAACAAATAACACGCCTGTAGAGCCTTGGCAATTTTACTTTTAAATGCAAACCCAAAGCATGGAGAACAAATGGAGCATTTCTTTCATTTCCAGCCACATGAGTGGTTCTGAATTAATATATGGGGCACATTTGAGGGACTTTGCTCCAGTATTATGGCCTTTAAATGCAAAGTTTTGTTCCTTATTTCTTTCTGCCATTCTATTTTCCACAATCCTGGGGATGTGAGGGACTTTAACCCTTTAGCTCTTCAAGGTTTAATTCCCCTCGGTACGGCCACAGCACCAGGTCACTTTACTGCAATCCCCAAAACTTGTGTGGTTACTCATCGTGCTTTGATCAGCAACAAGAATTCAGAGCTCAGAGCGAGGAATCAATCAATCAAGAGCAAATTATTCTCCAGAATGGCTGAAAAATCCAGTTCTTGGCATCTGAACTCACCAGAAGCAAGTTGCCCCAAGTTGTGAAATTCCTGAAATAATTTCCTTTTTTTTTTTTTTTTAGGATTTTACAGGGACGTGATCTATGGAAAGCCAAAGGGCTGAGAGGCTGTGTTACACAACTCTCCTTGCTCACGTTTCCTGGGGCAAAATTGCTTCATGTGAGCCCAATCTGCCAGTGTCACCCACACGACAGAGCTCTGCATCTGCCTGCCCACATGAGAGCTTAATCTGCCTGTTTCATAAGATAATTCCTGCAGGAGCCACTGATATTGCCCATCATCACTAAACACCTCGAAACCAGCCCAGCTCACACATCAGTTTGCACGGAACTTGGAGCTCTGCTCTGGAGAAAGGACAAAAATTAGGGCTGAGCCTGAAATTTGCTGCGAGGCCGCATCCAGAATAACCCTTTGGGGTGTCTGCGTCAGACAAGCTGAGAATGACCCACCAGCGAAACAGCTGCCCCCTGATTTCTCTCGTTAATAAAAGACCATGGATCCTCCCAAAATAACTGTATTTTCTGTAATATTTTCTGTATTTTAAAGGAAATTCTGACACTGAAATGCCATGCAGAAAATGATTCCTGCAGTTTGCAAATCAATGTTAAAGAGAAAACTCCCCGTTCCTGCCTAGTGAGAGCCCAAACGTTGCTTAAGGGAACCAGAGCAGTGATTTTTTCCCCTCTCGTATTTCTCAAAATCATTCCTCGTTGGCCATTTGTGACACATCTATATCCTAGAGGAGATAGGCACGAGTGTATTTATTTACACACACCAAGATGTCCAATACAAGCATTAAGAACTAAAGAAAACGAAGAACTAAGAGCTAAGAAAACGAAGTTATGTGGTGTTCAGTAGTAGAGGCAAAGAAAACTTCTCATCAAACATGCATGAAAGTGATCTATACATAAATGGCAGCGAGGAAATGCTCTTTATATATCACCCTCTGCATATGCACTGCATGAAAATGAAATGTTTTCGAAACAAACATAAACACGAGGATTTGTCAAATTCCTCACTCGGTATAAAAACGATCTTTGCCAGCGCAGGAGAAACGTTTCAATCCCTAACAGGATGGTTCTCTGAGTGTTTTCTCAGGCTCTGTTTTCAGGGAGACCAAGCCCCAGCGATCCGACACCTGCGGGAAGGGAGGAAGGGAGGAAGGGAGCCCCGGGCCGGGCTCGCGTTTCAGCACAAAGCCGGGATGGATGCGAGGGGGAGGCGGGGAGGGATCATCCAACGCCGGCCAGGTGACTCCAAACACGACACCACCGAGGACATGAGCTCCTTGATGACAGACCCCGAAGCTCCTCTGCTGCCATGGCTCTTTCCATGACTCAGCCTCTGGTTTTAATGATGCTCTCTTGCTGCTCCTGACCCAGGAGAAGACATTAATCAAAGCACTGCTGCTTGATTAAAGCATTAATAATACATTTTTGCAGCAGCAGGGCTGTGTGGTAGAGGGAGGCTAAACCGTCTTTGGGAAGAGAGGTGTTTTCCTTTGTTAAATGTCAGAGGAGAAAAGTTTCCAAAAACTGAGCAAAACCAAGATTTGCCAGTGAGTAAAACTATTCTTGTCACGATAATGCTGCTGGCTCCAAAGAAAAATGGGAAATGCACTAAATAGGAGGGATTTTAACAGGGATTTGAGGCGACCTTACATTTCTGACCCCTTTTATTCTGGTTTTCCACTGCCACAGGAGGTGCCAGCCATCCCAAGTGGGGAGAGCTGCTGTGGCTCAGTGCTGATTGCTTCCCTGTCCCTGTGGAAACATTCCCACTTGGTTCCTGTGGGATAACTCATTTTAGGAGCCCAACTTTCCCCCCTCTGAAAGAGCAGGGTATCTGTCGGGGGTTAAAACTGCCCAGAATCGACTCTAATAACAGAGAAGTAAAAACAACTTTTCCTTTAAAAGAACAAAATTAGCAAGAGTGGGACGAGACTGAAAAAGGATGAAGAATATTAAGATTGATAGGAGTGTCCTCTTCCATTCACAAATGTGATGATTCCATTTGTTTTACAATAATGATATTTTGCACAAGTGAATAGTTTAAAAAAAGAACATTAAATCAAAACGTGTCAATGCAATAAAAACGTTTCCAAATCCCTGGCCTGATTTTCTACTCACTTCAATCTCCTTTAGCTGGTGTAGTCCCATGGAATATAATACCTTTGTTCTTCAGGGGATAAAATCAGATGCAGAAATGAAGTTACAAATGAAAATAACTCCAAAAGTCACAATTTACTCTCCTGTGCAGTGTGTCATAATCAGAAACTGCCAGAACTCATATTTTTGTCTAGGTAAAAAGACAAATGAATAGACAAAAATTAAAGGTCAGTTGTTAATCAGTATTAACACCATCTGAAATAGCCACAGATAGATAAGACCAAGAAATTAACATCTAAAAACCAGAAATACCCAAACAACCACTCATGGAAGACTGAGTATCCTTTAATATGTGTCTTTATTTTACCTCCAGCATGGACCAGACATTCCAAACTCTGCAACTTCAAACACAAAACTGGACTTATTCTTTACTGATACAGGTCCTAAAGCACTTCTGCCCCTTAAAATACTAAATTCTAAATGCCGGGACATCAGAAATACAGGAAAAATAAACAGCACAGCATGGAACTGCTTTAAGAAAACGGAACTGTGGGAACAGTCTCGTGTATTTTCAAAGCAAATCTATCAAAAATTTAATTTAGATTTTTTTCCTCTTGTCTTTATCTGAAACAGATGTTACAAGGAATACTGATAAAATCATTGAACTGTGAGGCAGATATCAGAGGTGGCTGTGGCTTCTGCATCAAAATGATCAAACAATAATTAAAAATGCTAATAATAAGCCAACTGGAACTTTTTTGGGCTTTCTTACGATTTCAGCTTCTTTAGTGGGTCAGTCATGGGACTGTGTTTTTGAGGAATCGACACCAATACTAAAAAATAGCCCTTAGTAAAACCAAAGGGGTGGAATAGGTCTATTTTTGTCTTTAAATCAGCCTAAACAAACTAAACAATAGCCAAATATAACTGGAGAAAAGAATAAAGAGTATTTGCTGGCATTGTGACACCTGCCCCCCATTCTAAGCAGGGTGTGACAAAGGTCACAAACACTTTGCTGTGCCAACACCACAAAAGGGCCAGCAGGAAATCAGCATTCTGCACGCCTGGGAACAGCTGTGAAAAACTGATACTAAATAAACTCGGATTTAATGGAAATAAAGGGATATGGGAGTGCTTGTATCTCCAGATTGCATCTCCAACTAGGAGAGCTCTCCCCTCATAACAAATTCACTCCAGGCTCTGTCGACTGGCACAGAAAATCAGAACGCTTATTGAACAAACAGTAAGTGTTGCACCCAGCTTTTTTTTATTAGAGCTGTAAATGTAATGAAATTAAAATCTTTCTAAAACAAGGTACTTTGAATCTTTCATAAAGGTGTGTGGCTTCTGACTGCAAATCAGCAGCCCGCTCTTGCTCTGAAGGCATCCCAGGAGAAACACACGGTGTGAATCTGGCAGAACAAAGCTTCAGGAAAGCGAGGAACTAGCAGTGGAATTTATTACGGAAGGATGGAGTTCAAACTTATGCCCATTAGCCAGCTAAGTCCATTGCAAATAGCTTCTGGAAGGAATTACAATTCAAAGGACTCATTAGCTAAAGACGTGTTAATATCAGGCGAAGAGTTTTAGTGCCTTGCAGTGAATTCAGAACTGAAGATATGACTGATGCTGACACTTCCTCTTGCAGACTTTTCTGGACATGATCTGTGTTGTGTTTCAGAGGAAACTTGAGCAGATCTGCAGCTCAGCACTGCTTCCCTGGAGCCTGGAGCGTCCCTCCTGGGTGCCCTGAAAACACAGGGGCCTTCCTGTCCTCCAGCCAGGGCTGACAGGCCCTGCTTGCCTTGGTCATTTTCTGCTCACACTCACAGGACACCATCCAGGGGACTGGGATGAACAGAATAACCCTGGGATGGAGGAAAACGGTATTTGGCCCTTCCAGTGTATTTATCAGGCCAATGGCCAATTAATGACAATTATGGGGATTCACTCCAGAGCCTCTCAGAGAAACCAGAGACCAAATTTTGCCTTGAAAATGGGAAATCAGTCAGAGCCTGACTAAGTCTGCTCCATCTATTTCCAGGGTGAACTTTCCAAAACTACAACCATCTGTCTGTCCTGTGTGTGCACCAAACCAGAGTGTTCCAGTCTTATTCCTTGGGCTCTTAAGCTCTGCTGCAACACCACTAATGACCAGTTGAAGGGAAAACAATCCTGTCTCAGCCCCAGAGAGCCAGCTTTGATCTCTAGGAAATATCAAAGTAAGAAACCGCTGGGTTTTGCTGGAAATCATAATCAAAAACATCTCAGAGAGTCCCCAGCTAGGGAGATGTGCTACAGAGGTGGTTGTATCCCAATGTCCTGAAACATTTTCTCCTCTGAGCTGTGATACAAGTTATGAGCTAATATCACCTCACATGAAAACAACAACACTTCTGTAACAGGATAATAATTCGGGATGTTATTATCACACTACCAGAATGGGAATGTGGAATGCACCAGCCCTTCCAAAGCCCTGCAGCCAGCAAATAATATGTTGGGATCCGAAGCTTCACAAAGCCTTTTCTTAAAATTTAGATCTCATCCTAAACTCAGGAAAACATTATAGCACTTCTTCTTTTTCTAATCAGCTTTAGTTCTTTCCTTCTTTGAAGAACTTACAGTCCAAGCTACGCCCTCCTTGCCCTTGGGTCCCTCAGATCTCGCTCGTCACTGAACTCTGCCTGAACTTTTTGATCACTTCTGTTAACAAGGCAGAAATAGATGATTTAGCTGCTTTTTCTGCTTCCCCAAAGCTGGAGGAGAGCAGCAGCCTCAGGATCAGCAGGAGTTCTGCCTCCGAGTCCCAGCAGGGAGGTGCTGAGTGAAGCAGCAAAGTGCATTTTCCTCAGTCACACTTCAGGGTGGGCTGAGGGCCCGAGGGACACCCTCTGCTAATCTTGTGTGTAGATCACATCACCTCAAGCACTCTCCCTGTTTTTACCTGCTGAGGCATTTCCAGGTGAGAGCAGGAAGCATCTGCACTGATTTTAGCAGGTTTTGCAGTAAAAGGGGAGAGTACAAGCACTAACACCCTGCGCTGTCACCTAAAAAAGAAACAAATGCACTTTTTTCCTTGGTTCCATCACTATGGCTCAATACACTGAGAGGGCTCCTAGGGAGGGAACAGGCTGGGGAAAATTCCTCTGAAAAGGACAATTGCTGCAGAAATAGTGCGAAAATTATTCCAACAAACCCCAGCAGCAACCAGAGTGTGGAGGGTTATGAAGACTCATCCAGGGCACGATTAGAAACCAGGGCTGTCTTGAAGGACTCCGCCAAGAACGGCAGCAGGGAAAGCTCAGTGCTACTTCTGCTGCTTGCATTACTTCAGGAGCTTAGGGCAATTTGGGTGATTTCATTCTAATCAAAACCTTTTCCTATTTCTAATCCCTTCAGCAGATTAAATATTACTCGAAGGAAAATCGACACCGACACACAAAGCCTGGACTGGGCCATTGAGTGCAGTTACTTGTTGGAGAGGTCATTAGGGTTGAAAGACAGGCCCTTTCGGCCAGCTGAATACCCAGAAGGGAAGGAGAGGGAACAGGAGAGATCCCTATCACCCTCTAAGTAGTTTCTTTTGCTCTGCTATCGAAATAAATAGTCTGCAATGAATAAAATTCAAATTGGTCTCTGTTCAGTGAGATGGAGCTGTGCCAAGTGCTGCCATTTACTGAAGTCCTTCCACATCGCTGCTAAAAAGGAAAGTTCTAAGCAGTGACATCTTGGAGACAGAATTTGTTCTGGGCACAGACTGTGAACGAAATGTATCCACTAATGTAAAATTCCCAGGGAGCTGGAGTTTCTGCAGCCTGTGCCTAAACATTACCGAGGGTAAAAACAAATAGCGTGATAATTTCTGCTTGCTTCAAGAAAAAGGGCTCTTGGACACATTTATTGTGTTTTCCCATGTGAAATAGTTAAAATGAAGTGTGAAAATTCTGGCTTGAATGCACGAAGAAGTAACTGAAGAATGGCACGAATACTTCTTGAATGCCTGAAGAAATACTGCAGGCACGAGGAGCCCTTTTCTCCCTCGCTTGCTGCCACACATTTCTGTGTAAGGCACTGCCTGGATATTTCCCAGGCAAGCAATAAGAGACCGAAGTGGTAATGAAGTTATTTCCCTCCCACGTCAGGAGTGTTTGGAGCCACGGTCATATCTCAGCATCTCCTGGACCTTTCATGTCTCGGTGTTTATCAAAGGGGCAATGGAAAGGAGCCCTGGAATGAGGTGTAGATGAATATGAATTACTGAAAGGGGCCAGGAAGAAAGAGCTGCAGGAACAGGAGGATCTGTCATTTAAGCTCCAGGTAAGAGGCCCTAAAGGCCAAATGAGAGAAGTGAATGTGAAAATGCTCTGAGTGCTGTTTGTGCTGCTTAACAGAGAGTAGGGGGTGTTGCTTTTACAGTTGGCAGCAGTGTGTCTTGTCCTCACTCGAGCCAAGGGGAAAAACCATCCTCTCAAACCCCATCCTCTCCTGCTCACACTCATCCAAACCAGCACTGGATGAGGACAAAACTTTTGGGGAGAAAAGCAACCTCACTGGGAAAACTCCTTTTCTTTCAGGAGTCTTTGTGGCATTTTATTTAAGATATTTTCTGTTGTCTAGTCCAGGCATTCAGCATGAAATTTTGGGTCTTCCCTGAACCATTCAGAGCAGGATTTCCTTTCATTTCATGCTAACAGCCACTCGCCAGCTGTGGATGGATGGTGTCACTCATACTCTTCCAAGTTCTTTTACCTTTTCTTCAAAAGACAAAACTTTCATGTCTTTAAATGACTTTGTCAGCCCCATTCATTTCAAAGTCTGCAAATCTCTTTCAAACAGTGAAATCCAAAGCCACGGGAAGTGAGAATTTAGCAGTGCTCCCATTTAATCCATGATCCATAACATCTCCCTTGCAAAAATCTCTACAAGCATCTTTTGATTGGTTTGGTGGATAAACTGAACAAATGGAGTCGTTTTATGTTTTGCTGTGTGCTAGCCTAGCATGTCATAAAACCAACCAGCATTTCTGCTTTCCAGACTCTTGCTTTTCATTGCACTCATCCCTCTTCCTCCTTTATGCCTGGTTTGCTTTGGATTAATCCCCATAGTGGACACGCAGTAATTTCCTCAGGTTCTGCCCGAGTTTATGAGGGCCTTCCATTTTCTCTAATCTCTCCAGCTCTGTCTCTGTCTCTTTATCTATCCTGCCAGACATTTCCCTTGATTTAATCGTTAATTAATGCATCTTTGTAGCGTTCACAACAGAAGCTGGGTTATAAACCTGACTCACAGATCCATGCCTTGCCCAGCCCCACCTTTGCTGACTCAGTACGATCACAATTTTTACTTTATAGCAAACGAAATATTTGCTGATTATTTTTTCCTCTCTGGCCTTTTAGCAGTCACAGCTGATAAGCCCTCCTGACTTTGTAGATAAGAGGAGGTGGGGAATACAGATGGAGAGAGCAGGATGATCACTTTACAGGAGGTGATGCCAGCTTTGGGCAGGGAAGCTCACAAGGAGCACTTAGACCTTCCTAAACTTCCTAATCCTTGTGCCAAGCCAGCTCTAGAGTGCCTTCAAAAGCTCTGGCATGAAGGGGTGAGGAAGCAGCCAGAGATCAGGGAAAAGTGGAATTACTGGTAGTGGGACAGGAACTTGAGCAAACTTTTGGGGTTTTGCTGAAGGGTTTTGCTGTTGAAGCCTGGCAGCCCTGTGTCTGTCCCGGGCTGGGCAATGGGAACTTCCAAACAAACAGGGAAACACTTTGGAGACATGTTGGATCTCATCACCAATAACAGGACGGGGTGATCGAGAGGCGTTCTGTGAGTTTTTTATTTCATTATCAGTCTCAGTGAAGGCAGAGACATAGAAGATGGTAAAACTCATGCCATAACAACAGAAGCCAAAGTTCTCTTTGTTACAAGGCCTTTAAAAAGTTTTTTAGCCAACAGGCTGATGCTAAAGGCCTACAAGTGTTTACTTAAGCTGATCACTCAACACTACACATACACCTTACAGCATACAAGAGTTGCTTGTTCTGTATTTTTTTGCAGCTCAGAAACTTCCTATGCTCCAAATATTTCAAGACCTAAAATTCAACTCTGTTTCCAACCTCCATCTATGTCAGCTTATTGCAAAGCTGTGAAAGTCCTCTGCCTATTTCAGTCCCCACAGGGCGAGGAACGAGCAAACCGAGGGCTCCGATTTCACTTTTGAAACACAAAGCTGCAAAGCACCAGGGCTGTCAGCTGGGCTGAAGGTGTGACAGGGATGAGGGAAGGGCTGGCTTTCTCTCCTGGCGATGGGGGTTGTAAAAGATGTTCAGTGTCAGCCTGATAAATTCATCCCCAAAGCAGATGCAGGGACTCACACCAGGAGGAAAATCTCTCTCCTTCCCTCTCCAGGGGAAAAATGCAACATCCTTCAGAGACAGAGCATGGGCACCTCCCCCAGCTCTGCAGGGACTGCACAGCTTCTCCTTCTGATAGCTCCACACTGACATGATCAAATAATATCTTTATATTTTAGCCTCAACAAGGATAAAATATTTCATGGATTAAAGCAGATACAGATCCCAAGGAGGAGCCAGCCAAGTTATTAAGAAGAGCTCAAGGGTACTTTTTAACAACTGTGTGGTGCTAAATACACAACAATGAGTTTTATGCATATTGCTTTTAACACAAGGTCTCAAGGCTTGCGAAGAAACATAATTGGAATGACTTTTTATATTTTCTTTCTTTCTTTTTTTTTTTTTTTACATTTAATGCATCATAAATGGAGAAGTGGATTTGTATGGTAATTTGAACAGTACGGTATTAAGAAAAACAAGAAGAAGAAATCAATCTCACCAGTAAAAACTAAAAAAAAAGAAATTCTCAGACCTTCCTTCACTAGTTTTAAATGATTTGAGAAATAAATTATAACAGGAGTAGGGGAAAAAAATCAACAGCATTCAGTATTCAAACCTACCTCACCTGCTTAGAAATTCATGTTTTAATCTGGCGGTTCGTCACAGTAGCTAATGGAATTTTAACACTATTTCTCTTTCTGTTTGAAAACTGAAAGCACTTCTGTATTTTATTCTTGAGCTACATAACTTTAAACAATCAGTCTTTTCAGTAATTTACCTACCTGTTAGAAGCTGTCTTCTGTAGCAGAATTAGTTGAAGATCAACTTTTTAACACCTCCTGTCCCTCTCCCTGAATGGGAGCCTGTTGTTGTATTTCAGCATTGCAAACACAGTTCTTACAAGACCACAATAATTATATTTATTTGCTTTATGACCGGGAAAGCCACGCACAGAGATACTAAGTGATACGGCTGGGCTGAAAGAGAGAATTTCACAATGGTAACTGGATTGTGGCCACGATATTACCTTTTCCCTTTTAATTCTGCACCATTCAATGAGAGATACTTCAGTGTACACTCTAAATCAGGTGTGTGTCTACAGGCAGAGCTCAGAAAACAACAGTGCTGCTAGACAGAGACATATCCATAACAGAGCACTTGCAGCGTCTGGTTAAAATCTTCTTCAGCTTTTCTTCCTAGAAAATTAACACCTTCTTCTGTCCACTTGCCTCTCCAAATCCTGAAATGGGTGTCGTTTTCTCTGGCTCAGGGTGGCACAGGGACAATCTCTCTGTCACCTGGCCCTGTGCAGACACCCTTCAGACCGTTTCTCTTTGAATCAAACCTTTTTCTCTCTTAATCACGTCTGCCTTTCCTGGCTGTAGAAATGCATGAAAATGGTAAAAAAACCCCAATTTTGGCACTCAAAGCAGTCGAGTACCAGGCTTTAGAGGGTCAGAGAAGAAGTTGTTATCTCTGTGGCTGTGTCCTGTACTCTATATTGGATATTTGTGGTATTTCCGTGATACTGAGCTGCACCACTGAAATGATTCCCTTGGTGTCGGTCATGAAAATGGTGTGATTCAGAAACGCTCTGGAACCGAAATAAAAAAGCACTTGGTAAGAAAAGCATTTATGTAGCTCCCAATTTTTATCTCTCAGTTTGCGTTGTCAACGTGTTTTCAGCTCTGAGAGAAACATCAAAATGCACAGTCCAAATGTGCCTGCAGTCAGAGAGAAAATGGAGGGAAAACTTCATTTATCAGCAACAGCCTCCTGCTGATTATCACCAGGCCTCTCTTTCAAACCCCTCTGTTGCTAAGCTCTCAACGAGGTCAAAAACGCTGACCAGATTTGTTTCCTGATGTGCTCAGACGAACGTGCCCTTCAGTTTGGACCTCCTGATGCACAGAGAGGGGAGAAAACTTTCCCCAGACACCCAGTTTGTGTGCGGTGCTCGGGGTGAGCCTGAAATCAGGAGAGGTTTGTTCTGCAGTCTAATAATCCTGTCACGTTGAAGTCAGGAGAATGTGACCAAAATGAAGGTCAACCAGTGGAGGAACCACTGAGTGACGACTCTGATGTCGATGACACGAGCGATCACTCCGATGGTCCTTCATGAACAGAAATTGAACAATGTTCATTTTCTTTTTTGTTTTTTTCTTTTAATTAATGGAAAAAGGGTGAGATGTTGCCCTGAGTTTTTTGCCTCCTGTCTTAGTGAAGAACTTTCTCACGCAGCTTCATGAAAACAATATCTATTCTTAGAATGTTTGCATTCTTCTCCTCTGAGAGAAGAAATGATTGATGGTGATGTCCACCATCCAGGTTGAGAGGTGGCGACTTCTGTAGCCAATCTCTTGACCTCTGTACAAATGTATAAAGGAGTCAGATTTGTAAGTAAAGTAGAGAGACAGACCTGGGAGTGCCTCCGTGTAAATCCTGACTCCCACAGCACCCGGCCATTCCCTGCTGATCATCTCCTGCTGTCTGCAGAGGAACCAGCACCCAGCCCCAAGCCATGGCATCCAGCTTTCCCTCTGCCCATGCCACACAACCTTTTAATGCCTTAAACCCTTTTGAACCTCAGTGATCCATCCCTTATGCAAAATTCATCGGGGTCCATGTAGTCCATGATTGGTCCATGATTGTCCCTTTGGGATTCCTTTCCTCAGCTACTGTTTATTAACAGGCATAATTTTCTAGATATTTCTATGTTTTCTAGCCCAGAGGAAAAAGAGCACAGGAAACTTCAGGAAACTTCAGGAAAGTTGGCACAGGTTCAGTCTTCGTGCATGGAGAGGAGTGGAACAACACAGAAATGTGTGTGTTCCATGTCGTGAGAATTATTTTACATTTACATAGCAAATAAATGCCCCAAAGGTTCATTTGCTTGAGTGGGAATTCAGATGTGACCCCTTTCAGCTTTCATCAGAAGTGACAGAAAGAAAAAAAAAGAAACTTTTATAAAGGCAAGGAAGGAAATAAGGAATAAAACTCTGCCAATGATTTGTGACTCAGTTTTCCAAGACAATTTGTGGCAGAACAGGACCGTGGATCATGGCTGGAGTTTCCAAGGGCAGGGATGAACCAGCAGTATTTTATAAAATGTTTAACAAATCCTGATTTACCACATATTCCTGGGCCATTGCAGCATTATTCTACTGGAATCAATAATGCTGCAACTTGGTAAGACTTGAATAATGAAGAAGTGGATTGAGTGCTTTACTGTCAATTTAATTATTCATACAAACGAGGCATTTGGCAAGAGAGGGGATTTCTATTGCTTCATAAAGACAAATTATGGGGGAATAAACAGGAACATGAAGCAAACATTGCCGGACTGAATAAAACGTTGGCATCAATCCTTGAAGTTTACCTTGCGATGTGTAATGTCATAATTAAATGGAGAAAAGGAGGCCAAGTTTTCTTTATGGCCAGTGAATAACACAGGGATCTGAAAAGAGGCTGAGTTTCCATGTAACAAGGCTATCTAAATCCAATTAATTCCAGAAGTGCTAACCACCAGTTAACACAATGGAAGCATTTAGATGAATTTTTGGGTGTTTAAATGCTCTTTTCAATCCCGTGTAATTTTTTTCCCCCTCCCAAATAACTGAAAAATTGCTTTATTTATCACCAGCATTCACATGGCACAAACATAAAGAACCTGGAAAGGCCAGGCCTATGCATTGGCTGGGCCCTAAAGGGGAACCAGAGCTCACAGACAACAGGCTGTGCACTCAATCAATAAAAGAAACAGCATCAAATAATTCTGTGATGAAATTGCACCCACTGAAGGTGCAGCACTGGGCTGATTTCTCAGCCAATGAATGAGGACAGTGCAGGCTTGAAAATTATTAATTTCTTTTCCTCATTTCTTCCCCTCCCCTTTTCCAGTGCATTCACATTTCCTTAAATAATTATTGTGATTTACACTTTTGTTTTCCCCCTGACTTTAAAAGCCTGAAATGCATCTTGTGTTAGAGATGCCAGGCAAAGCAATTATCTTGGTATTATATTTAAGCATCACAAAAAGCCTGTTTGGGGAGGGAGGAGGATTGACAACAGTGCTTTTATTAAATTACAAGCTGCTCCCTGCAGGATGATCGGGAGGCTGGAAGCACGGAGCCTTTCCCAGTGAGACTGCCCATTATATACAGACATTAGTCTGGAGTATCTATACATGCACATATGGAAAGAACCAGATAATTCACATCTCTTTGGCTCTCCTGACAGAGAAATATTATCAGGGAAATGTTGCACGATCAACCCAAAGGTGCAGCACCAACCTAAGAGAGCCCAGGTTGCCCTCAGGTGTCTCAGCACAAACACAAGGTCACACCAGCAGCCTCCATGTACATCATTTATCAAGAATCTGGGAGGAAAAAAAGAACAAAAAAAGCATCCATGTAGTGCTAAAACATCTCTCTGGTGCCCAGGAATAGGTGGGTTGCAGACTTTCTGTGCCAGACATTGGATCTGCCTGGGGAACCTTCATTGCATAAATTTCTCAGTTCTTTTCTAAATACTTTACACTTTTGGCCACTGCGACAGCATGCGCCCATAAATTCTACAGTTTTTTATGTGCTCTGTGGGGAAAAAAAGGAAAACTGTCTCTTTTTTCTGCATGTATCTGCTCTTTATAGAGGATGCTGGCAGAGAACAAAACAGGAGAGATGAAATCACAGGCGAGTGACAGTGAACACCACCAGCTTTCCCATCTCCTCCAGCATCAGCTCTTCCCCATCCCTGAATAAAAGCCCTGGGAAGGCTTCCACTGCTGAAATCTGGAGGGAAAATCTGCTCCTTTCAAAGGGTGGCTCTGCCAGGTTCTCCTGGGCGTGTCACAGGGACAGGATTTGAGCTGCACCATCACAGCCACCAGGTTTCCAAGCACCTCCTGCTGCTCCTTCCTCAGCAGCAGCAGCAGCAGCAGCACCTTGCCCTTGTTGTACAGCAGGGCTGAGGGAGGAAGGACTAACCCAAATCACAGGAGAAGGGCAGAACTGCCGAAGGAGGGAAACAAGGAGGAGAGAGGAATGTCATCCATGCCAAGAAATCAGCGAAGCATATGGGAAACTGCATTTAAGGCATAAAGGGTGTGTGAGGAGTTGATGTAACCAGATGGCTAAAGAGCGAGGAGAGAGCAATTCCAGAAATTCTGAGGGAAACAGGGAACAGAGGAAGAAATTAAGGATTATGAACTTCATATTGAAAAGGGCACGGAGAATTTAACAGGAAAACTGCAGCAGTAGTGATGAATTTTTTTTTTTTAAAAAGTGAAGAAACACATCAGCAGGTGTTAGAACTGAGGCAGGAATTTGCCTTTCTCACCTGTGGGGAGGTCTCAGCGCTGAGGAGGATCTCCCACAGATGTGGCAGGAGGGTCCAGAAGGGCACAAACAGAGCCTGGCCAGGTTTGTCCCAGCTCTGGGACATGCTCAAGTCCAGAGATGGGTTCAGGGCCTGGATTCCTCAGACACCAAATTAAGTATTTTTCTTTTGTGTGTATTCATCTCCCATCAATAAAATCCAGATAGAAATATTTCTATCCATCCTCTATCTCTGACAGATATTTGTATGATTCTAACCAGCAATGAAGTCCTGATCTAGCTACAGACACAACTGCAAATTCCAATAAAACAACTATTGGAGTACCCAGTCTTAGAAAGGAAAACTTAAAGTACATGTATTTCTTGATAAATAAATGTAGCACTTAAATCACTGCATGGCACACAGCATTTCCTGATTGCTTTGGATTTATTCACCTTCTTGTCAGCTGGTTTCAGAAAAATAACCTTTAACATCACCGCGCAAGGGCTTCACAAGGTAGGAAGGAAACGCTAATTGGTTTTATCCTTTTGTGAGGCAATCCATCCAAAGTTAATTAGAATAGGTTTACTTTTCCTTCGCAGAAATAATCCATAAGAAAGACTGATGGGCAGAGCAAGCTGCGTCCTGCACAAAGGTGGTGGGATTTAAGTGATCCTGAGCTGTGCTCCCAGAACTCCGTAGCCTTCAGGCATCTGTCTGGTCTTTCTCTGTGGATGGCATAATTAGGGCTCGAGTGAAAACGCCACTGGTGAAGCCTGATAAGAAATTAATCTTGTGGGCACCACGTGGGCCCGGAGAGATGTGCCCCAAAAGTCCAATTAGCAAAGGTTTCCTGTCCCAGGCTGTGCCACAGCTTTGCTCAGGGCTGATATAAAGAGCTGAGGAGCAGCAGCTTCATCAGGGCTTCACCAGCCCCTCACACATCACAGCCATGAGCAGCATCTGCACTTTGTCCCCATCTCACTTCTCCTGGTGACCTTCACACTCCCGGTGGGATATCTAAATCCCACAGACTCACACGTCTCTGGAAACAGGATTCACCTCCAGCCACGCTGGCTGCAGACACAAGCCAAGGCTTTTCTCACTGCCTGGGGAGCCCCACAGAGGGCACTGGTCCATAGAACTGATCCCAGGTCTCTTGGACCCTCTGACCCCGAAGAGAATTTGTGTGCAGTCTGTGCCATCCCAACTGCAGAACCCAAAAGCATTCCAGCCAGCCCAGCCCCCTACAGCCATGCTTGAGCAAAGAGAGGAAATGATAAGGTTTGATTTCCTATCATCTGCAAAGAGAAAAGGAAGAAGTTCTTGGCTGTTGGAAAACACCACTGCAGATCTGGGAAAGAGAGTGGATGGCACCTGTCTTTACAAGCCAGAGATCCTTTTTTTTTTTTTTTTTTTNNTTTTTAATGGAAGGAAAACACTTCCCTAATAGCCAAAGGAATGCTGAGGCACAGCATCCATGGACCCTCCAAATCCTCCTTTCCATCTAGGGGTATTAAAGAGCAAATCCTGGTTTCAAGAGGGGTGCAGGTCATGAAAATTGCTGCTGAGAAACCTGAGTGGTTTCTCCAGACCAAGCCACTGTAGCATGACTATGATGGAAGGAGTTAATAGACACTGAAATTGTTTCATTAAGTAGATTTGCCAGAAATTACTGATTATTAAACCTCATTAGCCGGGGACTTGTACTCCATGTTCTTCCCCAGTTGCTGCCTGCTGCCTGCTGGATACACGGAGGGATGCTGGAGAGATTATTCCTAAGCCCTTCCCCCTCCCCTCTCCCCTCCTCTTCCAGGACCACATTGGCAGTCCCGGGGGAAAGAGAGGAGGGACAGGGAGAGGGCAGGAGCCACCAGCTCTTCCTCAGCATCTCCCACCAGGAAAGCCCCAGGAGAGGAGCAGCCCCTCAGGACACCTCTGCTGAGCATCCCTGAGCACGACATATGTTACACCAACACACGCGGCTGCTTTCCCCTCCCAGGAAAGAAGAGAAGGAGGAAGAGGGAAGAGACAGCCAGCTGCAGAGTGCTCCAGGGATTTTCCATGTAATCAATCCCGGTCCGTGCCCCCAGGAGCTGCTGCCGGACCCTGCTCCGTGTGCGGCATGTGAGCATCACCCGCGGGGCAGCCGGCAGCTGCCCCTGCTCTGCTGGTAAGTGACTTCGGGAAACTTTCCTTGCATGTTGGGCGGAAAAAAAAGTGCTTTTTAATCTCTAGGGGCTACGGGGAAAGCCTGGGGTTTGTCCCTGAAAAGAGGCGGGGAATGCTTCAATCGCTGCCCCGCTCCGAGCTGGGAAAACACTTTCTGCCACCTTAACAAAGTTTTCCCCGCGGTGGGCAAAGGTTCCCCTCCAACTCCTCAGCAATTTGCAGTGGCACGGGGTCGGGTTGTACAGAATAGCCGTAATTTAGACAGAACTTCCCCACTTGAAGGCGTTTTGTAAACCTCTCCCCGCTAACCCTGGCAATCCCCCCGAGAGGCAGAACGGGTGTGCAGCGAGAGGCTGAGGAATCTCAGCCTGAGCAGTCCGGTTAAAGCAATTAGGAACTTCGCATCCAGTGGATGGCAGGTAATTGACCACTCTGTCTCTAATAACTATTAAGCAGCTTAGTTGTGTTAGCGCGTGGTTGAGGGTTTACGGCAATAAGAAAGCGAAGCGACAACGACCGGGAAATACCGAAATTCCGGTGCCCGGAGCTGCCGGGAGAAGAGCCCGAGGTGTTCCCGTCTGGATTTGCAGGCACCCGAGCCTGGGTGATAATTATGAATGAGGCTGTGGGTCTGCTCCGTGTTGCCAGACAACCAATGAGGCTGCAAGGCAAAGCTCATTCACGGGCTGCAGGCTTCAGCAAGGAGCACAGAGGTGACTTTTACTTACAAAACAGGCATTCATTAATTCCGGGATTGAGGAAAGTGGCTGGAAGCACCTTTTCTCTCGCAGTAACCTCTGCTATGTTTTCTCCTCCTCCCTGTGTCTCCTGGCTGACAGATCCCCCTGCTCTGATGCCGCTCTGGATGTCCCGGTGAGAACTCTTAGAGATGCCTATTCTCTCCAGAGGCAGTGACCAAGACTATAGCAACATCAGTTACAACTCCTGCAATTCCTTGAGCCACCTCCTTCCCATCTGCGTGGAAACCCCTTCTGTCAAGGGGGTCCATTACCAGAGAGCCAGGAGGATTTATCACCCTGACCAAGCGTCTGCAGTCGACCTGAAGACAGAGATCATGATCAACGTTGGAGGCATCAAGTACCTGCTGCCTTGGAGCACTTTGGACGAGTTCCCCCTGACCAGGCTGAGCAAACTAAAGCTTTGCAGCAGCTACGAAGAAATCATCCAGCTGTGCGACGATTACGACGAGAACACCCACGAGTTCTTCTTTGACAGGAACCCCAACGCTTTTGGGATGATCGTCAGCTTCCTCGCAGCGGGCAAGCTGATGCTCTTGAGAGACATGTGTGCCTTGTCTTTCCAGGAGGAGCTGAGGTACTGGGGCATCGAGGAATCCAACCTGGAGAACTGCTGCTTTCGGAAACTGTTCCAGAAGCTGCAGGAGCTGGCAGAGATCCGCAAGGAAGAGGAGCTCCGGAGGAGCAAGGAGGCTTCGTGTGTCTTGGATGAGAAAACCAGGTTTGGGCAGTTCATGAACAGGCTCAGAGATATGGTGGAAAACCCCCAGTCAGGACTGCCAGGAAAAGTCTTTGCTTGTCTCTCCATCCTCTTTGTGGCCACCACAGCTATCAGCCTTTGCGTGAGCACAATGCCAGACTTAAGAGCTGAAGAAGACAGGGTAAGTCAGTCCTTCTTAGCTGGTCTAACCACAGAATTAATTCTGGCACAGTCTGTGACAGAAAACGCAGCAATGGCTCAATTTAGTTCCATCATTTTCAAGTGGTATCATGTTAGGAATAATGGGAACGAGTATTATGCAGATTTTTAGCTAAAATGCAAGAAAGCTTTTGGACAGAGCAGATATTTCAGCTCTCCAATACAGGGCTGTTTTTCCTTCCTGAGAAGCAGCTGCCAGTGTAAGATTAACTTGTTAGCACTGAGACTCTCCAACTGACATGGAGTTTTCAAGATGCTTCACTCTCTAGTTGCAGGCAATCTCTCCTTTGGACACATCAGCTGCAGAAATATTTTCCACTGGCATCTTCACTTTTAAAACAGCTGGGTATCTTCCCTTGTGATAAAACTTTCAGATGCTTAAAGGGGGAGAAATATTCATTGATTTTTGTATCTTACATTTCGGTCGTTGCATAAAGATTGAAGGATGAGAGGCAGATGAAGTATTTTTGCACATACTGATACTTAAAAGCTGTGCCTCCAAAAAATCTCAATTCCATGCTGAGAGAATTCTGTCTTTGCCCCATATATATGTACATATTGTAGGAGCAATACCAAGCACTCTCTGAACTGCTAACTGCCTTTAAACCCTTCTCAAAGAACTCATCCACATTAATTCAGGGCAAATAAATCAAGCCTGTATCACACATGAAGGATCTTCTCTGTAGCATTGCTGTAAATATTTCAGCATTTAAAAGATTTATTTTTGTAATAACGGACCAGAAGGAAGTAAGAATCCAAAGTTATTTCACATGTGGTAAAGTCCAAATTCATCAAATAACCTTGACTAATCTCTGTAATGAATCCTGCACTTCATTTGCAAATTGCCCTTCCAAAAGTGCTGAGGAAATCTGTGACAAATAAACCCCCTGGCCCAACCCCTGCTGTAAGACAAGACACTCCTCAGAGTGTCATCTATTGATGAATAAAGTCACTTTTGCATTTATAGCACAGCCTGGTGTGCACAAGACAAAAATCTGTATCTATTTTACTGCTCAAGCCATTGGTCAAAGCAGCCTTGCCATGGTTAAAGTATGTCCTGATATTTGATGTCTTGGAATAAAACTGAGGACTGCACAGAGGGCTGGAATCTAAGCTTTCATTCCCTGTTCCATTTTAACCCCTTGGATAGTAACTTCCATTTGCTCAGGAAGGCTCCAACCTTTCAGGAATAAGCCTGGTGCTCTTGCAGCCTTCCTCAGCTATTACTTTTTGGCTGAAAAAAGGAAAAAAAAACCTGTGTTCACAGGAAAAGCTGTTAACACTGTTCCAATGCCTCTTCCAAGGAAGTACTTTAAATATAGAACATCCTTCTTCCAGCTCGATGCACAAACATTACAAACTCTGCTCCAGCAAGTGCTTCCTACTAACTTTGTTAATGGAAGTGGCTGGATGCTTTTTATCTTCATTTCCCAACCACTGCAGGAAAAGCTTTGATAAATAAGCCCCGTGCAAAAGAACCAGCACATGAGCAGAGGGCTGCTGGATGTGAGGGGTTGTGTGTTTTTAAAACAATTTACTGAGTTAGAAAGAGCAGCATGCTGAGGGTTGTAAGTGTGTCTGGGAGCTCCTGGATTTCCTATAAAACAAGGATGGCATTACTGCTTAGAGATTTGCATATATACCAGTAGTTTAAAAACAAGCAAATTGCATTGAAACGAGCTCAAAGGATGGATTGCTGAAAGAGCAGGGAAGAGGATGAAGGGTGAACTTGAGGAAAGGACAACATCTGTCCAAATATTTGGAAACATTCTGTAATTTACACTTACAACACCAGCCTAATGCATTTTGTCATTGTGCCCCAGAAGACAGAGTATCAAAAGTCCTGTTCTTTGAATTATGGGATGTTCTGACACAGGAAACATAGGGGAATCTATGAGACAAAATACTCATGCCTTGTGGAAAAGCAGAGAATCTGAACTACTAACAAGCAGTTTTGGCATCCCTAAATTTCCATCCCTAAATTCTTAGCCTGCAACAACTAAGATTTCCTGACTGGGATCTCAAAAGAACATTTTAACTAGAGCTGGACAAATAACTCCATGAAGTTAATTGACTAAAATTAGGACTTCTTGGCTGCATCTGAGTCATACTTAGTAGAATCAACTCTCGGTTGATTTGTAACTCAGAACAGTTCACTAACCTCAGAGTGATGCCAAGATGGGGCCACATTTACCAGCCCCTGAGACAGGCATGCAGGACCTGAAATTTTTGCTTTTTGGGCTGAACACAAAGATGATTTGATATCTGTTTGCTCAGTGGCAGAAAACAGTCAAATTCCTTCACAAAGTTTCTGAACAATCTGAAATTCCACAGCTGAACTCAAAGATGCCCTAATTGTGAGGTTTATTCAATTCTGAGTTAAAGCCTGGCAAAAGATCTGAGGTAAATGTCCTTAAAAGTACTGCAAGGATCCATTTTCCAATGTCTCCAACACTGGAAATTGAATTTATCCACATTACCCATTCTGAAAAACAGACAAAAAAGGCTTTACCTCTGTACCACTCTAGGGTCCTGTTCCTCCTCCTCACAGCCACATTAAGAGAGTGAAAACTGGTTGGGCTCCAGCTCAAGAAGGATCAGAGTCAAAAAAAGAAAGCTTAAAAAAAAAAAGAAAGAAAAAAAAGGAAAAATAATGCAAGGTGACTTCCACTTGACTCACTTGGCTCAGAGGCTGCTGATCCCACCCTGCAGGCACAGCAGATCCCTCGTCCTTTCAGCAGCTGCTGAGCCAGCTCTGCTCAGAAGGGAGGAAAAGCTGCCTGGGCAGGCAGAAGAGCAACCAGGAGTCCTCGGCAGGCGAGGGAAAGTGAAAACTCCGCTCTGCCTCCGGGAGAGGGGTGGCGGGGAGCCAAGAGAGAGCATCTGCATCAGGGAAACCCAGTCACCCCGGCAACCAGAGGGGAGGGAAGGAGCCATCGCCAGGGCCAGCACAGGGGGCGGGAGGGGGAGCTTCCAGTCGGGAATGCGGCTAAAAGCGGAAATAAAGGAGGAGTTAAAAGCCACACCATCCACACACCCCAGAATATGTCAAATGGCTTTTAGGAACCTCCTCGTGAAAGAAAAGACACGGAGATTCGGGCAAACATTTCTGTAAGTTTATATCATATATGTACACGCTGTGAATCTCAACCCAGAGACAACAGCCCCGGGTGAAGGGTGAGCAAAAAAGTTCAGCAAAGAGGGGGAGTAGCAAAGGAACAGCTCTGGTGAGCTCAAGTTTGAGCCTGACCATGAAATAAATATACAAAAGGTTTTATTATTTATGAGGCAAGGAAAGAGAAGCAAGGTTATGTTTTTTAGGAATAAAAGAACAGAATTATCACATTCTCCAGGGGAGAATACATCCTTGTATGTGTCCTAAAAATACACCCCTGTCCATGATATTTGCATCAGTTCTTTATGGAGCTCAAAGTGTCTTTGGTAAAAAAGCAGATTTCATATTATCAACGTGCAGTAATCAAGGCACGTAGAGATAGGGGGGAAAAAACGGTATATTTAGAGGTGAGGAAATCTGTTATTGATCTGAACAGGCAGCTTGAGAGAACTGCAAAGCTGAACTGGAGACCAGGCATACAGGATAGGAAAGCTGAAGTGACAAAATTCACCAGTGTCACCCTCACATGAAGAAATTCAGATCGTCCCACTAGAGACAGGACAGAAATCCCATCAAAGCCCCCTGAAAGTCCCAGTCCCACATGAGAGTTACAGTCAGGATCTAAGAGGGGTCACTGAAACAGCCACTGCTCAGCACATCCAACCCAAAGGAAAAAACCCCATCATTACACCAGAAAGCTGTGGGATAAAACACTGCAGAAGGGCTGGAGAGGGAGAACACTTCGAAGTACTCTTGGGACTTTTCTTAGGATGAGATATTTCATTTAATGAGTCCCTAAAATTGGCATCCTCTAGAGAAATGACTCAGCTGAAAGGCTATAGCAAGGTCTGTACTTCAGGAAGGCAACAAATTAAGGTCAGGGGGAAGAAAACCCCCAGGTATTTCCATTCCCTGACCTTGTTACTGCTAATTTTTGTGTTTGCTCTCAACTGACCTTCAGTAGGTTGGAATTGCTGTAGGTATTTTATAGGACCTAGTGAAACACAACCATCATAAGCTGCAACCGCTGTTGTTTCATGTGAAGGTTTTATCCTGAAACACAGAATACTCATTTTTTTTAAAGCTTCTTTTCCTGGGATCATTTGATTATGTGAAAATCAAGTTCCTTTTGAAAGAGTGAGTTTCTAGGCTCTGGTTGCATTTAGAATCCAGAAAACATGAACAGATGAGGAGAACCCAGTACTTAAGATATAGAACCACTTTTAATTTATTTTTATTTTTATTCTACACCATTATTCTGGAGGCCCTGGTTCGATTCTAATGCTTGGGTGTTGCTGAACTTTCCTGTATGATACTAAAGAATATTTGGCTTGCACACTGGGGGAAACTGCCTAGAAACAGGTTTTCTTTAAAACCTGAATAATTTTACTTTACGGGGGCAAAAAGACCTAATTTATTTGCCTTACTGTGAAGAGAAAGAAAATGTAATACTCATTTAAAGTGTAAGACTATAAAGGCATCTCTATACACGCCTATCTATAAATATACTGCTATATACATATGACTCGAAATTACTTGGAACAAAATAAAGCTGGATGTGCTTTGGCTTTATTGCATCTGCTCAAGCACTTTATTCTGGGTTCTTATCAGGTCACTTTCTGCAGACAATCCCTCTCTTAAATTGTCCAAGCATCCAGTGCAATTCTGATTTTTTTCTGACCATTTTGATCAGCAAGGAAAGTAGGAATTATGGTGCTTCAGTGGAGCACCACAGAGCTCCTGGTCCAGCACAGCAGAACCCAGCTAATTTTTGTGCTTCGTGGTCTGAATTAGATAAATTAATAATGATTGAAGAAAGGTTAAATAACAAACCATTAAACACCAGAAATCAGAATATTCAAGCCTGGGACTTTGATATATATTTGTAAATTATTGCTTTATGAGATCTGCTTTTTTTTTTGAGGTCAGGAACACTGATTTCAGAGCTCCACATTATCAGTGTCCATTTCTCAGGCAATCACACCTGATAATTGCATAATTCAGCACCGAGTCTGTTGTGTACAGCACTGATAAAGCTCATATCCCTTCAGCCCTGCTCTCCAGGGCACAGCCAAAAGGGCACTGCGGGGGTGGGCACTGCCCATCTGTGCCCCCACACCAAATGAGTGTCTGCACACACTCCTGACCCTCCAGGGAGGGAATTCATCCCGCCTGGCTTTCCAAAGCTGCTGTCCAGCGGTCAGAAAGCACAATTAGACATTGTGAGTTTGCCTGGTGTTCATCCCCTTTTGGCTGTGTCCCAGCAGCGCCAAGGCTCCCAGCTTTGCACGCCATCCTGGAGGGGCACCCAGCTGTTCCAGCTGTTCCAGCTGTTCTGCACTGGGCAGTGCACCAACAGCTGTGCAGTGTGCCAGCACATGTGTCCCTCAATGGGAATCAGGATTTCCTTCCCCTCTTGCTGTTTTCAGGGTTGTAATAGTTACAAAAGGCTGTTCCCTCACCTGACCCTCCTCAATGGGTTCAGGTCAGAGTTTAATAAATGCCTTCTTTGGGAAGATGGGTGTTCCCTTTTTCAGAGGAATTCAATCTCTGGAAAACTCTGCTTGTAACTAATTTATCCTCCAAGTTCCTTCCCACAGTGTCAGCACCTCTCATTAGCACCAGTATCCTCCCTTAAAACAGATTCAATCACATTTGGGGCCCCCTGTACTCCAGAGTTACCACAAGAAGGAATTTCTGCTGTGAAGAATTTATAATGCAGTGAGAAAAGGAACAAAGAAAGAGTAAAAGGCAAAATGCATTGACCAGCAGCAAAACTGTCAGTTGAAGGTTATCATCCCAAGTCCAGATAAATTCCTTGTCATTTTGACTACACTGCTCTTCACAGTTACAAATTGTCTGTTGGATTTCGTATTAAAAAAACAAGAAGAAGTTTCCTCTTTCACATCTTTCTGCTAACACCAACACTTTGGAGTCACCAACTGGTTTAAATCAAACTCACATTCTCCAGACTGACTCTCACAGTGTTTGCAGACTAAGGACCCAGGTTTAAAAGTTATTTGTAACATTTTATTTGAGGTACACTTCTGCCCCAGACGGGATAATTATTTGTTGGACACATTAATTTCTTTCTCTGTTCTTTCTAATGTCCACATTAATACAATAGCAATATTAGTTTAGTTTCCTCAAATGTTGTAGTTGTAGTAATTGTTTTCCTAAGTCCAGCCTTCTTTCCCATCAGGCAGAACAAGTGGGAACTCATTGTGTTCTCAGAATACGCAGCACTGCTTTAACAAGCTCATCATTCCTTAAATCAGGTGAGAGTCTCTTTCTCAGCAGGCTGTAACCTTCTGATTTTATTGCATCAGGCAGAAAGCATAAATCCAAGCGCTGATGTGATCCATAACACAGGCTTTTCAAGCTCTCCCTTCCCCATCATTTGATTCAGCAGAGCGAGGTTTAATTATTCAAATAACAGCGTCAATGCGGCCGCAGTGATTCAGCAGTACCTGCAGCACTGCAGCTGGATCCCGGGGCTCAGGTATGCAGGCTTGGCACCACATTTCCTAACCAAGCCATCACCTCACAGCCAAAAGGGATTTCTGCCCTGTATCTGGTCATTTCCTGCTGCCAATGGGATAAGAACAGCTCGGAGCCAGCCGGGAGGCTCAGATCCCTACACTCAGGTCTTGCTCTGCCTCTGCTCCTTCCTAACCCTTCTCCAGATTTGCAGCCTCCCCTGTATTCCCACTGCCTTGGGTCTGTGGGCAGGCAAGGGCAAGAAGCAAAGCTCATTTTTTCACCGTCTCATTAGTTTGTGTTTTTCACACAAAGGGAATTGCTCAGAGAGAACCTCCAGACCAGGATGCATTGCCCAGGAGTGACCGAGAAATGCAAAAGGCTGGAAAACAGCCCCCCACCCAGGAAATGGATACCTTGGGCTTAGAGAAGGAAATTCCTGCCAGTTTTACATCCAAATCCTGCACCTAGAGGGCTGGCTGATTTTGGCCAAAGGGCCAGGCTGCAGCAAGAGCAATCCTGCTGGGATAAGTGCTGGACAGCACAAGCTGGCAGAAGGCAGGACGGGAGGCACAGCACAGGCTGATCCCATCTGCTGCCACTCCCGTGGACACTGGCCTCTGTCCACGGAGCAGTGTGTGCATCACAGCAAGGATCTGAGCAGCAGCCTGGCTGTGCCAAACTAAACCTGCCCCTGCCAGGACAAATTTAGCAAACGTGAACTGTGACCTTGCAGCAGCCACAGAGCCAGGCAGGCTCCTGGTGTGAGCTGTGACGTTCCGGCAGCCTGTCCTTCCTCTGCAGAGGGATGAGATGGTGCAGGTCCTGTGTGCAGGGAAACTCCTCTAGGACTCCAGTAGGGTGGAGAATGTGCTCTCTGAGCTCCTGCCCTGCCTGGTTGTGGCTGTGTTAGATGTGGGGCACTGAGCTCCAGGACAGCCTTTCCTCGGGAGTGATCACTGCTGCAGCTCGGGCAGAGCTGGCTGGGAACAGGGCTCGGATCCCTTCAGCCCATTGCTCATTTGTTTTATGATGATGAACCAGCTGGTTCCCACCAACATGCCCTGGGAATAACAGTGTTTGCATGTTGGAATTCTGGAAACTTGGATTTGGGGATTTTAGTATATAGTAATACATGTGAGTCAAGATGGAGGGTTTGGGGTGTTGTCTTTGTCCTTCTCCTTCACCTTCTTCTTCCTTCTTCTTCATGGGTTTGGGTGGTTTTCTGTAATTGGGTGAAAAAGGTCCACACTGTGGGCCTTGGGTGGTCATTATTGAGTCAGAAATATAAATAATATAGATGTTACCTTGGTATTGGGTAATTAGTGCTTAAATAACCTTGGAAAGAATTGCAAGTTCTCCATTTTACCTTTTTTCTCTAACTTGCTAGTTGGAGCTTGCTCCTTGTGAGTCTGTAAATAGATAAGAAATAATAAACATCCAAGTCCAAACTTGAAATCTACATTTCCTGTGCATTATTCATCCTGATCCTGGCAGAGGAAAAGAAGCCAGAACCTTCACATTTGCATTCAGGGGTTCTGTCCTGACTTCCAGCTGGGTTCAAGGACTGTTATCAGCTTGGCTTCATAAAGGATCCTTAAACATGAGATTCCTTGCTCACAAGTGTGCTGTGTAAGCAAGATATATACCTTGTGCTGAGGTATGAATTGATTTCCACTCAAAATCTCTGGAAATGTGACATGATTCTGAAATAATCCAGACACTGATCAAGCTGTGCTTATTAGCAAAGTGTTCTACAAGCGTTGGAGGAACTTTTGCTGTTTAACTTGGGAATAGATCATTTGGCACGAGAAACAGTTGGGACCACTGACACCATCCTGAACAATGTTCCCTGGAAAGAACAGGAAGGAGATCACGGGAAATGCTGTACTTTTGCTTGTTCTACCTCCCAGACTCCACCCTGTTTATAGATTGTGGGAAATCCCAAATTACCCACCACAGAAAACAGGCTCAGATTGCTGCCAATAAGCTTCCACCTAGAATCAATCACACCCACGGCACAAAGTTTGGTAACTATCCAATTTTATCCTTACACAGCTGCAGCACTGCACTCCCAACACAATGGGAACAACAGGATTGCTTTCCTCATTGTACTTCAGATTGAGAGGGAATAAAGGGTAAATACCCACTGCAGAAGGTGTTGGGGTAAATCTCTGGCAGCAGGAAACTCACTGGTGGATCAGGTAATGATCCAGAACAAGTTTTCCAAAGCATATTTTAATTGTGAATTATCTTAGAGTGCAGACAGGTGAAACACAGGTGATCAGCACAGAGCAGACCCTGAAAGAACAAGAGCAGTGCCTTGGTGGTTTCATTGAGTTATTCAATAATAATAAAGTTTTTCCTTGTCTAGAACACATAAAAAAAAGCGAGCAGCATCTGGAAACCAGCATGGATAGATGAGAGATGTATTCTGCAGGGGAAATTCTGATTCAGTCTCCCTGGGCATAATTAAAATTACTGATGCATGTAAAGATATTATTTTCACTGGATGAGATTTATACCTGTTGTAAGTTAGGCTAGTGCTGCGTAACTCTGGGATCTGATTTTGTTTGTTATCCTAGATGTCATTACGCTTTAATTAATGTTTCCTGGCAAACTAAGAGGCCGGGAAATTTATCTCCTTTTATCTTGTGAGCGGCACATATCTCAAGCACATTTAGCTGGAATTCACGATTAGTGAATAAATTTCTTTTTTGCTGCCCCATCCCTGGAAGCACCCAAGGGCAGGTTGGACAGGGCTTGGAGCAACCTGGTCTTTAATGTCTCTTCTGCCCAAACCATTCTGGGATTCTGTGAGGGGAAAACAGAAGCCAGGAGAGCTGCCTTGGGCACCTCTTTCCTCTGGCTGTTGAGGGAACTGGGTTAACTGGACGCAGTACTGCCGTTCTTCTATTTTATTATGAACCTACTTTTTTTTTTCCCCCCCTATTTAAAGAGAATTTTAACAGAAATACCCTAAAATGAGCAATCTCACTGTAACACCATAAACTCCAGCACATCAGAGAACAGGGAAAATAAGCCACTCTCTTATACACCAGAGGGGGATAGTCAAAAGGAAACTTGAAATTATTTTACTATCTTTGGTGGTAGAGGAGTTTGAAACAACTCCTTGGCTCCTTTGAGGTAGTTTATAAATCTAAGAAACCACTCAATATTTCAGGCACCAGGCTCAGTATATATCTTTTTACACACAAAATATTGTTTCATTCATTGCTGAGCCAAATGCTCATTTCATGCAGAAGATCAATACCAGGCACTCATTTTATTACATTTATATCATAGGTTGTAGAATTTCTTGCTGGAGGCAAGTTCCATAAATCCTGATAAATTCTTGCATTGTCGAAAAGTAAATCTGCAGGATGAATAAAGTATAAAGAGTTACATACTCACTGCTGGGCCTGTCATAACTGTTCCCCCATCAAAGCCAGTGACAGGTTGAGTGCAGATTGATGTCAGATGGTTTTTTGTTGAAAAAGCCCTCCCAAAATACGCTGTGGTCAGTTATAAATAAAACCTCATCTTCCCCTCTTGCTCACAGTCAGCACCACAGCAGCTTGGTGCTTTGGGAGCTCCCACTCTACCATGAGCAGAACTGCAGCAGGAGGAGAAAGAGATCAGTGAAAATTTGACTCAAAGGTCTGGAAATAAAACCCCAAAATTCTACTCTAGTTAATGGTGAGGTCAAGGGAGGGAGTTTGTTGTGGTTTGTGTTGGTCAGTGCTGAACACCAGAATATCCAAATTTGTCTGGTTCGTTCAGAAAGAGGAATTGTATTGAAGATGTTGTGGCACAGAGGTTTCTTTATCAGACATTTAGGCAAAAAAAGCCTTTCATGGATCAGGGTATTTGGGCCATGCTGAAAGTAACTAATGGGAATGTGGTGGCAAAAAAAAATATTTTGAAATCTCCCACTGACACAGGGGCATCAGTATTTTGGTGAGAGTAGAGATTTGAAGTCAGGGTGTTCTGCTTGTTCTTTGGACACCAGTTCTGAGAGCAACATAAAACACTGGGGTGTAAAAATCCTCAAATCTACTGGGAGAAACAGAAATTGGCTTTGCTGCTTGATATTTCCTTCCCCACTTATTTCAGTATTTGCTGCTTTTCAGCAGGATATTCAAAAAGATGAAGAATGTTTGAAGAGACTGAGATTAGAGATGGATATTCTATATAAATCAAATCAGGTGCATTCCATAATGTGTATAAATGTTCCTAATATGTAAAACGTTCACATATATACTCTCAGGATGAAATCCATCTCCCAAAGTGAAGCCAGTGAGCATGTTCTCATTATGCTGACAGCATAAATTGCCTTCACTGAGTAAATATAAATTTCCATAGGAAATACTGAGGTCACTGAGGGTGGCAGGAATTAAAAATCTCCCAAACAGTCTCTACATTTCAACACCTGGAAATTTCACGCTCAGTTCAAAAGACACCCTACATCTTAATGGCCAAACCTTCCAGCAAACAAAATTCCTTTTCTTCTATTTTCTAAGGAAGGAATAGGGAAAACCCCATGATGATCTGAGAGAGATTTCACCTGCAAATGTCTAAAGGCAAATAAACAACAGATGTACTGGGAATTCAGCCCGGCAAACAAAAAATTGAATAAACCTTGATGGGAGCAATGAATAATTCAGAGGCCACATCACTGGAGTGACCAGAGGCAGGTCTGTGCAGAGTCCAGGCTGCACTGTACAAGTAATTCAGGGCTCAGAAAGAGTGAGCACTGCATCACACAACTGCTGATTGCAGGCAATCTCACCGAGTCCAGTCAGCAGCTCTGCAGACATCAATGCACCCCAGCCCTGACTGCAAATGGAGCCACAGCCTGACCCTGCATGCAGAGCCCCGGCAGGGCCAAGCCTTCATTAGCTTTTGTGGTGTTTCATTTTAGGGGTAAAATATGGACTCGGCAGCTTACTGTGCAGAAAGGAAAAATCCCCAAACGGTGCTCCAGAGCTAAATTGATCTGAGGGTTGGGCAAGGTGAAACACGCTCCTGAGGGGGAACCTCTGCTGGCCAACTCTATAACACAAAAAGACTTGTTACTCCCAAGTGCAGCAGAAAGTGGGAATTATTCCAGGATTTCATACATAGATGTTTTTCATTTGAGCAGGTTGGAAGAAGCAACACAGTAAAATGAGGCAGGTGGGTAGATCTGTTTGTTCAGCTGTTTCATGTTATCAGTATTCTCTGTACACAACTGAAGGACAGCTGCCACACTACCTGTGAGCTGGGGCTTGTTTATCTCTGGTACCAGTGACTCAGGCAGATCCATATTGCTTCTCCCTCGGTGTTTTTTGGATGCCGGTTCACAGACTGTTCTTTTGTTTATTTCCCCCACTGCTTTGTGCCAGGGTGAGTGTTCCCAGAAGTGCTATTACATCTTCGTCATCGAGACCATCTGCGTGGCTTGGTTCTCCCTGGAGTTCTGCCTCCGCTTCATCCAGGCCAGGAGCAAGTGTCAGTTCTTCAAAGGCCCCCTGAACATCATTGACTTCTTGGCCATTTCCCCTTACTACGCCTCCCTCATCTTCTCCGAGGACGACCCCCGCGAGGAGGAGGACAGGCCGAGCAGCAACACGTACCTGGAGAAGGTGGGCTTGGTGCTGCGGGTTTTACGTGCCTTGAGGATCCTGTACGTCATGCGCCTTGCCCGGCACTCCCTGGGCCTGCAGACCCTGGGCCTCACCGTGCGCAAGTGCACGCGGGAGTTCGGCCTGCTGCTGCTCTTCCTCTGCGTGGCCGTCACCCTCTTCTCCCCCCTGGTGTACCTGGCCGAGAACGAGTCCGGCAGGGTGCTGGAATTCACCAGCATCCCCGCCTCGTACTGGTGGGCCATCATCTCCATGACCACCGTGGGCTACGGGGACATGGTGCCGCGCAGCGTGCCGGGCCAGATGGTGGCCCTCAGCAGCATCCTCAGCGGGATCCTCATCATGTCCTTCCCCGCCACCTCCATATTCCACACCTTCTCCCACTCCTACTCCCAGCTGCGCAAGGAGCACGAGCGGCTGCAGTCACGGCTGAGCCGAGCCAGGAACGCCAACCGCTCCGGGGAGAGTGACACCTTCAACGAGACTGACAGCCTGGGCCTGGAGGGACAGGCCTCCCCCATCAAATACATCTACACCGGGAACTGAGAGTGGTGTGTCCCATCAAATACATCTACACTGGGAACTAAGAGTGGTGTGTCCCATCAAATACATCCACACAGGGAACTGAGAGTGGTGTGTCCCATCAAATACATCCACAGGGAACTGAGAGTGGTGTGTCCCATCAAATACATCCACAGGGAACTGAGAGTGGCGTGTCCCATCAAATACATCTACACAGGGAACTGAGCCTGTCATTCCTGTCAAACACATCTACACAGGAAAATGACCTGGGCCTCCCCCATCAAATACATCCACACAGGAAACTGAGAGTGGAGCACCCATCAAACACAGGGAAATGAGCCTGGTGTCCCCCCTCAAATACATCTACACAGGGAACTGAGCCTGGCCTTCCCCATCAAATACATCTACACAGGGAACTGAGGGTGGTGTGTCCCATCAAACACATCCACAGAGGGAACTGAGCCTGGCCTCCTCCATCAAATACATCTGCACAGGGAACTGAGCCTGGTGTCCCCATTAAACACATCTGCATGAGGAACTGAGCCTGCCTTGGGGAGTTCCCAAAAACACCGACAGAAACGTGCACATGTGTGTGAGCAAAATACACAATGCAAATAGGTATAGGTTACAGTGCTATCCTCTCCCCTGGCTTAGGTATAAGCAGCAGCCAACCCAACAGAGCCAGCTCCAGAAACTCCCCATGGAGCTGGAGGTTGGGAGAATGTAAAAAAGTCAGAGTTTATTCAGTGAAAAATGCTCATTCTTCTCTATGGCTACTAAGAATAAACTTTGTCTCTACCACTCATGCATCTTGCTGAATACCTGATACTGAATGAGTAACAAACAAACCAACTTCTGTTGGCACAAACACACTTGTTGTTTTATTTGCCTTTGAGCTTCCAGTGTTCTTGCAATGGATATCCTTAGCCAGGCATTAGGACACACATTCTTTCAGGGCTACACACCAGTGAGGTTATCCACAGCTCATCCACCAGGCATACAGACACAAAAACAATTCCTTTATTTAAAGCCAGCAACAAGCTTAAAATAAAACCGCTGTGTGTGACAGCTTTCAAAGTTTGCCTGTAGCCAGACGATCAATCTGCACCTAACAAATTGCACTGCTTCGTATAAAACACATACTGCTTGCAAGAACATCTGCTTGAAATGCAGTTGTGGTCTGCAGACTGTAAACATATCATACTAGACAGCAAAAGTCTTCAAACTTCTTTTTCATATAATTATTTAAAATAAAAAATGAGGAATAAAACAAGCCCAAGCTTACTGACCATATCAAAAAGCCTTGGTGTTATATTTTTTTGGCTGAATGGTGATGGTTTCTCTGGAAAAAAGATAAAAAACCCCAGACTTGTTGAAAATGTGATGATAGCTCAGAAGTATCCAAAGGTATAAATAGTAAAGAATGAGGGGAATGATTTCCTGAGAGGCAGTGGGAGTGATTTCCAGATGGGAATGGAAGATGCCCCTTTTGGGATACCCATGTACAGCCAGAAGGGAACAATAGGACCTTGCAGAGGTCCTTGAAGGAGAGACTGGATGGTTTTGTACAGTTTAAGCCTTCAGATGGTGTGAAGGTGAATTTCATACAGGTCACAAGGGCCAGGTGTACACAGACCCCTGTGTGTCCAGGCCCACGTCAGCCACAGTGTGACAATCCCCACCGGGCTCAGACACGCTGAATTTCGGGTGTGTATTTAAACACTGAGTTTTTAATCAGATTTTCAGCTTTCATTACTCCATTTCTTAAACCTTGCCGAGGTCCCTATGTCCCTGTGATGGCGCAAAGCTCAGTCAATGACCACTGACCAGGGCCAGCTTTTGGCAGGCACCCCTCCTGCCCAGCCTGGTGCCATCGGGAGCCTGGGGACATTGCCACTGGGAACACTTCCATCCAAACCCAGCCTGGTGCCATCGGGAGCCTGGGGACATTGCCACTGGGGACACTTCTATCCAAACCCAGCCTGGTGCCATTGGGAGCCTGGGGACATTGCCACTGGGGACACTTCCATCCTAACCCAGTCACCTGCAGAGTTCTGCAGCTCCTGCAGGATTTGGGGGCCGTGGTGCTGAGCTGCTGCCCTCCCTCATGCTCAGCTGAAGTAGAGAAAAGCACAGTTGTTGGCACAACTGGGATGACGTGACTGGAATTAATCTCTTGGGCTTATCTTGCTACTGACCTTATGATTCCACCCAGAGAAACTGCAGCGGATTATTCACAGGGATGTTCCAACACAAGAGGAACAAGTTGATTTTAGATGACAGGCATTTACATTTACCCCATTAAACGTGCAATTTCTGCTGGTTTATGCACAGGCCCATCTGATTTTTTATTTTTCACAATTGGCTTTTCTTTCTAATTTTTTTTTTTCTGGGAATTCTCTACAGTAGGTCCAGTGAGATGATAAATCAGACAAAATCCTGGGCTGGACTATGAACCAGACCTCTCCAGGGTCCTGTGCCTGGTGATGCCACCTGCATTTCTCTGGAAATTCTGGTCAAAATCCAAATGCTTGATCCTGCTGACTGGTGGCTGCTGGGACACAAATCCTGATGCAGAATTGCTGCAGCTTTTCAAAAACAACACTTCTAGCACTGACATACACTTTGGAGATACAATCAGGTAGGGCAGCTTGTTTGGTTTTTTTTTGCAAGTAATAATTTACTTATTAGATCAGGAGATAGTTCAACACGGTTGCACACAAAATTAGCCCAGCCACATGGTTCTAAAAACGTAGATTTTTGGTGAAATATTGAGAGTTTTACTGCTCAAGTGTTTGTAACATCTCCCTGTCCAACAGGTTGTGTGATGTAGGTGGGACTGTGGGCAGTGACAGGAACCCAAACCCTGACTCAGCCAAGTGTTTAACCCCGTGTAAATTCCAAACCACAACCCAAGAATGTGCTGAATCACGGAGTTCAAACAAACAAACAAACAAACAAACAAAACCCCAGTCCCTGTGATGGGAGTGTTTGCACTTCCAGCAGAATCTGGACCATCACTCCTATTTCTGATTTTGACTTCAATCTCCTCTAATAGCTGGGTCTGGGCTGCACCAGCTCTCACAGAAAAAAAAGTCCTGCATGATTCATTGTGTACAAGGGAGGGAAATTTAGTGGAAAATTTAACGTCAGGAGGAACATTTAGTGCCGGCGTAACTCAAGTGAGTAACAAATTCAGAACAAGCAGTTACAATTAGCAGATACTGCTGTCGCCGAGATCGTATCATTTCCTAACCAGATTTAATTAAAAGAGCAGTTCAGCTGCCTGGCACCCAGCTTCTCTGACTTCAAAGCTTTTTCCCTGGATCTAAATCCTGGAAACAGCAGAGGAACGGCACCCATCGCCCAGGGCAACCCCGTGGTGCACCCTCACCAGTGCATTACACGACTTTTGGAGTTTCTGCTCCAAATTGCTGCTCTGACACAGCAACAAACACCTCCTGTTGTAAGAACCTGCAAAAAACCCCAACCCAGCTGCTTTTTGGGGGAAATCGGGAATATTTGCAATATTTGCAAAAATCTGCAACCCAGCTGTGGACACCAGTCCTGTGAGAACACAACAAGGACCCTCCCACTCGTCTGACCTGGACCCAAAACGCAGAGAATGGCTTTTGATCAGCGGCTAAATGCAAATTTTCTGTGATGTTGAAATCCCGCCGAGGGGTTGAGACCTTTGTTCTGACCTAACTCTCATTTCCTCAGGGGTTCTGCAGCTTGTTCCAGGTCTCTCTGCAGCCCTGGTACCTCCCAGCTGTCCTCCAGCTGTTTCTCCTCTGTGACTTTCACCAGTTCCTCTGGCAGATAAGCATTACAGAATTTTATTTTCTCAGTAATTAACTTCCTTTAATTTCATAGGCTCAGTATTTTATTATTTCAGACTACTATTAAAACTCCTGAAATTTGCTTTTCACCTGCCTTTGCATCCAGCCACCAACATCCAAAACATAAAGTTACCAGGTTGATTAAGTCACAAATTCATTGAGGGAGCAGTGTTTTATTTTAGGAGCAAATTGCAAAAGAATTCAGGGAGTTGACTGAACATGCCAGGCATTAATTATAGCAGAACTATTTAAAACTTGCACTGGTCAACGATTTTATTTCAAACACACCCAAACACTGTTGTGCAGTTATTTTCATCAATTAGGCACATCTGCTGACAGAAATTACACTCAGCATGTCCCTTCTGGTGTTTTTCCCCATGAAAGATTTTCTCCCTCTTTTTTTTTTGGTCCAGAAAATTATTTTAATACATTGCAGCAATCTATAAATAATGATGAAAACCCAGAAGGTCAAGGAGAGGGAGAAGTACAGCACATTCCCAGTTTTTACTTCCACAAGTAATAAATTAATACCCGCATGTTGAAGTTAAAACTGATAAAAGGCTGATATCAAAGTCATGTTTCTTAAATGCCATTGGGTTTCTGCACGGTAAAATGAAGATATTCCAGCACATTTTACTGAAAGTATTGAATTCCCCAAAGTTTCGTGTTCCTGTAGTTCCCCTGTGCCAGGGAAATGCTCACAGAAAGGGGAATAGCCAAACCCAAAGCTCGTGCACTGTAGGAAAGACCTGAAATCAGAAAAGCATCACAGAAACTCACACAAAAATCCAAGCCTGGATTATCAGCACTAAGCAAAAGTGCTTAAGGAGCATTTTAGCAGATTATTACGGCAGCTCCAACAAGAGGGATAAAAACCCAACTCAGATTTCATTATTTTCATACTCAATTCCTGCCATAACTGTGAAAATCAGGCACATTTCTAAAAGGGAAGGGCTGTAGAAGACCCCGCAGGTGTTTCTCCTCTGAGTGTTACAGCCTGTTATACCATCAGTAATAAAACATAATCATCCTGAAACAACTCTTCAGATTTTAATGAAAAGCTCTACTGCTTCATACCTGGCAAATTTTGTGTTAAAAAGTCATTTAGAACTTAATATATTAGCACAGAACTCCAGACATGCATATAATTAAGTCATAAGGTCTTCCGAAATTTCTTTCTTTCCGGTTCTAATGTTCAACCAGACATTAACCAGTCAGACGAGCCAAGAGGTTTCGTTTCAGCTTCTTCAAAATAATTTCATCAGCTTGCAAGGGATTGTTCTCAGTAGGAACAAATGGAGCTGTGCAGAATTTCCCTGCTGCCTGAAGCTCAAGCAGATGAGGGACGATTAATGTTGATCTCGCAGGGCAGTGAAGCCTTTGTGAGAATCCAAGGATGTTTCACTTTATTTCAGATAAAATGCAGGACCTCTTGCTGATGTTCCACCCTTTGGCTTTAACTCTGCATCCAGGCCCACATCCCTCCCGAGACAGACAGGACACTGGTTAAGTCCTGCTCTAGTTCTGTCCCTTCTCTTGTTTTCACCTGCCCACATCAGGAATCGTTCCTTTGCTCTACAAAGTTAAAGAAATTTCTTATTAAAATTCATCACCTTAAAGGTACCGGGTGAGAAATGCTAAAGATAATTGGGTTGCACTCATGAATAAAGAATATTAATGAAACTAAGGGAGTGCTTTTATGTTCTTCAACCAACAGCTCTTGTACTGCCCTTTAAGTGTGTTACGCCCTCCTTTAAGGAAGTAGCTATTAAAATTTTCTAATTAAAGTTTCATTTGCAATTGCCTGGTTTTGAACAGAGCAACAAAGCAGGTAACAACCATCAGGTTGTGCCTCGAGGATCTGCTTTCCCAAATCATTTGTGTTTGCATTGGTCTGATGTTTTACTTTCACCTGACTCTCCCGAAGCTTCCTGAGCTGCCTTGTTCCACACCAAATTAGTCAGAGCTCCTCCACCTCTGAGAGACTCTTACATGAGAATTTCACAAAAATCAGCGCAGCTCAAAGACAACAAACTGCAGAAAATGTCAAAGCTTCTGAGAGACAAAAAGCTACGAGCTCATGATTAAAGAAAAAAAAACCTATTACACAGTTCAGCAAAGAATAATCAATGCACTCCTCCAGCACAATTAGGATGATTTTTAGAGGATATTTTGAGGAAAGAGAGAGTGAAACAAGACACTTCATCTGTAATTCCAAACCAGATCCAAAGGTTCATACCTTGAATGAGGCTGATTTAGAACAGTCATTTCCAGAGCTGATCAAGATAACGCTATCAGCTCATTAGGGTGTGAGTATGCATGCTTAAACAAATTAAACTCAATTCTTGCTGATAGAGATATCTGAGGAAAGCTGAAGGTCAAAGAGATTTATCCCATAAGGGATTCAGAGTTTGACAAATGTAGAACTCCAGAAACAATGGATTTTTAAATAAAACTAACAAGGGTCCATTTCTCTCTTTGATTATACAAGTGGTATTAAAAAAAAACCAACAAAACAACGATGAAAATACACAGAAATTAATCTTCAAAGCAAGGATATTGAAGAGAACACTACACAGAAAAAAAAAAAAGTTTCAAATTATCTCCCTAAAGAGAAAAAAAAAAAGTCAGTAGATAATTTTTCTGGGCTTTAACCCTATTTATTGAAATAAGAGAAAAGGAAAGGCCCATTTCTGCAGGTTTTGGGATAATTCCTGTGCTACCTGCTTCCAGCTTTTTGAAAGTCTACAGAGCTTCAATCACCCAGCGCAATGAAATCTCTAAAAAATAAAAGTAAATATTATGATAAGGCAGTTAAATTTTATGCCTGACTGTACTTCATTTTATTGAAGTAACACAGATTCTGACAGCTGTTTCTCCCTGCCTGCCTCTATCTCAGCGTGGGACAGGAGAGACAGAGAGAAAAGCAGCCCAGACGAGCTGTAAATCTGTGTCCTCCCCAAAATCCAGAGGCTCAGTCCGGCTCAGCACCGTGCAGCAGGAGGCTGTGAGCACTTTGCCATGGCTGCTGCTGTGTGGTCACTGCTGTCCTCATCCTCCCCACTGAAATGTAAAAAAATTCTGAAATGGGATTCTGAAATGTAAAAAAATCCAATCAGGAATCTTTCGCCACTGAGATCAACACTCCAGGCTCACCAGTTTTGTTGGACTGGGAGTCCTGCAAGCTGCTCGCAAGGTTTGCACGCCCAGACACAACCTCAAGCCTTTGCATTCCATTTTTTTTATCTTTATTCACGCCACTGCACAGCGTAGTTTGACAAACCATACTGACTGCATGTGTTCTGATCATTACACAGAACACTCCCAAACATTTCCAAAAGGGAGGGAATTTCACAAGGGCTTCAAAGGTTTCCAGGACGGCTGATTCTGGTGGGAAAGAGGAATTAAAAAAAAAAAAAAACAACAAAACATGGAATTCTTGTTTTGTTCTGTTTCCAACAAAGAGAAGAAGGGTCCACCAAAGGGCCCCCAACAGCAAAGAATATCCCAACCTGTAAACTAATAGGCAATAATTGTGTGTGAGACAGAATATATTCCATTTATAACTACATGAGGGTGCTGAACTTGCTCCTCAAAGGCACGTTCATTTTGAGAGAGAAATTGGCACAGCCAGAGCTGTTTGCTGGCTCAGCTCTGGCTAAAAAGCACCACCGAGGACTGAAAATATTTATGTGATCTTCTCCTGTTTTATTCAGAGAGCAAGAAAACACAGCCAAAAAGTCCTGGCCCTGCACACTGAACGAGGCAGATACAGCAGTCATTTCTCATAACTGCTTTTCTGCTGAATAATCAAGCTCAGAATAGTTTGGGAAGTTTTCCTCTTGTAAAACGTGGTAGGCAAGTCAAGTGGCTTCTAAGCTGAAAACTCTGCACAGGGCTTAACTCTGCCAAATCCTGTCCAAGGAAATTGTCCCGAGGTCCTGTGTTTGCATGCAGGGAAGCAGGTCTAGGGGGATGGTTTTCCTCATGGAGGAAAATGAGGAAAACATTTTCCTAATGAAAAAAAAATTGCTAATGTTTTTTAGTCATGAAACCTGTGTGTTTCATAAGAAATTACAACAATTTCTATCTCATGGCTTTCCACAGATATAATTTCCTTCCTTCCTTCCTTCCTTCCTTCCTTCCTTCCTTCCTTCCTTCCTTCCTTCCTTCCTTCCTTCCTTCCTTCCTNTCCCTGGCTGTAGGGGAATCAGTAATTCCCGAGTGCCAGAGCAGGCTCTTTCCAAGCTGGCACATCCCCAGCTGTGACCTGCAGTTGCACTTTTGGAAACCTCTGTGCCCTGGCCTTGCCCCGCCCCGCAGCCCAGTCCCTCAGTGACTTTTACTGACTGAGGGAAATTACTGAGGAAGTCTCTGATCACCAGATGCTCCAAACGTCCCTGTGAGCACAGCTGAATCTGCAGGAGCAGCGCCTTGGGGCTGAGCCAATATTCAGATATCAGCACTGAGGATTTTTTCCTGCTCCTCCAAGGAGCTGAAGCACATATGGATGGATGGATGTGCTCACTCTCCAGGATTTGCGATCCAGCTGTCTTACAGATAGATCTGAGCCCAAAACTGGGGCCAAACAGGACCCACAGCTGTGAGGGTCCCCTTCTTATTTCACATCTTTTCTGTTTTGTTAACATTTGAACTACCAGATCAGAGATCACTTAACCTGACAAGAAGATGTCTCGGGCCTATGAAACCCCACAGCAGAGTGTGAGCACCCCACTTCTGAATCAGAGAATGGTTTGGGTTGGAAGGGATCTTCAAAACCATCCAGTCCCATGGGCAAGGACACCTCCCACTGTCCCAGGGCTCTCCAAGCCCTGTCCAGCCTGGCCTTGGACACTTCCAGGGATCCAGGGGCAGCCAACCTGGGCCAGGGCCTGTCCACCCTCACAGGGAACAATTTACTCCTTAAGTCTAATCTAAATCTCCCCTCTCTCAGTTTAAAGCCATTCCTCCTTGTCCTATCATTATGTGCTGCCTTCCAACAACGTTTCCAACAAATGCAACTTGAGCTTTTCTAGTTTCCTCCTCAGCCAGCAATTGGAATCCTCTGGTAATCGAAATGCTCAGGTTTGCACCAGAATCACCTCAAGATCTTTGTCGTGCCTTTATTTTTAGTTCTCTACTCCTGTAGTCTCCTTCCACCTGAGCTTTGCTCTGCATGGGCCCCAGCAGAAGCCAGAACAAATCTCTGAGCTGCTTTGCATGACAAAATAGCAGCAGCCACATAAACCTGAGCACATTTCCGAGCTCAGCAGAGCATTGCACTCATTCCTAACTAGAGACATCGTTCACCAGGCCCGAGATTTTACAGGTGCCGAGGCTCTGAGAGCTGTGAAATGAACAATAAAAGACTTTGGGTAGTTCAGCATGAAGGCAAGATTGCAAATTAATGTTAATTTTTATTCAGGTTTACCCAGAGGGCAGGAATGGATCATCCTGTTAAGGGACGAAAAATAAAAATGTTCAAGGTTTGAATCACGGGGACCTACAAGGAGTAGAGCTCTGAAGTGAACAGGGATCAAAGCCCCATCCTTGGCATTATTAGCACCACGCTGTAACAAACTGAGCTCATCTCAGAGCCAGGTATGTTTATTCCATATATTACCCACAGAACACCAACTGCCTGCAGTGTTTGCCTTTAGCTGCAGCTGCAGGGGTTAATTCCCAGATGGATACCAGAGTTCAGGGGAAAAAAACCCATCACCCAAAGCATGATTTGCCCCAATACATCCCCTGCTCAAGCTGCCACCCAGGGGGCATCAAGCACATTGATTAGTCGGTGGTTCCTGCTGGAAACAAAAGTTGTAAATAGGGTTGGAAGGAACAGGAATTGTGTTCAGGTACCGAGATAAGGATATGGGGCAGCTCTCAGCACACTGGACCTCAGGCCTGCTTTTCCTCTACATTCAGATCATTCAAGTCTAAGTTAATTAAAGCCCTCACTGCCTCATGGCAGAGACAACTTGTATGCAATGTTTTCTTCCAGCACTCAGAAGGAGTATCTGAAACCCTCAGTCAACAAATACTGCAAGAGAAACTGGTTATAACTTTAAAGACTGAAAGAGAAAACTTCAACCTGAATTCTCTACAGAAAAGATGATTTTTTTTTGCCCTCCTGCCAGCCAGCACAGCGACCCCTCAGCCCCAGGTGTCAGAATTCCCCATGAAGGCCAAACTGCTCCCAATAATTGATAATGATACCAGCCGTCCTTCACCCCAAACATGATTAATGGACTCGGAGATGTCTCTTCTCTTGCTGGGGATCTAAGTCTCTGTTAAAGAGAACCAAAAAGCAGAGGGAAAATCTTTAGCTGGCACTCATCCAAACCTCTATCTTTACGTGAAGATAATCTCCTCAGGGAGGAAAAATGGCACAGAAAATTTCCCAGGACAGAGCGCAGCAGCAGAACGCTGCGTTGGGCACACTCGGGGCTTTTTTGCCCCTATTTAGAAGAGTCAGGTTTTGTCACACACTTTATTCTCCTTTCACACTTCAGAGGCATCAATGGCAGAGAAAGCTCGGGCCCAGCCCTCCTTCACAATGAATTCACTCTGAAAGCACCAAATAGATTTGGTCATTGATGTGTGCCTTTCCAGAATGGAAGCTCCAGCTAAGAAAAGCTTCCTGGCAGCTCCTGGCGGAACAAACCATTTCTCTTTTCATGGGTGAGAACAAGTGGACCAAATTACAGAAGTATTAAAAATCGCTCAAGTATTTCATCACCCAGAAATGCAAATACGATGGGTGCAAGCTGAGAGAAAGGCAAACGAATTACTCCTGAAAAGGTGGGCGGGGAGAAGGCACACGATTCATTGGTCTTTAGGCCTCAGCCTTTCCTCTGCAGATAAATCTCTGTTCAAATTAAACCAGATTAAAAATCTAACCACAAAACCGAAGGAGAATTCAAGTCATGACTTTGATCATCACCCCAGCCTGGCCTGTAGAATTTTGTCTCACATGAAGCTGTTGAAATTACAGAATTGAAGTCTGACCCAGGATTTCTCTTCATTACTTCTCTGCAGGTCCAATAAATTTTACCCTGAGTGTTTTCCCTGTAGGGAGGATGGGTGTCTGCTCACAGGAGCCCACAGGCCATGCAGGAGGTGAAGGAGGCAGAGTGATTTATTGCAAACTTTTTCTTCTCAAGACATAATTCTTCACATCATCAGAAAATATTCATGACATTCTGCAGACCTTTTTCTATGTTTTTTTTCTTCTTACGAAACAGCTGTTTTCTTCCAGAGACAACAAATGTTGATTTATGTGAGGCAAGATCAGAACTTTAGATATGAACACAACCTGTAATTAACGGGTTTTCTTTTCTTACTTGCTTAATGATAAAGTGGAAGGCTGGACCTTCAGTTTGCTCTAAAAGATTATAAAATAAAACACACTAAGAGCTGGCCATATGTGATAAAGATGCCTGAAATAACTGGGAATATATGATTAGAGAATTCACTGGGGGAAAAAAAAAGACNTTAGAGTAGCAGTCAGTGATTCAGGATGCCAGAAGATTGGAAGATTAAACAAAAGCTAATCTCTAGAAAAGTAGGACGAAATGCTTTGTTTCTTTTTCAGGAGAAAGAGATTCCCAGGGCCTCAAAAGCTGGCTTGGTAAGGTGACATTTTCTTCAACAGCAATATTTTCCCATCTACCTCTTCTAGAATAATTCATTTTCAAAAAACTGTGCGTACAGAACAGTAGAGATCAAGAAGCACTGGGGTTGTTAATTTTTTTGACAACTTAGTCCAAATAATAATAATAACAACAACAACAACAACAACAATTTCTTCTGTATTGTTATTGTTCTATATTTTTCTGTATTTCTATATAAATCAGGCAACTCTCTGGTTGCACTGATGATCAGAACTGGAAAAGGCTTTGTTTGAAGGGGTTTGCAGAGTTTGAAGAGGTGTCAGGAAACCACTGACAGAATGCTGTGAGAAGTGATAATTCAGCAAGATATTTAGAAAATGTTAAGGGTTTTTTATATAAGAAAGATGGTGAGCATAGAACCAACTTCTCAGCACAATCCTACATTAGGTTTGCCTTTTACTTTTATTTTTGGTACATTTTCAGCAGCATCTCCCTCCAAGTTCTCTATTGCAATATCAGTGACATTCAGGACTGATAAACAGGTTAAAGTGACACTGATAAATACATAATTTATATATTCTTACATAAGAATATTAATCTTAACAATACATTCTTAGCAACATAAAACACAGAGAAAATCCCACAAAGTGCTTAAGGTTTTGGAAGGTGCCTTATGTTTTGGGCCTTGTAAAGAGATTTAAGTGCTTAAGGAATTTTTGACAGCTATCAACAAAAAGAATCCCAGGAGTTTAGCACTCAACTCATGCAGAAAGTTCTGGAAATGGTCTAAATTACCCTTTGAAATGCCAAATTATCTCTAGTAGCTCTGAGAAACGTTTATTATCCTGCTGTATGACACAGAGACGGCACACGTTGAGTAGATTTCTCGTATACATCCATTAAATATTCTCTACACAGGAAAACATTTCTCATCCAAGTGCAGGAGACTGACCCGGAATGGGAGCAGCACAAATATCCCAGCCCTTGGAAGCTTTTATCCAGGAGACAGGGAAGCTTTAAAACATTTGCAATTCATATCTCACTGATGTCTTACTTGGCCCCGAGGCTCCCTGTTCTGCCGAGAGTCCCAATTAAACAGATGCGGCTGCTAAAATTAGGGATCCTAATGGGTCTGCACAGGGCCATTCCTTGGGATCAAAGGCACCTCAGTGGCAGCTGGGAAGGTCACCTGGGAAACCCAGACCTTTCCCAGGGCAATGTCTGGCCCCAGCAGTTGGCACTGGGTGCTTTGTGCCTCAGGGAAGCTCTGGCAGGGACGCAGAGAGGAAAAGGATGCTGCAGGACTGCGGGTTTAGGGCTGCACAGAACCTCCCCTTCAGCTTCAGAAGCAACCTTGACTTCCTGAATTAATTAATTTCGATAGTCCGTGTCAGTTTGGCAGCACGCAGCCCTCTGTCCCTGGAGCCTGGGTCTCAGGCACGTTGTGGTAATCTGCAGGAGAAAAAGTGTTAACGCTGCTTATCCAAAACAAAGCAGTGAAATGTTCCTCTCAACGGGATCAGGCAAATTACAACGGGCTGAAAAGTCCTTGTTCCTTTCATGTCTGGTTGGCTTTGCTCTCCATCTCCTGCATATCCCACTTGCTGTTGCCTTGTACCTTCCCGAGAAACCCGACCCAAATCGGAGCCCAGGGAGGCCGCTTGGATTTGTAGTTCCAGGTCGGTGTTGAAGCTTCACCGCATAAACAATTGAGACTCTGAGCTGGCTCTAAATTCAGGATACTCCAGGCTAAAGGTAGGGGTAGAATTTTTATCAATCAGCTCATGTATTCACTTGCTGACTTATCTCCTAAATTCCTCTAGCCGGTCCCTGAAAATGAGAGTTCTCAGCGATGAATGAGGTTTCCAGCATTTCAGATCTCAAAGTACAAAACTATCAGTGCTACAATATTTAACATCTGCCGTAAGTCCTTCACAGCTAATTATCAGCTCTTCCATGGCTCCCTAATGAATTTCTTAGGGAAAGAAAGGCAAGGACGGACTACATTTGACCTGCAGTGAGATGACAGAGCTCATGCTGGAGGGGAAATTTGGAAAATGCTTAAAAATGTTTCTCTGGAGTGAGGAACAAGGGGAAAAAAAAGAAAAGTTGTGAGGAAGAACTTAGCAGATATTCCTGTTTGCAAAAAGCCAGTTTGGAAGATTAATATCTCCTGCAGTCTGAATAACATGGCAGAATTGGGGTTTATTTCCACTGGAAAATAAATTTTCCTAACAGACCCCAAATCAGGAGGTAGATCTGTTCAATTTTACTGCAACATTCAAATTTCAGTGAATGTTCCGTTCCAAAATCAAAGATCTGAACAGCACCATTTCCAGCGTGTTTTGGTCAAAATGCACCTGCATATATTTGGCACTTGGGGCTGAGAGTCCTTCCACACACAGCACATCTCAAAACCCACACGGACAGAAACTGTCGTTCACGTTCACTGTTGGATTTGCAGGAATTTGTGGGGAAAATCCAAAGAAATGGCCAGTATATCCCCAGCTGATGTAAACCAGCATCACTGCACTGAAATAAATAAAACCAACTTTAGATTTAACTTCTGAAATGAACTGTGTGAGGTTGTTTTGTGCTGCTCGTTTTGAGGGGACGAGAGCCACGACAAAACCGCATCTCCTTTTTCACGGGCTGCAAAACAAACCCCAAGAACCTACAGAAATTAAGAAATCATGAAACAGGAATGACTTCCATCCCAGAATTCTATGATTCGGGTCTGCTTATCTGCCTGCTCAGTTATTTGAATTTTCACTGAATAACCATTTAGTTTGACACTAATTCCGTTGTATTTTATAATTTTTGAGCTCACCATTCACTTGAACGAAGAAGCTGAAGGATTGGCTATTAATGTCAAGGCTTCTGGAGTAATGTAACAAAGTGTTTTGTTAACTGAACACACATCAAGAGTCAGAGTTATGGTGGCAATTCTTAGTCTCCCTGAGACAGCTGGAAATTGGAAGAAGGAGAATCTGGAGAATTTTATGATCCTTTTAGTGAACATAAATTAGATATGAAAAATAATTTTCTGCATACTGAGCTACAGTTACTTGAAAATTCAGGCTTGAAAAATAGGGGCAATTCCTTCAGAAGCAGACTGATTGCTCTTTCTCCAATCAGCTTGGCTCCCATCCATTACAGCTCCGTGGTGGGCACCTTTTTTTACCCTGTAAGTGTTGAGGATCTGTGATGCATTTTTGTCTCCCCCCACAGTCAAACGCCACAAGAAGTTTTTCTGTTTGCATCCAAAATTGCAGCGGACTGGTTGAGATCCGACTACACGCCCAGGAGGACAGAAATCCATCAGGAATGCCCAGCAGGGCCTGGGGGAGAGGGAAATACCACGGGCAAAAATCAGTGGCATAATGCCCGAGCTCTGGCTGCATTTCTGCTCCCCAGCATGTTTTTAACCATCAGTGCTTGATCTGGGTGACATCCATAGGGAATATCCTCAGAAAACAAAGGGAACTGGGGTCCGTGCTCGGGACAGCAGGCAGTCTCTCAAGGTGGATTATTTTCAGCCATCCAGTCTTTTAAATTATTTTCTCTTTTGAGAAGTTCTGAATTATCCAGCAGTATCTTTTTTGGCAGCAGAAAAAACCTCATTTTAACCACTCTGCTTCCTAATCTCATTGCGAGTGTGGCATTCAAGAATGAAAGAGTCTCAAATTGCTTTAAACTCATCAGGAGACACTCTGGGCAATGCTGGTTTAAACATCAGATACCAACTTGAGCCACACTCTGAACAACAGACTGTGCTAAGTAGGTATGAAAAAGAGACTTAATTTCAAATTACCTCATTTAAAAAGACATTTCCCATAACCACCAGACTAATTCTTCAAGGACTCAGCTCAGTTAAATTCATGCGATCTACCTGTGTGTGGTTCCTGCTGTAATTTATTTCCTGCTCATTTTGAAAGGAATCGTTAGACCAGCTCTGTATAATTTTTAGAGATTTTTACTAACTACCGTTGATGCTTCAAGAGGGGAAGGGATGGTAAAACCCAGGGGTTTGCAGATATGAAATAATGTGTTTGACTAAATGCAGATTCCTGGAGTAAACACTCCAGAGTTTTGGCTCAGGTTGCGCCCGGTTTGAAAATGCACATATTACAAATAAACTTTCACAAAAATAGAGGAAAAAGAAGAAAATCCCCAACAACTCTAACTTTGAATGTGACTAATTATAAAGGTCCAGGCAGTCACGTACTGGGAGACTGAAGTTTAGTCACAGCGGGTTGAAAACACAACCCAAGGAGCACAGCGATGGTGAAGAGCTTCATGAGATGCCCTTGCTCAGAGAGTTCCCCTCTGAATGCCTAATTTCTGAAAAATTCCTGCTCATCCCAGGCTTTTAAAACTCTAATGATCTCTGAAACTGGTGCCTGGCTTCCATACTCAAATGATTCCCCAAATAACGATTCAATTCTCTTCTGTTTGCCTCAAAACGTCCTGTTTTGACCAAAACTGCCGATTTCAGAGCACCAGTGTGGTGATTGGCGTCCCCTAAAGCACAAACAGAATTGCTCTGGTGATGGTCAGACTGCTGCAGTCCTCAATTACAAGGTTGTTATGACTCACTGTGGATGGATGATTGGTTAATTAAACTTTCTATACAATTTATCTACAGGAATGTAAAGCCAAAATGCCCCGTGAATGGCTTAAAACTCAGCTTAACATTAAACAGAAAACAAAGGTAAATGACACGGCACCTGAGCGGCCAGTAATGCCAAGAAATAAAAGTTCACTGTGTGGAAAAGGAATTTTAGAAGAAGATCTTGTCTTAGAAAGCTGCTGACTCTTCAAGGAAGTTATAAAAAGATTTGGTACAAGCCACTGGTGAGCAATTTAGTTTTGTAGAAAAGCCACAGTGAATTGCAAAGGTTCACATAATGGCCAACGGAAGATTAAAATAATGAAATTTTGACCCCCACAAGATATTTTAAACCAGATGATTGGGATAAGGCAATCCCATTATCTGGTTCCAAATCTGATCTTACTGAGGAAAGCAGCTAAAAACATTTCAGAGAGTGGATCAGATGCTGTCCATAAAGACCTCACTGGCTGGGGAAAAAAAAGTCCAGAGGGCAGAAATCCATCCCTGGGGCTTTGCAACAAAATAAAATAGTTAGGGGGACACTGAAACTCCTACATGCATGGAATGAATCCCTAATGAATCCCATAATGACTTCCTGAGACCCTGACATCCTGTAAAAGCACTGGAACCCACCAGGAGGAGGATGTTTAGCAACAACCAGCAACAGAAGCTTGCGGGATAAATAATAAATGCCACATCCTGCAAGCAATCAGACACATTCAGAAGTCTCCTTTTCCCTTGTGGGAGCCATTAACATCATCAATAATTCCAACTGGCTTTGCCCAAAGGGAATTTTGGAGATGTGTCTGCCACAGAGACCAGTCCTACTGTTATAAATAGGCACCGTATATTAATCTGGGCATGAAAAATGAAAAGGTTTACTGGCTGCAAGAGACAGTGGCAGAGTTGCTGGAGGAAGAGCAACCGAGGAATGCCTGTCCTATCTGCAAATGAACAGCCGAGCTGGCTCAGGCATAAGTTTCAGACAACCGAAACTCCCCACCTGCAGCTTCAATACACATCCCACGGCTGGAGGGGAGAACCTGCCTTACAACTGAAAGCAGCACCAAGGACTCAATTCAGGCCTGGCTCAAGGAGAAACTGAACGGAATAGAAAGGACTCAGGAATGTTAAAATCTAGCCATCTCCGAGGAAAAGCCTGGCCTAAGGGGAAATGAAAAGTATAAAACTGGACTTTTAGAAACACATGGCCGGAGCGAATGACAGAGACAGGGCACGGGGCCGGTCTAATGTTCGCTACCCAATTCCATGGAATCTTTGTCTTTGTTGTGGCTTGGATTTTTAACTGTTTCATTGCAATTTGGCTGTCTATTTGTTGTGGTTTTGTTTCTTTTCTGTATTTCAATTCGCATTAACTAGAAAATAAATGTTGCCCTTTTTTTAATTCTGATTCGGCTCACCATATTTATAACAGCAATGACCATTTGTGCCCTGGGAGGAACACGGCCAGATGAGAATTTATAACACTATATATCATATATAGTAAGAGAATGTACACATGTAAATATTACACAAAATGATTATCCACCTGAATGTACTTTCCTATATTCTAATTAACTGCTAAAGTCCAAATCTGACAGGGCATGAATCATCACATTTTTATTACACACAGCACACCTGGATTTTTAGACTGTATTCTGTGAGCAGCAGCTGTGCTAGAAGTCTTTTTATAACTCACAACTAAATATAATCTCTCCCATAATTATATTCTTATGCTAGATTGTGCTTTAACACACATCACCTATTTGTTACCACCTCACAGTTTATTAGATTTTTTTTTTTTTTGAAACGACATTACAAAGGACCCAAGGCTGGTATTACAAGTACATATATATCAATACACTTCTCATGTTCACAAAATTCCCGTTATCATGAGCTTTCCTTACAGTGAGTTTGGAAAAATGACCTGTCATATTGCCTTCACAGCACTCAGGTGCTAATTTGGTGGCAATTTAAGGAGCAGTTGAAGCCTGGCCCACCTGCAACTGCTGCCTGCCACCAGTGCTTGCTGAAATTTGCCTTTGAAGCTGGAGAAGCACTGCAATGATTGTCACAACAGCTGACTCTGGTCATTTTTCCTCACAAGTGACACAGTACAGACTGTCTCAAACACACCTTCCATGGCCAAAATGTAGTAAATCCATACCCAGGCCCGAAGATGTGGGATGTGGTCAGAAAAGCAAACACTTCTCTAAGCCAAACGTCTTGCAAGTTGTTATTCCAAGAGAAGCAAGGCTTTAAAAATTGACCTGGACTCTCTCCTTTTTTTGTTCCTCATGTATCACTGCTTTGTTGGCAAACTGTTGTGTCCAACGAGGCAGTGATTCCCATGAAAACCCACGGAAAACAGACATCCCACAGTCCCACCCCTGCTCTGTCCAACCCCAGTTACTGATCAAAGGTAACGCCAAAGGCCAGTGGCTAAAAACTCTCAATCCCACAGAGAGATTGATCCCAGTTAACAGTTCCTTGTCGGCCTGGGGTGGCAGTGGGTGCTCAGATGTCTCTCGTGGTAAATCTGCATTTCTGGTTCATGCTCCAGGAACACACGGCTCAGGAGTAGGGGAGATGATTTGGATGTCCAGCATCTCTCGTTTCCAAAAATCACCTTTATTACATGTATGAAAGACAACACAATCCTCAACTAGAGAGTGCCTGATGCTCAGAGTTACAATTAATGCAATTAATTCAGTTTCAATCTTGTGCTTCACTCCACAAACTCACGTAGGACAAGGCAAGATTCCCATTTGGAGGGAGTCACTAAATGCTGAGCTATCAAACATGAAACACCTAGAAAAGTACAGGAAAGAGAAAAAAGTGACTCCACAGAAAAAATACACCCAGGAGTTGAGATCCGTAAGATCTTGTGTTTTAACAACACAACCGAGTGATCCTCGTAA
>VZDJ01000049.1:3430981-3456184 GCA_008694505.1 Cyanoderma ruficeps
AAAAAAAAAAAAAAAAAAGAAAAGAAAAGAAAGCAATCCTCCAGTTCAGTTTTGAATAGGGATTTTTCAAAGTGAGCTCACAGTCTGCCATGATTCTTCTCATGACACTTTCCCTCTTTCTTTTTTTTCCACATCAGCAACTTTCTTATGGCAAGAGGGAAGAAAAGAAGAGCTCCATAAAACAGCATTAAACAAGGATGCTCGTTGGTAATTAGAGTGGGAATGGAGATAAAGGAACACTGGGTAAAGGCTGCTGCAGTGCCTCTTTGGGACGTTTCAAGCAGTTTTTTGAAATAACATTTCTGCCTTTCTGCAGCTAATTACACACGTGCCTCACACTGAGCAGAAGGCTAAATTAATTGGGAGAACAAAGGTAATTTGTTGTGGGCTGGAATGAAGCCATGGATGCTTGTTTTTTTTTTCCCCCTAGTGGGAGAGGAACTGGTGACCTCTCCTGGGTTTGCCATGGAGGAAAGACGGGACGCAGGAGCTGAGTGGGCATCTCCACCCTCCCTGTGCCAGCCTGGGCGCCACTGAGGGTGGATCTGCAGGTGGAGAATCCCTCTGCCTTCCCTTCCAGCCCCTCTCCATCCTTCCACCATCTGGCAGCAGATTGCTGCCATCAGAGCTGCCAAACCCGGCGTGTCAATATTAATCACCAGAGGCACAACGGAGGGTTTGCGAGGCCCACGCTCGCGTTGGGCCTGTCGCAGCCGTCATCTCCTCTGAGCCGCTTCTTCACAAACAGCTGGAGGTTTTTAAACACCTTATTAAAATAGAATGGATCATCAGCAGCTGGAGTGTTTCAAAGATGAATGGGCTTTATGCCAGTAAACACGGGACTTGCCAAAAAGCAGGTGGCGACTCTAACTGCAACTCCCTACAAGAGTGCTGCCCGCGCTGTTGCAGTTATTGATCTGGACAGTCAATACCATGTGGGACAGGTATTGAATATTTATTTCCTTTCCCCAGCTTGTCAGAAGTTGCAAATATAAACCATGAGTTCTCAGACTTCCAGAATGTCTGCTGAAATATGAAGCAAATCAGTAATTCCTTCTTCTGATGAGGTGGGGGGAAGTAGAATAAAAAAAAATCCCGCTGAACATTTGCAGAAAGTCAATTTCTCTCAGGAACAAGAGAGCCTATACTGCCAAACCTGGAAGCCTTTCAAAAAAAACTATACATTTCAGTTTGAGGTGTTAATGCTTTCATGTCAGAATATACATATGCAGTTGGTGTCTTTAAACTCAATTTTGTTCTCCCGTGAGAAAGATTTAATTGGCCTTAAATAAGAAATCACTGTTTTACACAGCACAATCTACCACTCCATACCCAAGAATCCATGTCAGGAGCTTAAATTAGAGGTAAAATTCTTGGTAATGAGCTAATGTTTTGCAACCCCTTACAGAAATATTTGAACTTCACCACTTTGCTGTCCAACAGGACAGGGTGCAGAGGGAAGGCAGCTTTCTTGGTGAGAAAAACCACGGTGTTGGTGAGAGAACAGGGCTGTTAAACAGAATTGTGGCCCTTCGCTTCACTCTCAGCATTTCCCTCTAATTCACTGCTTCACTTCAGGAAAGACACTTAACCTCTACTCGCCTCAGCTCACACGTCTGTAAAATAGCAGATAAGTCACCTAATTCACAGGGATGTTATGGAGATTAATTAACTAACGTCTGGAAAATGTCTCCAGATCCTTCTGTGAAAGGCATTATAAGGGCAAACGATAGCGGCATAACCATATGCAAAAGGTTTTATCACTTGGCACAGGACGGTTTGGTTTTATCCTCTCCCCTCTGCAGCACAACGAGGGTTTTCACGGGCACCACTGACCGGGAGCTTCGCGGAACACCATTATCTCCAGTCAAAGGACATGTTGTTTCAACCTTGCTAAAACTGTATTTAGTTACTTCCTGAGAGTGCTTCCAGATCCCCAGCGAGATCAGAGCCCTGGCAGGCTGGAGGCTGAACACACAGTCCTTGAGAGCAGTCCTTGAATATGGAAGGAAGCTGCATCTATTTAACGGAAGAGATCTCGCTAAGCTAATTTAATTGGGCTGACAAATGTGCTCTGAGCAGGGCTGCCTCCTCCAGCCCCAGGAAGGGGCAAAACCTTGGGCTGGGGCTGCTGTGAGCGCCAAACTGGCCCCAGCCTGCCTGGCTTATGCTGCTTCCAGGCAGGAGAAGGGCAGGGATGGGCTGGAGTGTTGGTAGGGACCCCTCTCACCCCAAAAATCAGACCCCCAGCACTGCCCTTGTTTTCTATTGCCATTGCAATTCTCTGACCTGAGTTTGAGCCAAGTCAGACCTTCCATTAATCCCACTTTCCATTAATCCCACTTTGATCTCTGAAACAGACTGGACACAGCTGGAGAGTAAAGTAGAGATTTATTGAAAGGCCTTTAGGATCCACCTTGGGCAGGACAAGAGCCTGGCCAGGGCTACACCCAAGGACGATGAAGAATCATAAAAAATGCCTAACCAGTCACAAGGTCTTACATTTTTATAAGTTTTGGTCCATTTGCATATTGGGGTTTAATTGTCCAATTCCAGCTCCAGGTTGTGAGGTCTCATCCTTCTTGTTCCTCCCTCCAGCCCACCCTTGTTTGTGCTTTTGGGCCTGAAAGCTGCCCTTGGTGTGCAGCAGGAAAAGGATTTGTTTTGTGTCCCTGCTGTGTGCAGAGCTGAGTGACACTGACTGTGAGCTCAGAGCTGCACCCCTGGGCAGCACAGAACCTGAAATACACGAAAGCTGAAACTTGAGGCATCAGTTGCTGCACTTTGCTGATTGCCACGTGAATGGGAAAAAGAAAAAGGTGGGGCAGAGCAAGTGGGGAAATGATCTGCCCTTCAATAGCACAATCAGAAATAATTCCCAGAGTCCCTCGTGCCTGGTGTCTTTAATTCCCAGATCCAGCTGCTTCCCACCACGTTTCACTGATCTGTCTTGGTCCACCTGCTTTTTCCATCAACACTTTCTTGTGTTATCTGATAGAGCTTTGACCCAGGAAACCGAATTCCACCATGTCTCCCTCTCCCCTGAGCTCTGCCTGCAGCTTGCCATGCTCCACTCCCCTCCACTTGCTACCTGCTTCAAAAGCCAATTTAAAGTAGAAAAGTATCTGTCACAAACATCTTGCTTTCAGCTGCAGTGTGGCACGTTGCAGCAGATTTTCACATTAGGAAGAGATCTGGGTAACTTTGTTTTAAGGCAGCTGTTTGTCTCCCTGAGCTGCTCTGATTCAGTTTCCTCTCTGAGCAGCACCCCTGGAAGGGCGAGAGAATGGGGAGAAAGAAAGATTTGCTCACAATTTAGAGTCATTTGTTCCTGTCAGAATTTATATGAGCTAAATCTCAAGCCTGGACAAGCCTTAATAACTATCATATTTAAAGTTCAACTTTACAGGGGAAGACTGCAGGGCCCAAGGGGATAAGTAATAGGATACGGAATAGTTCACCTTTCCCGTGCCCGTTGATACCCAACCCAGCAAGGACAGGCTGGGGCTGGCCTTTCAGAGGATACACCGCAGGAATTCAGCAGCCTGGAGCTAATCCCGTTGGATTAAAATGCTGCTAATTGGGGTTCCTGCAGGATAAAGTCGCTCAGGAGGTCACTGCCAAAGTCAGGAGAGCCGGCTGTGCTGCCAGCCCCGTGCCACAGGGAGGGATGGCAAAGCTGTGCTTCCCCCTGACCCCCCCAAACAAAAGCTGCTGTTCCCGCCTGGTTTATCCTCACAAGGAAAATGAGCACCACCGGGACAGGAAAGTGAAAGTGGGAAAGAGCAAAAGGCGTGGGCAGGCAGGTCTGCTGTGGAGTGAGGGGCACAGGGGGTGGTGAAGACAAGAAACAGAGGCAAAGGTTCTCCACTGAAGTGTCCCAGGTCAGAAATGGAAACATCCTCCCAGAAACTGGGGAATGGCTTTAGCATATTCTTACCAAGAAATGAGCGATGCCAGAGCAAAGCAATAATTGACAATGACCCCTTCAGAAACTGGCCATAAACAGAGTAGTGTCTCCCATCACCAGCTTCTCTTGAGTTCAGAGCTTCCCTGCTCGAGATGACAACATCCTCTTTGTCCCACAACAGAGGGGAGCTAACACCTTGGCCAGAAATATTTGTTTTAGTGGACAGAGTCCAGCACTTTCTGAGGGGAAGGTCCCTGAGTTGCTCCCTGCTCTCCTGTTGCTGGGAGGTTTCCAACCCAGAGGCATGAACAACACTGCTGAGAGATCCTCCTTGCCAAAATCACTTCTGACCTCAAAGCAGGGGTCAAGGCTGGCCTGTTGAGCAGTAACCTATTTCTCCTGTCATGCAAGGTCCCCACAGCAGCAGCCAGCATTCCCTGTGGAACCTGGTGGAAGAGGCTGTTGGTACAAACTGATGTTTTTTTTCAACAAGAGGAGAAGGTAGAGTGTAAAAGAGAAAAAGGAGAGGGGAAAAAAGGTAGTTAGGAAGGAATAAGTAGTTTAAAAGATAGGAGTCAGTTCGTTTGGGCAACAACCTCAGTGGGAGGTGGATGAATGCTAATGGACTTGAATTATTCATGCATTCTTCTGGAGTGAAGAGGTTCAGACCAATGGCCTTCTGTGGTAACTCTCTGGAGCAAGAAACCTCATTAAAAACAAGATCTGAGAGAGACTGGTGAGAAAACAAGAGGAATCTCCCAGAGCAGCTGTACTACAGAAGACAAATTTCTCCAGCACTAGGAGCTGAGAGCTTTCCCCTGCACGAAATCTGTTTTGGCAAAAGGATAAACACAGAGCAGAGGTCTGACATCCTGCAGCGAGCCTTTAACCTCTCTGCCCGTGTCCCCAGGTCCTGCCCAGACGTGGAGCAGGTGAATCCTGACAGCAGCAGCTCCCACACCGAGTTCCCCTCCCTGCTCCACAGGGACACAGCCCGGAGCTGCACTGAGAGCTTCTATCCACGGCCAGAGCTCTCCACTCCCAGCCCAAACCCAGGGCAGGGGATCAGCCACACAAACACCTCCCCAATTTACTGATCTGCTGATTGAAACCGTTACTTCATGAGACCCTTTTTGTATTTCCCCAAATTTCTTTCCTGTGGAAGCTGGGACCTTGTGAGGAGCTGTAATCTATGATGTGTTTACTGCCCACAGTGAAGAATATGCCTGCATGAAAGGCAACATAGAGGAGAAGAATAATTCCTCATTTTAAAAAATCAGTTTCATACTGTTTTAAATTCTCTGAGTTGAGGCTGGAGCCAATTTGCAATTTCTAACAACAGGTTTGCATGGAGGAGAGAAGGGAACAGCTCTAAAATTAGAAGACTAAATAATCTCGGGTTTAAAAGCATCACAAATGCTGGTCATGTAAACACTCTCATCAAGAGGAACACAAGTACTTTTTGCCGTACAATTGCGCAGTTAGAAATAATATGGAGAGAAGCAGCAGATCTGTGAGGACAGAGGTCACCCACGGTCCTTCATCCTGCCTGCAGGGACAGCTCCTCCAAGACAGACAAACTGCTCCCTGTCATAACTTCATTTCCTGAGGCCTCCAGGCCGTGTGACATCCAGACAAAATCCTTGTTTTTCCTCTCCCTTTCCCGGTAACTCCATATCCCTCCAAATCCCCTTGGCACCCCGAAGAAAAACGAACGGGGAAAGATATTTCAAGATGATGAAACAAAAGGGGTTAAAATGACCTCAATATTCACACACTTCAGGGGTCTGGTGTAGGCTAAATCTATTTCCAGATATCTCCAGGGCTTCTGGGATGTTTAGGATCCAAATATGAATTTAAGTAACAGCCACTCCTGTCTCTTTAGACTGAAATATATTTCAACCACTGTGAAACTGAGGTGCTGCTATTCCAATGACCTCCTGCTGGTGGATGCTCAACCTTCAGACCCAAATGTCACCAGCTGGAATTCTCTTTATTTTTTTCACACTCACACGTAATGTTGAGTAGGGGGTGAGTGAACAGAGGCAAATTAGGAGGTTTTGCAGCAAAATTCATCCTGCGGCTTCAATGCCTCAGAAGGATATTTGCTAAAATAAACCAAAACATCACAATTTTAGAACTTCTGCTCGTGGCTCTCGCACAGGTCTGGGATCAGCACGGAGCTGCCAGATGGTGTCACACTGAGCTACAGCACAGGGACCAGACTGGATTGGCTTAAAAGCAGTGAAGAAAAGCCCTGTGTCTGCAGTAAATAATAGATTTGCAGCTCGTGCAGCACATTCACACATGGACATGTTCCTCAAATCTCTGCTACAATCAAAGGATATCGAGCAGCACATTATGCAGCTTAAAAAATAGACCCGGGAGCTGGTTGTAGCGGTTGCTGCAACTTTAATCTGCAAGGAACTTTTCTACATGGGCATAAACACTGCCTGTCAAGAGCATAATACAAATCCCATCTCAGAAACCTCAGCATTTGGATCCCTTTTGAATATGTGACCTCGTTTACAGTGTGTAAGACCCAGAGCGAGTCCTGCTGAGCAACATTTTCCATGTTCAACTTGAACATTATTCTTCCAGGCTCACGGCAGTGAAATATTGGTTTCTCAAGGGAAACTATTAAAAAAAATAAAAAAGAAAGAAAAAAAAAAGAAAAATAAAAGGATGGCTGCATTACATTCTCATTGATTTTATTCAGAAACATGGTGGATGCATTTTTAGGAAGAGGGAGATGGAAGCTTTGAAAAAAATCTCTTTGAAAAGACTTCAGTGGGCATTTTCTAATGAGATTCATGAGATAAGATCTTGTGATTCTGTCTGTGCATCTGTGTCAGTCAGAGAGATTAGGGAGTGATAACTGCAGCACCGAAGGTCTCCAAGAGATCCCAAAAGGAATTCTCCATTTTATCTCTTCCCATGAGATGACAGTGCTTGTAACAGTGCTCAAACTCTTCCAAAAAGCCACCCCAGGGGCCTGCCATGCTCAATTCTCCAGTTTTACCTAAGAGGACATGCCCTGGAAAGCTCAGTCTTGTGTAGCCTTGCTAGGACAACGGGCAGTGCTGGGAACAGGAACACGGGGTGGATGAAGATTTCACTGGGATGAATAAAGATTTCACTGACATTAATAAAGATTTCACTGGCCTGAATAAAGATTTCACTGGCATTAATAAAGATTTCACTGGCCTGAATAAAGATTTCACTGGCCTGAAAAAAGATTTCACTGGCACAAACATGAGCTGAGCAATGTTTTGACGCAGCAGCAGGGTTTTGTAGCTGAGTTTAGCAGAATCTACCCCAAATCTGAACCAGGGGCATCTCCTGCCTCTGGCAGAGGTCAGCACCGTCCAGTGATGCCAGAGATCATCCCGGGAGTTCAGCCACCTCCAGGCTGTTCCACTCAGACAGAACCAGCTCTGCAGTGCAGGCACTCGGAGCAAAATCCCTGAGTGATGCTCAGCTGGCTCTGCACGAACAGCCCAGTGCTCACATCCTGGCCCGGAGCAGTGCAGCGCAAACTGTGTGAGGATTAATCCCCAAAATTGGGCTGCCAGGGAGCCTCAAAGGTCACTCAGTGCATCTCCCTGCCCCAGGCAGCCTCAGCTACACAAACCCCTCTCCACAGAGGCTTCTCTGATCTGTTCTCTGAGGGGAAACATTCGTCGCGCCCAAGGAAATCTCTTCCACGCTCAACCAGCCTTGCAACTCCAAAGTTTCTCCCAAGAAGTGAATTCTCCCCTGGTTTCAATGACTCATGAAATAGCAAAACGGTGCAGAGCATCTCCAGCCAGCACATTTCACTGCAGGGGTTTGTTGGGGGTTTTTTTTAAAAAGTTAGAACACATGGATGGGATATATTTGACAGATACCTGTTCCTCTTCTGTTCAGGACACCAAACAAGTGACAGGAGTTCTGTGATGAACTTCTTTCCAGATGTGGCTTAATCTTTCACATTGCAATGGAACAATAGGAAAAAGGGTTTATATTGTTGCCTGTGGAAAGAGCGCATCTATGAGCTGAAACTAATTTAAATTTTATCCTGACCTGGTTGTTAATTGGGTCCTTTTCACATTTAATCTTCCCACCTGGTTTTGCTATGTCAGAGATTCTTCTGGAAATAATGCCCACATGCATACAGTTTTTAAAGACAGGCTTTTAATAATGTTTCTTTTGGCCTGAACCAGCATCAATTCCACCCAAAAATCTCTCACCAGTCTTACATCGATGATCTAATCTCATATGGGATCAAAATCAGCTCTTAAGAGAAATTCTTCTTGAGGTGCTCAGAGTGTTTCTGGTCCAGATAAACTGATTTTAGCGGTCAGAAAGCAGCTCTGAGGAATAAAATTAATCCAGAGCCACCACATAAGAGCCCAGAAGTGGGAACTCACTGCAAGGACATCAGGAATAGCAGGACCACGCAGAGGAGTGCCCAAAGTCAGCCAAGAATCCCAAGGAATTCTGAGGACCCTCCCCGGCTCTGCCAGCAATGAGCAGGTCCGGAGGCCGTGCCAAAGCACGTGCAAAGGGTTCAGAGCGAGCTTTGGGGTTTTTAAACAGGAAACGGCAGCAAAATTCCCCCCAGGCACAGCTTCGCCAGCTTTAACTTCCCCTCAGCACCCTCCCCTCGCAGCAGAATTCAGCTCAGCTCCCAGAAGCGGAGAGCCAGAAGATGGTGCTCTTGGGCAAAGCACAACGTCTGGACCAAAAAACCAAAAAAAAAAAAATTCAAATTAAATAGAATTAAGATTCCTTTGGCTTTCACGGCGTAGCAAAGGCTCCTGCACAGTCTGTGATAAATCTGCAGAGGATGCTGTGATGATCAGCAGCAGCAGAGAGGGAGGCACGGGATGGAAACGGGGCTGTGCCTCTGAGAAATGCCCCTCATCCCTTTGGGGTCATGCACACCAACCACAGAACAGCAAAAACTATAAATAAATAGATTTGCTGGGAGCTCCATCAAGATCTGTTCAGAATCAAGGGACGACTTGGAGTCCTCGAAAACCCAGAGCAGAAAATGTGGCAGAGATTGTGTGGGGAGGGGAAGCGGTGCAAGCGTGAAGAGCACATCCAGAAATTCCCTGTCACCACAAAATTTTCCTGGGATCCTCTGGTATCATCATAATTCAAAAAAAAACAGGGTTTTTTTTGTTTTTTTTTTACATGCATCTCTTAAATAAACAATATTTTCTCTCCAGGATCTCCAAGTATTTTACATAAGAAAATAAATATAATTATCCACATGCCAGAGATTGAACTGAAACTATTTTCACCGCCAAGGAAATCTGTTTTCCTTCCCTTTTAAAAGAGCAAAACTGCTTTTGTGCTGTGGAGATGAAGCCTTGGAGTAAACGACTGTGCCTTGTTCCTAGACTTCAATACAATATATGCATGCTCCAGAAAGGAAAGGAAAGAAAAGTTTTTGTTAGATAAAATCTAAAAGCCTAATATGTCTCTCACAGGAGATCTGGCATCCAAGGCATGGTGAAATTAAAAGCAGACAGAAGAGTTAATGGATATTCAGGTAAGTTCCCAGTGCCTTCCACGGCCACAGACTGAGTCTGTGGTAAGGCATCTCTCCATTCAGCACTTCTTTATTTTATTAAAATATAACCTTGTAGCTCAGGCCTAGACTGGAAGAAAAAAGACTTCACCAAAAATAAATTAAGACCAGGCTCAGAAACCTCTATTCCCTGAAGCGAGAGTCAATTAGTTATAATCAATTAAATAAAATTAAGGAAAACAAAGTCACATGGGCTTGGGAAAGGGAAAAAAAAAATGATAAATGAACCACCATTGGAGCCACCTGGGGAAGAAATGTCACCATCAAGGAGAAAAAAAATGGAAGCAATTAAAAAAGTTAAAGACTTTCCTTATTGCAGGGAGACGAGGGAGAGGGCCAGCCCCACAAGGGTTTCAGAAAAGAGTTTGGAATTCATTTAGTTTCCTTCCTTTGCTGGCAGTTTGGGGCAGCCCAGCAGCCAGAGCCCTGCCCTACTTTGCCAAGCCAGGCAGTGCCACCCCAGGAGCTGCAGCTGTCCCCAGCCCAAATGTCCTGTCCCCAAATTTCATTCTGGGAGCCAGCCTGGAGCCCTCTCGAGTGTGAGCCTGGGGAAATGGACGTTCAGAAACAGCTGGGGGGACTCTGTGACCGCTCTTCCAGGTAAGAAAGAAAATATTCAGGATGATTCCATGGAGATCACAGTAAAAACCAAACTCAAGGAAAGCCCGAAATGGCCAGGACACAGGGCAGCTTCATGATGATCCCACTGAAACCTGCAGAGCCTGGATGGGAGTGCAGATTAATGGCAGATCTGCCAAGTCTGGAATGAATTCATCTCACTTTTAACATGGATGGAGCTGCCATGACACGCTGCCAACAGGAATGTGGATGAGCAGCAGCCTTGGTGGTAGGTTTGAGAATGGATGTGATCAGCACAGAGTTCTGCTCACAGAATTGCTGTCACAGCGGTGAGCTCCAGCAGCCTGGTTAAACCTCCCTGGTGAAGCAAATAAAGCAAGGACCAAGACTCTCCAACTGGTTAAAGTTAGAATGTTCTTAAATGTTTAATTCAGCACGGGGCACACGGGGAGAAACCTCCCAAAGATGCGTGTGAAAATCACAGAGCTCTGGTTCTCTATTTATCTACAAAACCTTCCATTTTCATTCAATTATCTCATATGTTTATCCATATTTATCACCTGACCCCACCTACCCCTGCCTCACATTAAAATGAGCTCAAAGTCCTTTCAGACCTGCCAGTCCTTCGCCCAAACTGGGTTTGGAAATGGGTCAGTGGTCTTGAAGGATGAAGTCAGAAGCGTCTTCCTCGAAGTGAACTTTTCACCTTTGTCTTGCTGGCAGCCTCTCTAGACCCCTGGGCATGGCCCAAGCTCTCCTGCCTGGTTCTGAGTGGTTTTGGAGCCGAGGTGCAGCCATGGTTTCTTCATCTTCACCGTGGCTCATCTTTCTTGCCTCCTACAAACACAACTCGGCCAAGCAAGTGATACGTGATCTTGCTCTGACTTACTCCATCTGCTAATTATTGACTGTCCTGCATTGCTTCTGCTCTAAACTCTTAATCAATAGAAATTGCTTCTATCCTTCTAGATAAAATCTCAAATTTCTAACCCCTTAGCTCCCTGGGAGCTCTGCTGGACATGGCTTTGGCAAAGGGAATTTCACCTGCATGGGGGCCGCGGGAGGGACAGAAACCACGCTGACAGCATTTCAGAAGGTGATACTGAACCAGAAGTGGTGTGTTTGGAAACACTGGTTGTTTTCCCTGCCTCCCCTCCCAGAGGATTTATATTTGGGAATTTTTAAATTTTTTATTAAAATTTGAATTAAAAATTGGGAATTTAAATGTGTAGATTTGGGAGTCTTCGGGCAAAGCAGAAGGTAGAGAAAAGGAGATGTTGTGTGGTGCTTTCAGGAGTTTTTGGTTTTTCACCACAGGACAATCCCACATCACCCTCGGGGCAGGCATCCTTTCAACCCCAATTCCCATTGCTACCAACCAACCTCAGGCCTTCACCCCTCAGGAATCAGGTGAAGGTCTCACCTCTGCTCTCAGTCAGATGAAATATCATTTCAGGAGTCCTGTGCCGTGTGCCTCGGATCTGATTTCCACAATATTTCCTGATCTCTCCAGGAAATATTTCCTGATCTCTCCAGTCACCACTCCACAAGCATCTCATTTTTCAAACAATTTGAATAAATCAGTTCTTGGGAGAGCTCCCTTGATTTCAGTTAAGTTGCACCTTTCAGTTTCCAACTTGTCAACATTATTCTAAAGTTCTGAGGAATAAAGCACAGTTCTGCCATCAGAAATCCCCTGAGGACACAATATTTCCTCATGACCCTTACTGATGAAGTGACATTTCTTAAAATAAGTTTTCTGTACTGCATACTTTACTGTTAAGATCTCCAGAAATCACACCACCACCACAGTGAGGTGGAAAAGCACTCCTGCAAATCTGCAGAGGGGAAAATAGACATAGACGTGAAGTGATTTGCCTGAGACAGTTGGACAAAAACTGTCTCAGGGCTGGGAAATGAAGTGATGCCCCTTGGCTCTCCATCCAGTGTTTTATTCTTGGGATCAGTCTAATCTATCTCAGCTCCAATAGCCTGGAAAGACAACATTTAAGTGCCTCGGGTGGTGTCATCTTCTTTCACTCAGCCCTGCAGCTTCTACAGCACTGACAAGCTCAGAAAACAGGAGTGCCTTCCACACACAAAGCAAGTTTCTGCTCTCAACAAGGACACTTGCCTCATTAATAAGTTTGAGTTCCACTAACGTTGAATTCTTTGAATTATCCTTCGAATTTTGTCTTTTATCCACGGCGTTGTGAAACAAATTAAATCTGTTACCAAACTCACGATGCCAAAACACCAAACTGTTACATCTCTGAACTTTTTTGGGTAATTTGGTATTTATCCTGAAAGAGAAAGACCAAATAGGAAATATCCAGCATGAAACCCCCATCTACATTAAAAAGATCAGTGTTTTTTAGACTCTGAAGATACTAATTTAGAACTGAACTGGTCTTTCCTCCATTTCTTTACCCAGAAATCCTTGGAGAAGTTGTACAGAAGTCCAAGATGGACTGGCTGGGAAAAGGAATCACAGATCACTGTCACCCGCCTGTCATCTCTGCTTCCCTGAAGGGCTGCAAACACACACAGCCTGCCCTGGTGATATCCCTCTCTAAATGCAGGGACATGTCCTCCCTTCCTCTCCTCCTCTCCCCTCACTGCTTTGTTTACAGGCATCTCTCACCTGCCAGAGATGGACAAACACTTCCCCTGCTGGACTCAACTAAGTGCAGAGAGTGTGTCTGCCATCCAACCTCCCCAGAAAGCTGAAACCCAGAGCTCCCATTTTTACCTCTTTCCTCTGCACTATCTCCTCCCAGACATCACATATCTGCTGTGAATTTGCTTCTATACACCTGCCTGAGCTCTTTTTTTTTTTTTTTTCTGGAATATTTTGCTGCTTTCAGAATCGGATGCACAGGGCTGTGCTTTGATCAGATCCCTCTGCTTCTGTTATCTCACTGTGAACATTAAGGACAGATGCAATGCAAATGCTTTCAAACATCAGCTGCCACTGTTGAGAATACCAAATCAGATGAAAAAAACCAGCTCTTGCTAGATTTTCACCCTTTTCCTGTGTTATCCCCTCCCTTACTCACAGATCTGTATCAAGATACTTCAATTTAAAGATAAATCTCCACAATTTCTGCTACGATTATCCCCCCTCTTCCCCAAAATACAAGTCCTCACTACTTCATGCTGCATTTGTGCTCGTTTTTAGTTTGCTGAAGTCTCTGCTGTCAAGGACCTTCAGCCAGGCCTGGTTTCAGCATGGACAGGAAGATGTCCCCATCTTCTGGCCCCTCAGTTTAGGATGGACACTGAGTGCTGTGTCCAGCTCTGGGTGTCTCAGTTTGGGATGGGCATTGAGTGCTGTGTCCAGCTCTGGGTGTCTCAGTTTAGGATGGACATTGAATGCTGTGTCCAGCTCTGGTCCCTCTGAGGGCAAGTGAAGTGGGTTGAAGGATTCCACCCTCCCATTTAGGAACATCCAGCAAAGAGTTCACACCTTCCTGCAGTGCTGGACATGATCCTGGACACAGACACGGGATAAAGACACGTTTTTCCAAAGGAGTTATTGAGGTAAAAATACAAATCCATGTTCCTTGCCTGGGTTTGTCACTGCCTGTGCGTGTCACCCTGGCCAAGGCCCTTTATTTCCCTCAGCTGGGTTAGTACCTCAAGTGCTTCCCAGAAGTGAAAGTAATGAGAGGAAATAGCAGTGCCCAGTGTAAAATTAATGTCTGCAGCCAAGACTGACTCCCAGGAAAGAGGCAGGATTGAGACAAGACATCACTTAGGGGTGTGTTTTTTAAGAGGCAAAGGCTATAATGAATCTTATTCCTCCTGACAGGTATCACAGACCCCGGTGAAGTTACCCAGGGTTCCAGCACAGCACTTCTCTATAATTATACAAGTTACTCTGCTTCCAACCACTGGATATATTCACACAAATGACCCTGATTTTTCAGGAGCGCTCCTTCTTTTCCGAGTGTAATTTCGCACGCACAATAAACTGTGGATTTCAGAGCAGCGCTTTAAGCATCTAAATATCAGGCTGCACCTACAAATTGTTTAGACAGACACTTTAATACTGTAATTTGTTAGTGCAATTACTTAAGTGGGGAAGGCTGCGTGCAAGGAGGCAGTAAATAATTAAGACCACCAAAGTGGAGCCTAGGGCACAATTTTAAAATCTTTTTATCTAATGCCTAAATTTGGCAAGCAGAGGGAAAAAAGAGGCTTGAGGAGAGCACGCAGAGCCAATCAGCACACAAGCCTCCCATCGCACCACACAATCTAGTTTCACTTATTGCTGGAGATTATTTTTGAATGCTCTGATTCTAAAGTTATCAAAATTGGGCTATTGTAAGCAGTTGATGCTGCTTGGCTTTTCAGAGCCTCATCAGGACTTTAAAAACACAGATGGCTGTTCTACAATAAAAAAAAAAAAAAAAAATCTACCTGCAGTGGTGCATTTACACCAGAATAATCAGGCTGTAACAAGAGTAGGAACAAGCCATGTATTCAATTTGGGAATGTTACACCCATGGACTCCAGTGCTGGCAGCATAAACAGGTGCTAGGCTGGAAATAGAAAGCCTCATTAATGCATCATTTCATAAAATGCCCCATTTTCTTATATTCCAGGTCTCTTTACATCTTCCATAAAGATGTAAATTTCCCATCTCAACTCTGCGATGCGATCCATCTCGAATCTCAGGAATGGGTCTGTCTACAGTGGCTGACACATAAAATACCACACAAAAGAAATGCTAAAAACCTTTATGGATGTGATTAGGGCTACTCAGAATGCTCCCTCTATAGCCCTCAAAATAAAAAGCTTCTCTCTGACTGAAAATGTTGCTCCAGCAGCCTTTGAACTCCACGATGTTGTAGGAAAACCAAGAGACAGAAACCCTTCAACAAGCCCCTCTTGCAGAAAACCCATTAAACACAACAAATTTCACAATGTCAAATCAGTGGCTTGCAGGTTTGGTTATTTTTTTTGGGGGGGGGAGGTTTTTTGGGTTTTCTTTAGTCTCAGTATTTGGAGTGAGGAAAGTGCCCAAGCCAGCAGAGCATGGTAGGAAAAACCTTCCAGAATCAATGCAGGAGAAATCCTGGAGCCAAAGAAAACGAGAGGCAACGGGGTGGAGATAAAACCACTGCTTGCAAAGTCATTTCTTTGTGGCCAGCAGAGAAATCCCTCTGGAGGCAGTGAGACAACAAAGCTCTGTGTGCTCTATCAAGAGGATAAAACAAGGCAGTGGGGTCTGTGCCTGTGGATTGTGCTGGAACAGACTTCCAGGCCCTGGGCATGAAGGGAAAATGATGACTGGGCTGCTCTGAGGTTGTTTCTGGGAAGCAGCTGGTCTACCCCACAAAAATGAATGGCAACTGTAAAAACTTTATTTTTTTTCCTCCTTTCCTCAGGTTGAAATAAGCTGCTGAATTGCTCCTGGATTTCTCAGCTTGGAAAGCTGACGCCCTGTAAAGCTGAAGGACTCTGGGTTTTGAGAAGCCAACATCCCCAAGGATTTCAGATCTTTAAACAGGAATTTTCCCAGGAAGTCTTCACCTTCTGCAGTTCCCACAAAAGAACTCTGCATCAGGATGATCAGTAACCTTCTATAAGTACATTTAGATTTCACAAGGTTTGGATTTAATTGTCTGGTAGAATATTCAGACTTAAATCCTGCTTCCTGTGGAGCTGCAATATCTAAACAGGATTTGCTTTTCAGTCTTCTCTTGCTTTGTCTTTCTACATTCCCTTGCTGGGCTGGGCTCCACACAGCCCTGATGCACGACAACATTGGAATTCTATAAATTCTCACTGTCCTCAGGTCTCTCTTCTCACCAAAATCAGAAGCAAATTTCCCCTGACTACATGTAGGAGTTCCACAAAGGACAATTTCAAACTCAGGGAAAGGCAGAAATGACCAAAGTGAGGAAATTGGAATATTTCAGAGACAACTTCAAAACACAGAGCAAGAGCCGATGCCAATTTGGCAAGACAGTGTAGGATTCCATTATAGAGGTAATAGTAGTAGAAATATGTCATATCTGCATAAAAATGGTTATGTTATCTGGTTATCCACAGATAACATAAATCACAAATAATCGATAAATTATTCATAAATCTCCATCACCTCCATGGTCTTGTGCAGATTGGCTGGTGTCTGGTAAGAAAAGACAACACAGAATCAATCCCAGGATGGTTTGGATGAGAAGGGACCTTAAAAACCATCTCACTCCAATCCCCTGCCGTGGGCAGGGACACCTCCCACCAGACCAGGCTGGTTTTCTTCTCCCTGCCCAGCTGCCTCCTTTTGCAGAAGTGTAAACAGAAAATCTGTATCTTTATCAAGTTTCACTGAAAATAGCTAATAGAATCCAAAGTTGTGAGAGGAGCAAGGAGACAGTGAATTCATAAATCCCGTTTCCTTACCAAACCAAGAGGAAAGAGATAATATGTTGTGTTAGGTTAAAAAAAAAAAATGACACCAGAACATGAGAATTTCACCTGTTGATGATAATGATTGATGATAACATGTATTTTAAGAAGTGCATTTCAGTCAATTTCGTTGAGGGAGTTCATTATCATTGCTCAAAGTTATAATGTTAAGCTGTGGTGTCCCAATAATTTCTTAGAGAGCAGCTTCTAATTAAATGAGCTGAAAATCCTTCACTGAAAGGAGGATAAACAGAGGGATCAAATAGAAGAAATCCTTTGTTTAAACAGACACCACAATCATCTAGCAGGTACTATGGTAATATTCAGGCACCTGTTACAGCTGGGCACAGATTTGTTTGAAGTCACGTCCACATCTCCCTCTAGGAAACGAAAATTTTCCTTTTATTAATTCCTTGTGTGCTGCACCCTCATAAATGAACAGGGATTGATGCTTCAAACTCTATTCTTATTACAAAAATTCTGCAGACTTCTAGAGAGAAGCTTACCATCAATATACAAGCATACTCATACCCTAACACTTAATTAAGAATCAGTGAAATCCCTCTGTATTAATAGGGGTGGGAAAAGTCAGAGTGATACTGCTTGCAACATACTCAGAGATCTTCCAAAGAGATCAAAAGTGGCTCTGCATTCCTACAAATTCTGCCAGACAAATCCACACCCATCCTCTGACAAACGGGGCTCCCAGAAACATCAGCAGTGCTGCTCCTCTCCCCTACAAGCTGTCAGGTTTGTACAGTGTGCCTGTCATGTTTCTCCATTCCAGATCCCATTCCCTTTTATCCTCTCGTCTCGAGGTGAAAATAAACAGGATATGTGTACTGCTCACGTCATCCTGCTTAGAGCAGGTGTCCTTGTGGCTCGGGTGGCCATGCAAGATGTAACCAGCAGTTTGTTTTCTGTTGCCAGTTGTTGAAACTGGCTGGGGAGGAGTTTTATTTATCTCTTCCCATCCTCCTTCCAGGGGATATCTGCTGTTCATGGGCCATCGAGGCTCACTGCAGGGCTGATACAATTCCATCATCCCACTGGGAGATGCTCCACCCAGTGGGTGGAGCCAAGCATTCCTACCTGGATCAAAGCTGGGATTCAGAACACCAGCACAGCCTGTTTGCACTGGATTGCCAGAGGAAGATCGAGCCCATCTCACCATCACTGGACCTTCAGAGAAAACTTCACCCTTCTACAGGATCATCTCCAACAGACCCACATCTGTCACTGCAGGAGGACTTGACTGGACTGACACCAACACCCTGACCAACAGAGTGTATTCTGACTCTGTCAGTATTTCCTTTTTGTTTGTTTGCTTTTTTTGTACACTTCAGCACAAACATGGGACCCACAACCAGTTATTACCAATAACTGAAGTTATTGAAGTTCTTATCAATTCTTGCTAAAATACAGTCTTTGATAATGGACATTAACAGCAAATAAAGCAAAAACCACATTGCCCCCGTTTCTTGCATTTCCCTGAAGTTCATTCTTTTGTGCAAAAGATTTAAAAACATGCTGAATGCTATTTTTACATTAAATATAATCAGGGAGAATGAGAAACTAATATTCTCAAATCGCAATTATGAAAGAAAATATGTAACATTTGAGGTGCTTCATTTAGAGAACACTCCAGGTTAATTATATGATTTTTCTAATGAAGATATTTTCATGAATACTTAGGATTGTTGCATTCGTCTCGTCTGGTAATGAATAGATTGATACGCAGATGATTTCAGCATCTCATTAAAAGAGCTGCAGAATAAATGCTGAAACTCATTCAAGTGAATTGAGAATGCTAGTTCCCATTATGCTGCTTCCCAAGTTTAATTAATAAGTTGTATTGTTACAATTAATCATAGTCAGATGGCTATGGAAAGTGAGTTTTTATGATCCCAGTGCTTTCTAAATGCACGCCGTGGTGTATCTGCACTGCTCAGGTCCACATGAAGTAAATCCAGCAATATTTACAAAAACATCTCAGTACCTGGCGTGACTGTGGGGCACTTTATGCCGAATTAATGCTGATGTGCTTTGTTTAGATGCCCACTTTGTTGATGTCACGTCGTGCAGTGGGGAGCTGTGTGTAAAACAGGCAGGGCTGGGGGCCCCAGGCTCATCTCCTGCCAGAGCAGGGTCACAGGCAACAGGAAATTGAAGGATTCAGGGGTGGAATAAAGGGATGATGTTTTGTTGTTGCTGAAAGGTTTGCCCAGGTGAGCAGAGGAACAAAACTCCTCCTCAGTGGTGTGGCCCGTGTGATCAAGGGGGCAATGACAGGGATGTGCCCGTGGAGAGTGGGAAAAGGCTCAGCACCATTTCTGGCTGGCCTGGTGTCTTGGGCGGCCATGCAAGATGTAACCAGCAGTCTGTATTCTGTTGCCAGCTGTTGAAACTGGCTGGGGAGGTGCTTTTCTTTATCTCTTCCAGGACCCATCCTCCCTGCAGGGGATATCTGCTGTTCATGGGCCATCAAGGCTCACTGCATGGCTGATACAATTCCATCATCCCACTGGGAGATGCTCCACCCAGGGGGAGGAGTCCAGCATTCCTACCTGGATCAAAGCTGGGATTCAGAACACCAGCACAGCCTGTTTGCACTGGATTGCCAGCGGAAGATCGGACCCACCTCACCACCACTGGACCCTTCCACAGGATCATCTCTGCTCCAACAGACCCACATCTGTCACTGCAGGAGGACTTGATTGCACTGCTCCCAACACTCTGACCAACGGGGTGTCAGGTTGTATTCTGACTGTCAGTGTTTTCTTTTTGTTTGTTTGCTTTTTTTGTACTTCTACATTTTTATTTTAATTTTTCTAGTAGAGAATTGTTATGTATATTCCCATATCTTGGTCTTAGAGCCCCTTAATTTCAAAATCGTAACAATTCAGATGGAGGGGGTTTACATTCTGCATTCCAAGGGAGGCTCAGGCTTTCCCTCGCAGACACTTGTCTTTCCAAATCGGGACACCTTGGGGCACATAGAGCCTTCATCAGACAATTCTAACACCAGAAATTTCAATGAACCCCGCTCCAAACAGCCCGAAGTGTTCCCAGGGAGCAGGAAACTTGTGTGGAGAAGATTTGCTGAAGGAAACCAGGAGCTCTCCCCACCTGGGGACTCTGTCCTGCCGTTCTCTGTGTGCAGAGGGAAGCGGGGAATTTGCAGCCTCCTCCTGCCAAAAATCCTGGCTGACCCACCCTGGGCATCCCGGGCACATCCACCACTGCTGTTCAGGACTTCTGCCTTCCTAAAACCCAGCTCTTCCCACTGTTTCTCACCTGTCCAGCTTCTCGTCTCACTTAAAAATTTATGTCACAGCCCTGAGAGTGGTGAGAGCCCTTTGGAATGCAGTTTACCCTGACAGCCATCACTTTCCGTGGGCTGGAGGAGTAAAGCTCCTGCTGTCACTCTCAATTGAGGGCTTATTTCTTAACTGTAAAACAAGTGACCTTCCTCTGACCTGCTAAAAAAGCATTTGCTTTTCTACTTTACCTGGTCATTCTGCAGCTTTCTAACCCTCCATGCTTTATGGGGTATTAAAAGGAAACCTGCTTTTGACACTGCATCTGAAATTTTAAGATCTTTTTCGCTGGTAATAAATCAAGGGCCTGATCTAAAAGCCAGAGGTGTCAATAGGAAGAATCCCATTTTTCTATTTCAGTGGGCTTTAGATCATAATTTTGGTTTTACCAGCAGCTCTTCAATCCTTCCCATGTGCACTTTTGTCACAGCTCTGCATCGCTGAGGGACTCGCATTCCGAGGAAAGAACATTATCACAATCAGAAGTAAAAGTGTGTTGTTTTAGTGTGTTGTTCTCTTTCTTCCAAGAGTTGAAACCCCCACCCCAAGAAATACAGTTGAGAGGGATTATTTCAGACTCCCTTCCTCTCTTATTCCCCACTACAGTCAAGATATTAAAAAACCCCAAACTGCAGCCTCTGCTCAGAAGATCAAAGATAATTTGCTTTCATTGGATTCTCATTGGTTGAATTCAAAGTGTCCTAATTTTGCACAAACCTTTACTTCCAAAAAAAAAAACAAAAACCACCATCAAGTTTTCATTTCTTCACCAGGGTGATACCAGGTTTTCTAATAATGGTCCTTGAACTAATGTCATTTGTTCCTCATTTCAATAATGAAAATAATCCCATAATTTGGGAGCTTCTGGTCCTGTAATTCCTTGAAGGTTGGGCTGCTAACAACGTGCTATTTTGACAGGCTATTTATTTTAGAGTGGACTTGGAACTGCAAAGATGACTTGAATAACGAAGCTGAAGTTATTATCTGATCACAACTTCTGTTTGAAGTTTAGGCCAAATTAAATTTATCACCACTGTGATTTATTTCTGGATGCTTTTGTGCCAGATGTACTCATATTATTTCTACTAAATTATTTGGTAATTAAAAATATATCTGCTTTTAATAAATCAAAATATTACGGGTGACTTTTCATTGCGGCCAGAAGTGACTTGATAAATATACAAATATTATTCATTTTTGTCTCAAAACTGACTAATGAAAAAGAAATGGATTCTACAGAAGAGCTGTTGATTTCATAACTATGAAATAAAAAAGTTGCATAGGAAAAACATTGATTCTTTTAGGCAAAACTTTAAAGAGGAGGAAGAGAAGAAAAAAATCACTTCCACTCCTCTCCCTTCACTGCTTTTGCAGCCTTTTAAAAATAAATGTTTGCTTTAAAGTTGCTAGTTTATAATTGAATTTCCCATGATCAAATCTGCTCCTTGAACACCCCTAGGGGTGCCTGGTCAAGCAAGAATATTTTAGATAACTTTAACATTCCCCAAAGATCTGACTGTGAGAGAAGTCCTTGGCTCAAGTATCCCAACCAGGATTTTTAGTTTCAGTGTTCATTCACAGAGATTTTGGGTGGAACATTAAGTGGGGGGTGGAGGAGGCAGAAGAAGACACTTCATTAAGAGCTTGGTTCCAACAGCTAAAAAAAAAAATCCTAAAAACACAAGGCAGGATCGATAAGTTGTTGTGAGAGGTGTGAGGTCCTTTAAGACACAAATGTCCTGCAGAAAACACATGAAACACATGTTTGCTTAGGCAAACTTTTAGATACACAAAACACAAATACATTGGCAAATATTTTCACATTTTTCACCCGCAGGAAAGGAATTAACCCTTGAAATCTTGATGGTGCTGCCTCATGACAGAAATATTGTTTCCTCTCCCTAAATAAGCAACGGCAGCACAGCAAAGCCAGCTCTGACTGGTCCTTAACGAGCACTGCTCCACTTCATAGAGTGCACAGAGAAATTCCAGAAACTCCATCAAGGCCAGGAAGCGGCACCTTGGTCCTCCCCAAACGATAAAAACTGAGAATTTACTTTCTGCGGCAGCTGCTGCAGGTCATTTCTGCTGAAGTGCATTCCAAACCATTAGTCCAGGAGAGGAGACCTCCATTTCTGGGAAGCTCCATTAAACAAAAATAATAAAAAGTGATAGTTTTGTGATGGCTCCCCACCTTAATTGGCTGATGTGGAAAAGGATGTGCAATCAAACCACATCACAGCACGATGATTTCTTAATTAAACAATAAATTAACAGTGGTGGAGATCAATACTCAATTCCATTTGCAAATGCCAGATGGGTCCAAATTTGGAAAAGGTCACCCACGCTGTAGATTAGCTCTCCTGAAATAACCAGCAAGGGAAGATGCGGTGTAGCCTCTTAATTTGGAACACATTTTGAAAAATGCGAGTAATTACTTATTTTCAGTGCGAGGAAATTAATACAAAGATTATTGAAAGGCTGCAAATTTCACAACAGCTTGAAAAATGCGAACCAAGTGGTGCAAGACTGATGCTAAATTTAAGGGGAAAATTTAAAGCTGGCTGGGTGGGAGTGGGAGAGGAGCGAGGTGTTTGGTGTTTGCACTGCTGTTCTCACCCTCTTTACAAGAACCATCCATGCAATTTCAAACTCTGCAGAATTTCTCCCTTCCAGCAACGAACAGCCGAAAACCAAGCTCGATCACTTGTGATCCTGTGGGTGATCTTTATTTAGGATTTCACTCATCTTCCTCCCTGCCATTTTCCTACGCGGTTATTCTTTTGCTTAAACGGACGAGCAGAGAGAGAGGAAGGGAGTGACGGCAATGCCTCAAGTTTTAGCTATTTTTAAGAGGTTACAGCATGCTACTTTTCTACTATTACTGACACCTTTTTAGCCTAAAATGAAAGCAGCCAACACAAAGAGCTACAATCCAGCCAGGAGGGAGTGCCAGCCCAGCCTTTGATTGCTTTCATTTCAGCACCCTCAGAAAGCTCTATAATTGTTCAAGCAAAGGCAGTTTCTCTGCTACTCCAATTTTCTGCTTGGAGGGTGGGTTCTAGGTGATCTCAGCAGCGCCTGATTTTTCTAAATCCTAAAACTCTGTGTGTAAGTGTGTGTATATATATATATAAACTCCATCTAAATCTGTCCTCCTTTGCCCTGAGAGNATATAATAATCAGTATGTTAAATTAGGGAGTACTTTCTGCTGAAGCTGTGGGATCTTTTCTTCCCTTGCTCAGCCACACTCTGCTGTTGCAGTAATGCCATTATGTCTGTTGGCCTTTCATCCTTTTTTTCCTCCTTAAAATGGATCCATTTTTAAGCCCACTTTACGACACACAGCTCTAATGCGTCATTTCTACCCTCCCCAAAACTACACCATAATCTGTTCAACCTTCGAGCAAAGCAAAATAATCCCATCCCCCTCACACAGGAGCGACCCCTTTAACTATGAAATGCAAATAATTTTAAGTCTTGGAGAAACGGGAGAGAAATTTCCTGACATAAATTTTCCTATTTAAAAGGAAGCTTACAAAAGAGAGTTGTCCCCACTGCCACTGATCCCTAAAAATTCAGGCTGCACACCCTTAAATCCTGCTGATCAATGTGGGGCTTATGAGCTGTGTCAGAGCAAGGCCTATGCAAATATAAATAAGTTATTGGTACCTCCCTATGCTTCACATAAAAGAAAATGCAATTCCAACCTACAGACAAGCACAGAGGTGAGAACTGCACAGACAGTCCTGGATAGGTATGAAATCATTCATACGAGACAGTATTTTGTGGATTGGTGTGGGTTTGTTTTGTGCAGAGCATCGCAGAGCAACAAATGTTCTTCGAGCTTTATCTGCTTTATCCTTGGGGAGCAATGGAGGCCCCAAATGGCCTCAATTAAACCAGCACCAGCTCAGGAGAGCCCAAATCAATCCAGGCTGTCAGTGGAGATGGCATTTAGCCATGTGGACACAGATCATGCTTTAATAAAACTCACAAAACTTTCTCCCCGGGTCATCATTTAATAAAATTTCAGAACAATTTTCACNAAAAAGAAAAAAAAAGAAAAAAAGAGTTGTATTCATTCTTAAACCACAGTTTTAATTGCAGGCAGAAAATGAACAGTTTGATGATTCCAACCTGGCCTGAGAAGCCACTCAAGTGCAAAGGTGCTGATGAAACAAATGCTGCTGCAATTCTGCAAACACCACAAAGCGGTTTGGGGAGCATCTGTTTACCCACAATACATTTTTGCTTTTAATCCCAATCCTTCTTCCTTGTCCACAGGCTGTGGAAATCCAAGCCTGGCAGAGGTTATTGCACAGAAATATCAGATCAGGCCCCACGTTATTTCCCCAGGCTGGTCCCCAGTTCTGTGTTATGTTTAAAATACAGGCAGAAAATGACTTTACTATAAAGCAACCTGAATGTTCTTTAAAATCTTTACAGTCAAGTCAGACTATTGGCTGGAAAGGTTTCGTTATTGCTCCTTCACAGAAAAATACTGCAACACTTTTATTTCTTTTTCAACAGCTGAGGAAGATCCTGTTCCCTCTGCGCTTCCCGGCGTGTGGATTTTCAGATTTTATGAGGCCCTTCATCATGTGAATTATGGGGGGTAGGTCTGACCTTGTTGCAATTTAAATTGACCAGTCACGGGTCAACATTTGCGAAAAATGCTGAGCATCTGGAGTTTATATAAATTTTTGAAGTGAGTTATAAAATAATAAAATTAGTCAAGAACGGCCGCATTTTTTAATTCCAGCTGAATGAAAGATGAAGTGGGAAATATATCAGGATTGATGCAGATGAAGCAAATAAAATTTTAATTTTTCTCTCTCCACCTGCATCACCTTTTGTTTAACTTTGAATCAACTGCTAAGTTCATGCGAAGCTACCAGCTCCAAAAGTGCTCAAAGATTATTATGGGAGGGAGAAATCAGCAAATGCAAACTGTTCTGTACAAGACCCCCCCAAACCAACATCAATTTATATTTTACATATCAAAATTGAAGTGCAGAACTTGTTTTGACTGACCTCTGACATTTTTTATTAAATCCCATGCATTCATTTCTTTCCCCACCTGTATGAGAGGATGTATCTGCCACACCTTTAAAAATGGGGCTCACTCCATTGAAAGGCTCCAAAAACCTTTCAAATAATGAATTTTCCTTTTACTTTTCCCAGTCATGGTTCTCCTGTTAATTATTACTCTAGAGCAGAAAACACCTTCCTTGGCACAATTAGGGAATTGATTTATTTTCTTTTTTAGTACATTATTTGATCATTAATTGAGTACTATCATTAACTGAACTGGCAGGATCTGTTGGACGATATCAATGACATCAGCTGCTGAACCTGTAGCACTTCAGACAATAAAATAAAATAAAAA